>LPNX010841787.1:43121-86695 GCA_001517045.1 Pseudotsuga menziesii
AAATGAAATTATAAAACATCAACGCATCAATAACCTATCATACATATCATCATATTAAAGTTAAAAGAACAAGTGAACAATATATGTATATATAGTGAAAATACTAATATCACAAGAAATGTTTTTTATATCCATATCTAGAAAAGTCAAAAAGATCAACAATAATCAAATTTTATATGTCAATATGAATGCACCATACAAATCCAAATGACCCAATTGTAATATGAACTTGGATAATCACAAAAATAACAATATGTGTCTAGTAGCATCGAGAAAGCAAAAAACATCCACAATCTCAATAGTAGCATCAATGGCTACCATATTCATCTCATCATCATCATCATCTATCCCAACATCATTTTCTTTTGATCCATTGTATCATTATCAGTAATATCTTTCTCTGATACATCAATGACAACATGATCAAGATCATCACCTAAGTAGTCATCTTCACCATTTTTCTACAAATACCAAGAAATAATCAATTCAAAGCATTAGTATTAATTTCATTACATAATGCATATTTTGTGTTATATTGCAAATGTTAGTGTGATAATTTAAGCTCTCACGAGTTTTCCAGCCATGAATATAAGCATCATCTAATCAACAAATAGTAACCACACATATCAAGTGTATCCACAACCATGCATACACACACATGTACACCCTAAATTTTCATATCACAATAGAAGAAGACATAAAGCCAAGGAAAAGTAAAAATTCCCATGATTATATATAAAGTGAAAAAAAATATGATATCACATCTATTATTCGCTTCAAACCATATTTTCACCTAAAGTTGTTATATAATTAAATATATATATAACAAGTTATTCAATATATATCTTCAATAGCATATTAACCATGGTTTTCATCTCTTAATCAAGTTCATCATTTGTTTACATTGTAATCTAAGATTAAATTTAATATAACATGCTTGATAATGTCCCATCATAAACATGACTAAAAGAATATTATCATAGATATATTTTTTAACATAATAATCGTATTATTGGTATAAAAATCACAAAGCTTCGTTGGAGTCATGTTATCCAAATACCTATAGGAGGTAACAAAACTCAATTCTATTACTTGGAATTTGGCTAGTATCCTTGAATGGACATCAGAAGCAAGTTGAAACTCACCATAACTCAAAAACCAAGGCTAGAATGGAAAAAAAATTAGTTAAGTTGGATTTGTGGCATCTGAGAACTAATAGGGACATCCATGTTGGGTGGTTTCATGGACCAAAGGTTGTCTATTTTGACGGGTTTTTTAACTAGGGTTTTTCTTAGTGATGTGCAGTGCAATTTCGACATGATAAGCTAAGATTTTAAAGATGTTTCGAGTGAATGCATTGGCATTGCAGTCATCTCTCCCTTTCCCAAACACACTTGCAGAAGGCAACAAAACTAAATTCCATTGCTCGGTTTGGATCTTATGCCCTCGATTGAAATTTTTCTGGTGTCCCTTAATGTCCTTGATAAGAGAGAAAAACTTGTTATAACTCGAAAACCATAGCTCTGATGGACAAGATGTAAATTTTGTTAGATTTGTGACATTTGAGGACCATTAGGGACACCCCTGTCATGTGGCTTCATGGACAAAAAGTTATCTATTTTGTTGGTTTTCTAAACTAGGGTTTTACTAAGTGACGTGCAGTGCATTTTTTGTTCGATAGGATAAGATTGTGAAAAATGTTCCCAATGACTATGTGGGCATTGCAGTCATCTCGTCCTTACCCAAATACCCTTGCATGGGGCAATGAAACTCAATTTCATTGCTTGGTTTGGTTTTTATGCTCCTGGTTGAAATTTTCGTGGTGTCCTTGAATGACATTGGTAAGCAAGATGAAACTTACCATAACTTAAAGACTGAGGCTTCGATGGAAAAAAATTAAGTTCTATTGGATTCATGACATTCGATAATCACTATAGAGACCCCTATTTGGAGGCTTCATGGACCAAACATTGTATATTTAGACGGTTTTCTAAACCAGGGTTTTGCTTAGTGACATGTAGTGCAATTTCTGCACAATACACCAAAATTTTGAAACAATTGTCGAGCGAGTGCATGGGAATCACATTCATCTCACCCTTTCCCAAACACACATGTAGGATTTAACAAAACTAAATTCCATTGCTTAATTTTGTTTTTATGGACCCAGTTGAGATTTTCTTGGTGTCCGTGAATGGCCTTTTAGAAGCAAGATAAAACTCATCATAACTAAGAAACCGAAGCTTCGATGGAAAAACCACTAGTTCCATTGGATTCATGACATCTAAGTACCTCTTGGGACACCCTTGTTCGACTGCTCCATGGACCAAACGTTATCTATTTTTATAATTTTATATATTAGGGTTTTGAACATTTACTTGTAGTGCAATTTATGCATGATAGGCTACGATTTTGAAAACTATGACTAATGAGTGCATGGGAATGTCATTCATCTCTCGCTTTCCCAAAAACACTTCCAAGAAGCAACAAAACTCAATTATGTTGCTCAGTTTGGCTTTCATCCTCCTGGTTGAATTTTACCTCGTGTCCCTAAATGACTTTGGCAAGTGAGAACGGACTTACCATGACTTGAAAACCAAGGCTTCGATGGAAAAAATATTAATTCTGCTGGTTTCATGACATCTGAGTACTGCTATAGACACCCATGTATAGTGGGTTCATGGAATGAATTTTGTCTATTATAACAATTTTCTAAACTAGGGTTTTGCTCGATGACATGTAGTGCAATTTCTGCACAATAGGGAAAGATTTTGAAAAATGTGTTGAGCGAGTGGATGGGAACCATATTCATCTATCTCTTTCCCAAACACACTTGCAGGAGGCAACAAAAATCAATTCCATTGCTCGGTTTGGTTTTTTGGTCCCCAGTTGATATTTACTTAGTGTCCCTGTATGACCTTGAGAAGCGAGATGAAACTCATCATACCTTCAAAAATGAGGCTTTAATGGACAAGTTGTCAGTTCCATTAGATTCGTGACATTCGAGTACCACTAGGAACACCCATGCTCGATGGTTTCATGGACCGAAAGTTGTCTATTTTGAAGGTTTTTAAACTAGGGTTTCACTCAATGTCATGTCGTACAATTTTTGCATGATTGGTTAATATTTTTTTTAAAGTGCTCAGCAAGTGCATGGTCATCGCAGCGATCTTTTCCATGTCCAAACACACTTGTGGGAGGCAACGAAAATGAATTTGGTCGGTTATTTTGGTTTTTATGCCCCGAGTTGAAATTTGTTTGGTGTCCCTTAATGGCCTTGGGAAGTGAGATGAAAATCTCTATAACTCAAAAATCATGGCTTCGATGGACAAAATGCCAGTTCCATTTGATTCATGACATCCGAGTACCACTGTAGACAACCCTATTCAGTGGCTTCATAGACAAAAAGTTGTTTATTTTGTTGGTTTTCTAAAATAGGGTTTGATAAGTGACATGAAGTGCAATTTTTATAAGATAGACTAAGATTTTGAAAAATATGCCCAAGGAGTGTGTGGGAATCATAGTCATCTCACCCCTATCCAAACAAACTTGCTGGAGGCAATGGAACTCAACTCCATTGCTCAGTTTTGTTTTATGCTTCCGATTGAAATTTTCCTAATGTCCCTAAATGGCATTGGTAAGCAAGATAAAATTTTCCATAACTTGAAATTGAGGCTCCGATGGAAAATTAGTTAGTATGTTGGAATTTCAACATTTGATTACCACCAGAGAAACCCCTGTTTGGTGGCTTCATGGATTGAACGTTGTATATTTTGACGGTTTTCGAAACTAGGGGTTTGCTAAGTGACGTTCAATGCAATTTTTGCACAATAAGCCAAGATTTTGAAAATGTATCAAGTGAATGCATGGGAGTCACTGTCATCTCACTCTTACCCAAACACACATGCAAGAGGTAACATAATTCAATTTTGTTGCTCGGTTTGGTTTTTATGCCCTCAGTTGAAATTTGTCTGGTGTCCCTAAATGGCCTTGAGAAGCGAGATAAAACTAGCAATAACTTAAAAACCAAAGCCGTGATGGAAAAACTATCAGTTCCCTTGCATTTGTGAGATCCGAGTACTGCTCGAGACACCCCTGTTCGATGGATTTATGGACCGAACATTGTCTATTTTGAAAATTTTCTATACTAGGGTTTTGTTCATTGACATGTAGTGCAATTTTTGTGCAATAGGCTACAATTTTGAAAAATATGCCTAACGAGCACGTGGGCATGTCAATCATCTCTCCCTTTCCCAAAAAAACCTCCAGTATGCAACAAAACTAAATTTTGTTGCTCGATTAGGATTTTATTCACTTCATTGAAATTTGTCTAGTGTCCCTAAATGGCCTTGATAAGCAAGAAAAAACTTGCCATAGCTTGGAAACCATGGCTCATATGGACATAATGTCAATTTTGTTGGATTCGTGACATTTGAGTACCACTAGGGACATCCTTGTCAGGTGGCTTCATGGACCAAAACTTATCTATTTTGTTGGTTTTCTAAATTAGGGTTTTGCTAAGTATTGTGCAGTGCCATTTTTGTCTGATAGGATAATATTTTTAAAAATGTTTCCAATGAGTGTGTGGGAATTGCAGTCATCTCGTCCTTACCCAAACACACTTGCACGAGGCAACGAAACTCAATTTCATCGTTCGGTTTGGTTTTTATGCTCCTAGTTGAAATTTGTCTGGTGTCCCCGAATGGAATTGCTAAGCAAGATGAAATTTTCCTGGTGTCCCTGAATGGAATTGGAAAACCTTGTTGTATAGCACACCATCATGACTTGGAGGGCGTTTTAATTTGTGGGTTTAATAATCCCTAGTTTGACACATGTATCCATTTATTACAAAACTCTCCATGTGGGGTTTCCTTGTTGGTTACTTGTACGAAAACATGTTTTCATTACTATTGGAAACCATCGATTCCCTTTCTTTACTAAAACATGCCAACAATACAACCAACTCCTATATTTGTTCAACGATCTACTAAAATCGGAAAACAATTTGATTACATGGCAATCCACTAAAACTTATATAATAATATCATGAAACCTATCATTGATCTTCAACCTTCTAGATGTTTATCATGAGCAACTTGTCCTCTTGCAATATTTAAGCCTTCTAGAGGCTTGATTTACAAGGAATTTTTCCTACAGTACGATGCTCATGCATCCAGTTTAAACTTAAATTTTAGTGGCAACATAATTGATCCAACTGAAATTTTGAGAGTTGAAACATTAGTTTCAAGTTAAAAAATAGATATTGTTGAAATTCCTTAGCACATAGAAACAATCCTAGTTTGATATCTAACATACCTACTTAGGAAAATAGAAAACTCAAATCTCTATCAAAACTACAATCTAATTTTACCAAAAACCAAAACACATCAAACTGACGAAAGTAGTAGGGACTACATAGATTTGAAACTCAAAGGACATCATTGTTTAATAGTATTGAAAAAAGAAAATGCACTGACATATTAAAACTCTTCTCTTCACCCACTACTCTAAAAAAATAAAATGAATAAAAAATATACCCCTTCCTTCTCCTTTATAGACTAGGAGGTACAAATGAATCTGGACATATGCAGTACAACACCTTAACTAGAAAAACCTAAACCCTAGATCTCTTATTGGCCTCGGGACTAATGCCCTCAACTTGCATGAAATAACTATTCCTAGGTAGGTGCATGCACTAGAGGAGATTGAAAGTATGCATGCATTCATGCCTCTCTTCTAGGGATCTATGCCTTGTCTATCTTGGAATGAATGCAAATGTAAATTGGCCTAACTATGCATGCAACTATTGACTAAAACAAACTTAGAAAACCATGCCCATTAGTGACACACAGTTATACTAGCAGACACACTCAATTATGCCTAGCAGCGACACACAGTCATACTAGCAGAGACACTCAGTTATGCCTAGAAGAGACATTGTCATGCCCAACAGTGACACACAATCAACTGCTCTACTCCTCTAAACACAATTAAAAAGTGTCTTTGCTACTATAGGAAATTTAACCAGAATTGAAGTTTGGTTTGTTTTGCTAATCCTTTGCTAATGAAACCACCCTACATAGATGTTCCAAATGTCTTACCTCCTCCTCGAGATGAAACAAAGACCTTTTGAGGCTGAGTGTTGGATTTCCAAATTTTGCTAATGATATTCCAATATTTATTGAAGACCAAAATTTCATCTAACTACAAAATGACAAAAAAGTCTAGGTACAACCTCACCATCTCATTCATCATACACACGAAAGTGTCTTGTGCCTTGTGAAGTTTTCATGTGCATCCCCTTTCCATACATGTAAAAATATTTCTCCACAATCAAGTAACAACTTCATCCCACTCCAAACTAGGACCAAGAGGACGACTCAACAAATAAGAATGGGTCCCATAAACTTTGATAAAGCATAACTATGGAACAAGACACTTGATATGCTGTTTCAACACTGAATAAGACGATTCTGAAATTATTTACGCTACTACATTGTCCAATTTATGAAAAGAACCATTGAATTAAGGTGTTTTGTATGCACCCTAAGAGAAAAGTACACAAAGTTCATTGTTAACTCAACATTGGCACGTCTATGGGAATGGGTAGAAACTCAAGTCCAATTGGTTATGTAATCCTTCTACCACAACCACATATCCCAGATCTATAGTTGGAAGTGAAATCAAAGTATATAAACTCATCTTGCAAAACAATTTGACCATTTTATCATACCTACCTATATTTGCTCATTCAATCATAGAGAATAATGTCATTTTCTTATTTCATGTTGATGAATACTAGCAGAGAAGTTAAAATTGTAGATTAGACTCAGTTCATAAGGTCACAGCTCAGGTTCATAAGGTCAAAACCATCAGTGACACATAGTCACACTAGCACACTAGCATAGACACTTAGTTATTCCTAGTAGAGACACTCATTTATGCCCACCAGAGACACAATCACGCCCAGTAGTGGCACAGAGTCATACTAGTAGACATACTAAAGCCACACAGTCATACTAGTAGATACACAATCATAAATTCATACTAGCATACACATAGTCATACTAGCAAACACATAGTCACACTAGTAGACACACAATCAGACTAGCAGACACATAGTCATATGGCATAATAAAGTAGGAAATATGCAAGAGTTATCTAGAAGGATCAATGTACAACTTAGTACTTTGATGGAGTGGAATAGGGTCTATGAAGGTTGGGCACTTGTCGTCAGTGTAATCACAAGCTCTATAATTTATTGTAATTTAAACACCTCATTAATATTAGTTGGCATGGTCTTTGACCTGGCACAATAAAGTAGGAGATATGCAAGAGTTATCTAAAAATTGGCAATGATCTACTTAATGCCTTGATGGAGTGGTAGAAGGGTGTGTGTGAAGGTTTGGCATTTGGAATCATTGTAATCACAAGCTATGAAATTAATTGTAATCAGAGACACAATCATGCCCAGTAGTGACACACAGTCATACTAGCAGGCACACTCAAGACACGCAGTCATATAGCCATACTAGCAGACACATAGCCATACTAGCAGACACACAATCACAATAGCAAACACAATCATACTAGAAGACACACAGTCATTTGGCATAATAACGTATGAAATATGCAATAATTATCTAGAAGGATCAATGTACAACTTAGAACATTGATGGAGTAGAATAGGGTTTGTGAAGGTTGGGCACTTGTCATGAGTGTAATTGCAATATCTATAATTTATTGTAATTTGAACACATCAATAATATTAGTTGTCATGACCCTTGAACTGGCACAATAAAGTAGGAGATATGCAAGAGTTATCTAGAAAGGGTCAATGATCAACTTAATGCCTTGATGGAGTGGTAGAGGGTGTGTGTGAAGGTTTGGCACTTGGCATCATTGTAATCACAATATTTGAAATTAATTATAATATGAACATCTCATTAAAAGGATGTTCACTCCAATATTTTGTATAAGGCCTAGCTCTGTATTTTATTTTAATCCAGATCAATTTTAACATGATCAAGTTTCATCTTTTTAGACTTTGCCAGCGACATTATTTTTTTATTTTAATGAAATGTTTCAAGATCTCATTCTGGGATATTTTTCTTTGCAATTTGATGGTAATGAGAACACCGCTGCCAACTACAAGATCCATGGGTTAGAGAGGAGTAAGATAAAGAATAGGTGATAGGAGAAATAATAATAAATGAGTACTAAATAGACCACTTTATTCCATATTGGGCCAACATTGTCTCTAGTTGTTCCAAATAAAAATGCAATTAAGCATTGACCTTCCCTCCACCTACCCTCCTACTAAATAGTTATCTCCTTCTTATTCGTTCTGTCGAGGAACAACTAATCCTGCACTCTTTATAATCTCCCTCACTATGGTAAAGACTTAGCATAGAAAGGACAACATGTAGCCTCATTGCTTAGTTCCTTCTCATCTAGACCAGGAGAAACAAATGAATTTAAAGGTGAAATATCAAGCTGCATGCTGTTAGAACACTGACGACAATGTGCTAGTTATTGAACTTATTACCATCCTCGAGAACTTATTTAACTCAATCATTTGAGCCAATTCAATCAAGCTCAAATTCGAGTTATTAAACCCTAGATGAATCATATGCCATGCCTCTGATAAACTACAAATTTCCATCGCCTAGTGAGGAAGAGTCGCAATTTATTTACTTAATAGTTTCGAAAGCTCTTAAAACTCGATAGCAAGAAGTTGTCATAAAAGACCAGATACTTTTGTTGTTTTCGGTACAACTATGAAAATAACTCTTTCCCTTAGCAACCCATTATAGAGGTAGGCATGATTTCCCATTAGAAACTCTCGAGGCAATTTATTAGCTTATCCTTAGCTCCTTATATATTTTATTACGTGACCCATCTCTAGAGGTTCTATCATATATAGTGTATCTTTTTCTATAAGAAAATTCCTTCACTTCACTGCGTTCAGTAAAGTATATATAGTTCTTTGATTCCTTTCTGTAGTATTTGCAGATAGTATCCTAGGAAATAGTTGTTATCAACTCCAAGATAAGTCAGGCAAGAAAGGAACTCATTCCATACCAAAAACATATACCATGTATCTAGACCTGACAAACAGCAACAACATACCTAACAACTGAGGATTTGCTCAAAAAGTGCACTCACGTTCATAGCCTACAAATGGAGGGGCATTTTCCATTTGTTGGGTTGAAATATAGAACATAATTCGTAAAAATGCATCTTCAACTCTCGGAGAGCTGCTTTTAGGATTGGACATTCAACAATATTAGACTTATATTATCTTATCTTGACCTTACCCCAGAGCATACATAACAAGGATCCCTATAAGCAAGGAATAACAACCAAGCATAGATCAACAGAAGGGATTTAGGGGATCATTCGTTCTCTATCTAGGGCGTTCTTAGAATAATACATGGTTCTTTACCAGGTGGGAAGACATTCGACCTATATCATTGTATAATTATATATATAAGCAGGTCACCAAAGCAATAGCTAGAAGATTGAAGGGGATATTATCTACATGGAAGACAAATTCATGCGGCATCTGAGTATTGATAGTTGCATCAAGAGCTATATAGAGTATCGGCATGTACTATGAACCTATATTGACTATTGGCTATCATCAAAGAGATTTAAGAAAAGAAACCAAGCTATTGGCTCTCAGCTACCCCACCCTAAGGAAAATAGATTGTATATGGTGACCTCTTGTCAATGAGTGTATCTCGGCAATGAGGTTCAAGCAAATCCTATCGACTATTGGATAACCCTATGAAAATGAACACCACCCGCTGGCTGGAAATGTGACCATCTTTGTGTAAACGATAGCGGTGTGTAAATGATACTAGGTATCGTCAACCTCCTTCCTAGAAAAGGCACTGTCTATCAACATTTTCAATAAGTCGATCATGAGAATGAGGATACTTTAAAGGTAGCGATTATTTCTTATCCCCTTTACAGTTGGGAGAGGAATTTACACTATTTTTTGGAGGTCAACCACAAGGCCGAGGTGAAGGATTATAAAGTTGTGTCTTGTTTCCAATATCCATGGGTTTATAAGGATCTTCTTGGATGAAAAGTGGGGGGACCCTTGATTACATTAAAGAATGGAACTTATTTAATAATTCTTGAAAATCCATGTGACTAAGCTAAATGTGGTGAATCACATCATTCAACCTATATCTTTAAATTTAGATCATATATTTGTGGAATGAAACCCCATAAGCATCTAAAAGGAACTGTATGGAAAACAATATTAATAGGACTTCAAGATATTTACTCAATGAAACTATTGCAGTGCAAAGTACATCCACGACTAGGAATTGCTTAGGAATACAATATTATGAATACAAATTTATACAGTGGGGAAAATTTTAGCAAATAAGAGAAATTGCATCATTTAGGGAGACAATATTATGATCAAAGATAATAAAATCCAAGGCGAGGGAAATCTAGGTAAAATATAAAATCATTTAAACATAATTAGGGTTTTCATACCTAATATTCGTAATTTATTACGATTTCAACAGAGTGCGAGGATTGCATAGACAAGATCTGGGTTTAAAAATATTATCTTCCTTAAATATCAATTTTAAGAAGTTGAATTCCTACAAAATGCACATGGACAGAGTCAAATAATTATCAAGAACTCAATTCAGCTACCAAATTGAGCGATGAAAGCATCAGAGAGCTGAAATTTCATTATTTGTCCTCCACTTTGACCTATGTGTGGCCTCGGCCCCTCCTGTGAACCGATCTCCTGATTAGATCCAATGTCCCTTTGATTCGATCACATTAGAGAGTCAAACATAATACTGGAGTTTAACAATATGAAATGATCAAGGGAAATGCATATGGAAAAATGGGGAAGTTGGGTTCCCTTTAAAAATATTGTCAGTTTAAAATTCCCTCTGATATTTCAAGTTTTCCACCAAACAAATTTATCATCCTTTTGAATAATTACTGCCACGGTCACACCATTTGCATTGTGAAGAGAGAAACCAATATTACAAAAAAACAAACCATATGACCATGGGTCACACCTAATCTAATTATTTCAAAATGGAGAAGCATACAAACCCTAAGTTATATATGTTGCTTTCCCCAATAAAAATTAAATAAAATAGAGTGTGACATTAGAGGAGATTATCTATTGTGGGAAAATAATTTAAAATCGAAGCTTATCCATCCCTTTTCTCCTCCCATGTTGATCATCGTACTTTAATTTATGAACAAATTGATTGATCTGGAATATTTCTCCTCTTTCCTGCTTGGTCACTCGTGGCGTCACTCCTACTCTACAGGACGTTCTAACAGCCTTCTGTCCTTTCCTTGATGAGAAATGATGACCTCCCCCACTTACTGAAATCTTGGGCAGCCAGCTATCTACACTGGGGGGCCCATCTTTCCTCCCTGAAGTCTTCCAGTGTTCCCATCCTACGGGTCCTACCTCCCCCCCCGCTCCAATATTAGCTAGCATGTCAGCTAACTTGTTTGCCTCCCTCTTGACACAGTTAAAGGAGATCGTCGAGTGCTAAGAAATAAGGACTTAAAGGATCTCCATCCTGCTACCTAGGAGCCAGCCTGGTGAAACTTTCTCGAAGTATTTTCCATTGGCTAACTATTTGTCCATCTATATCAGGATGTTCGAGTCACCCTCGATGATCACTGGAAACCATCCATTCCTGACCATGATTTGGAAACCCTAAATCAATCCTTCAATCTCCACTGAGTTATTGGTGTCAAACCCTATGGATCCATAAAAAAACTGCACGATTTCACCATCCGAGTTCCTACAGACCCCTCCATATCCAGTATCCCTCGGTTTACCCTTTCCCGCCCCATTGAAATTAAGTTTGAAAACTAGACCAAGAGGGGGATTCCAAGAATTTGGGCTTGAGGGTTTGTAGAATTTTACCTTTCGATGAATCCCGTCCAAAACTCCTCAATCTAGACCCCATTTTTCCACAATGAAAGTTTCCATCCCCTGGAATTCCTTATCCTGTTCACTCCACTGCATGCTCTGGATGGTCTCCAAAAGATTCGAGGCCAACGTTTTCCACACCTACTCAACTATGTGCCTCTTGTCCCTAAAAATTTTGTTATTTCATTCTTTCCAAACAAGGCACATAACTATTCCTAGAAAGGCTAGCCATAGTGTTCAAAGGATATGATTTTTGAAGGTTTTGGGATTCCAATCCCATGGGGATTGGCCTAGGTTACATTGGCAATGATGACTTCGTCTAAAAATCGTAGCTCCCATATCCCATATAGAGACGTGAATGGACAAGTGTCCAGTAGATGGTTCGAGATTTCTTCATTACTAAGACATAGGACACATTGTGAGGGCCCATGAATCCCTCTATGTCCCATATTTTCCATTGTTAGGATTTTGCGCTAGATCAGCAGCCTGCAAAAGGTGGCAACCTTCGGCCGCGGGTTGGTTTCCCAAAATTTTCCCCAAATTCTATCCTCTGCTTCCTGGTGCCGATTTCAGATATCGTAGGCCTGTTTGACACTAAAGGTACCTTTCTGAGTATATCCCCAACTCAAGACATCTGCACCATCTTTAGTGAGAATGCACCTCTCCTGGAGTTCAACCTTTAAGGACCGAATATCATATTCAATGATCAATCCTTCTCCCCTATACTGAATCATCCAACTTCTCTAATTATCCATTACCTCACCGTCCCAATAATGGATGACTTTCACCTTTCCCTCCTCTAGCCCTTTATATTGATATGCTGCCAACAAGGGTCGGTCCCCAATTTAGGGAGTTGATTCCAGGAATCATCCCAAAAATTAGCGCTGTCCCCATCCCTAATTTCCCAAAAGCTATGCTCTTGAACCAACTTGCATCCCACTAGAGCCTTTACCCAGATGTGTGATCTCGATGGTTCCTCATTAAACCTGATCAACTGGCTCTTAGGGTGTTCTCTCGCATACTTGACATGCCATAGTTTGGCCCATGGTTCTAGCAAATGGTTACACCACATCCACCAAATTTTGGCCACTTGAATTTATCCCATTACTTCAGGATGTTGAAGTCCAAGGCCTCTGTTGTCCTTGGGGATGGAATCCTTTCCCAGCTGACCAGAGAAAACTTGGCCTTTACTTCCCTTCCCCCCCATAGGAATTTTTGTTGGATACTTTTGATTTTCTTTAAGATAGACTTTGGGGCAGAGAGTACAGAAAAAAGGTAGATCGTCATCACCTGCAGAGCTGAATTGACCAAGCCCAATCTGTTGGGGAGGTTGAGGGGATGAAGAACCCAACTAGAGAGCCTACCCGTCATCCTATCCACTAGGTCCTTCCAAGACGTTTTTTTAATGGCGCCTAATCCCAAAGGCACTCCCAGATATTTGCACGAGAAAGAGTCTCTAGAGAAACCCAGAATTCTAACAATATTCCTCTAGATAACAAGAGCAGTCTTGATAAAGAAAACCTGATATTTATCGTCATTGACTACCAACCCAAAAGATTTTGCAAAGAGATCAAGACTCATTTTAAAATTTCAGGCTTCTTGGAGTGAAGGGTTCCCCATAAGCATTGTGCCATCCATGAATTGCGGATGTGTCTATTTCTCCATACCATTATAGAGAGTAAGACCCTGAATCTTCCCCTTGAAGCCTGGGCATGGATGAGCCTTCTCAGACCTTCTACCATTAAGATAAATAGAAAGGGTGAATGTGGATCTCCTTGCCTAATTCCGCGGGAAGGTTGAAATATATTATTTGGGGAATCATTCAACAGAATGGAAAATAAGGGGATATTCATAACCCATTCCACCCATTTAGATCCAAAACCAAAAGCTTCCAATACTTTCTCCATATATTTCTAGCTTAGTTTGTCATAGGCTTTTTCTATATCCAACTTGATCAACATTCTCGCTCTTTTAGTCCATTTCAGAGAGTGGATTGTTTTGTGGACCCCTACGATTCCATCCAGGATTTGTCTACCTTTGACAAAACTCGACCGTTCTAGACTAATCAAGGTCGGGAGGAGAGGTTTTAAGCGATTCACGATCACCTTAGAGATAATTTTATAAATCACACTGCAGAGAGCTATAGGTATGAAATTACTTGGAGTATCAGCACCTTCCCCTTTCGGGATTAACGATGGGAATGTGGCATTGAAGGCCTTGAGCACCCCTCTCTTGTGCCTTGACTCCTCAACTATCTCCAAAACCTCATCCTTGATCATATCCCTAAAGAAATGGAAAAAATTAGAGGTAAAGCCATCTAGACTAGGGGATTTCCCTTGGGCCATCTGACTAACGACATCCTCCACCTCCTGCATGGATATAGGTTTAGTCAGCATCTCATTATATTCTCTAGTAATCACCCTGGGTATGAGCGCAGTGACCCGAGCTATGTCCTGACTCATGTCACCCCTTTCCTCGGTCATAATCTCCTCAAAGTGTCTAGTTAATTCTTCTTCAACTTCTCCCTTGGTCTCGACCTATGGCCCATTGGATTTTTTGATCCTATGGATATTCAACCCTTTCCTATTATGGGCGACTGAGTTATGGAACAATTTAGATTTCTTCTACCCTTCCTGAAGCCATTTGACTCTATGCTTATGCCTCAAGTATATTTCTTCCTGCCTTTCCCTGGCTTCCAGTTGGCTAAGCATATCCTTCTCTTTTTATTTCATCTCCACATCCCACCTAGTTTCTATACCTCTCTGATGGAGGAGCTCGATATCCCTAATCAATCTTCTCTTGTCTTCGAAAATGTTCCCAAAGTCCTATTTGTTCCATGTGTGAATTCTGGCCTTAAGGGCCTTCAGTTTCCGCTGGAAGCAGTACATTATTATTCTCGTAGGGGGTACCATATCCTGCCACCATTTTTCCACAAAATCTTTAAATTCCTTGTGTTCCAACCAGAATTGTTCAAACCAAAAAGGTTTCCTTAGGTTAGCACTCGACCAATCCCAGTTAAGACTGATTGACCAATGATTCGATCCCACTGTAGGAAGGGCATTGGCATTGATCTCTCCTATCCCCTGGACTATATTTTATGACACTAAGAATCTGTCATATCAAGAGGCTACGAGGTTATCCCCTCCCCGTTTGTTGTTCCAGGAAAACCAACCATCTCTCGTTTCCAGGTCAGCTAGAGAGCCCTGTGCCATGAGCTCCCTAAACTCTTCTTGAAACCTGTCCATGAGAGTTCGCCCTCCCTTCTTTTCCTAAGAGAAGTGATAAGATTAAAATCACCTCCTATGATCCATTTTACCTCAAGGGAACTTCCCCCCAACCACTACAGAAAGGGCAGGAAACCCGTCTTCTGAGGAAAAGCACTGGGACCATAGATATTAACCAGGGTCCCCTTGACCCTTGTCTCCAAAAAATGAAAATTTCCCATCAGAGATAAATGATTACCCTTCCATTCTATTAGATCAATGAAACTCAGGTGCCATAGCACCTCCACTCCCCTAGCCATACAGCATGATTCCTTCTCCATCACCTGACTTCCTTTCCAAATCTTCTTCCTTAGTGTCTCCATCACTTTTGAGTTGCATTTCGTTTCTTATAGAAATAAAACATCCAACCACTCTTTCCTGACCTTCCTAGATAAGGTCTTAACTTTCCTAGGATGGTTGCATCCCCTGATTTTCCAGGATACTATATTCATTGATTAACCTTGCTAACTTTAGAAAATGCCGCCTGTATCATTGGGTACTGACCTGATTCGATGAGATTTACCCCATTTTTTTCAATTCTCTACTTGTTTGTTTTACTCCCTCTTCTCAAT
The DNA here is from genome assembly GCA_001517045.1 of Pseudotsuga menziesii. Classification (NCBI taxonomy): domain Eukaryota; kingdom Viridiplantae; phylum Streptophyta; class Pinopsida; order Pinales; family Pinaceae; genus Pseudotsuga; species Pseudotsuga menziesii. The sequence goes on from LPNX010841787.1 coordinate 58,898, forward strand.
TCCTCCTCTGGGGATTTCCTTTTACTCTCTTTCTGGGGTTCTGAAGAGATCCCCAGGTGCTGGTGGGCCTTGGTGCGAATGATAGCCTCCTGGAGCAATTCCAATTGATTTTCATGAGACATACCCCTAACCCACCTTATCGCATTCCTTCTCAATCTCGTCTAGATCAAGTTATCCCAACTCCATTTCCTCCCCTTGGTCTTCTTCCATTGCCTCATCCCGGCTCTTCTTTTTGTCCCCTTTTTTTTATCTTGGCCACCTCTGCTTCCTGTTGCTCGATCGAGTTTCCTTCCCCAGTTTGTTCTTTCTCCCCATCGCTCTCCTCTAAGATTTGGAAGGGGTTGTTACTGGTAATTACCTTCCCTAAACTTTCCCTACACATTTTTTGGGTCCCCACCTATTTTACCCTTGTGTCTGCTTCTGAATTACTAAATCCCTCATTTTCCATTTCACCAATCCCATCACGGTTTGCAGAAACATGTCCTTGGCCCCCCTTTGGACAGTTTCTCCCAAAGTGTCCATATTCATGGAAAATTCTACATCTGAACAGGAGTTTCTCATAATAGAATTTTTGAATCCATTCTTTGTCCTCCCAGTTCAAACAAATTGCCTTGGGTAGATCCTTTGATAAATCCATATAGACGCAGATATGGGTGAAAGCTGTGTACCTCCATACCGGGGCCACCGTCATGTCCCCTGTCTCTAGATTGAATCTCTCCTTCCAGGGTCTAAGATAGAGGCCCGCCAAGAAAAAGAAGCATGGGCCGCCCTCCATAACTTTATCCCTGTCCTCCTAGTTAAAAAAGATGATTGTGAAAAAACTTTTCGATCCTAAATGAAGATCATAATGGACTTTAGGGTTCCATGTGCTTCTGATCCATCAGACTATATCTATTTCCCTAGGCCATGCCCCAACGAAATCCCTAATGAGGGATTTCTCCTTCCACAGTTCAATCTTCTCTCATATCTTGTTAGAGCGAATATGGATTTTCGGGATAGATTGGGCCTTCGGAAGGTATCCTTCTTGGCCCGATCTCCTTCCAGCACCCGTGCCATGCCTGTTGTTGCTCGTGCTTTTGTTGCCACCCCCTCTCCCCTCCAGTGCTAGGCCTCAGAGGATCTATGCTGCCATTTTCCTAAAGGGTATTGCAACCCCTGTCCTCAACCCCCTCGCGCTCATATCGCATGTCATCGTTGTCTCGTTCAAGACCAAACCCTAATAGCTCGTCCCTATGAGATCTGGCTACAAAAGTTAATGTTAATATATATGGTCCCTAGTGTTTTCTTCTAGTTATTCATGAGGTAATTATATATATTTAACCCTTCTCGTTTTCCTTTCCTAGGTTGTTTCATTGCAAAAGGAAGGTGTAGTCGAACTGTTGACTTCTAAAGAGTAAGTCACGAGTCTCTCTTTACTGTCATGATTATTTTGAGAAATGTTCACATCTTTAAAGCAGCCTGTATTTTGGTGTTGGCCGCTGGTGTTATAGTTTTTTGAGTAATTGTTTGCTTTCTATAATTATTGAGCATGTAAACTAGAGCCTGGGTTTTAATTCGTATCATTCTTGTAAGGAATGATATGTTAAATAAGAGATATGGCATATATCTATAATAAAAATAACAAATGGTGCTTTTCCTGTTAGCATTCAAAGGATGAAGGTGTTGTCTTTTTTGTTTTGATTCTCAAACCCTAGCTCTGTAATTGTATTTTATTACGGGTCATTAACAAACCCTGCCTCTTAAAATACTGCTGGTATTGTGGTGAACTCTGTAATTTTGTATGTATTAATTCCTCTTGGATGCTACGATCTGTATTAAGTTTTAATGTAACCTTAATGCATTTTATAGCTCTATATTTTTAATGTATAGAACCCTAGCTCTTGTTTTCATTAGAGTAATGTGTTTATTTAAAAAGAATTTATCATCGGGACCCTAGGCGCGGCAATATTACGATAAAATGTATTGATTATATTATGCAAAGTTTTTGTTTTTTACCAAGGTCTAGGGTTTTCTGTTTTTTATATGAAATGTTTCCTCTTGTAGAGTTCGTATGCTTTTCCTTCTATATTTTTCAAATGTTCTTCGATTAATTAATGTTTATAAAGAGTTTGCTCGATATATGTGATAAACAAGTAGCAAAGATAAATAGAAGAAATAGTAAAAACGAAAGATTGTTCTACTGGGTACTCATAAATAAACAATGCATCAAAATAAACTGTATACTCTCTAGATTTGTTCACATACTAAGCATATTGTATACTTAATCCTAAATTTAAACATAGATCTTGTTTCTTTCTCAAAACAAACAAGGGTTTAGTTTAATAGCAAAACATATATGATATTGTGGGGAACTGAGTAATAAACAACCACGTGCCACTCGGCCTTAGGAGTCCTCGAAACTTTTAATCTACAAGGTCTCCACCCCCTTGCCTAGTTCCTGAGTTTATGTTTCACTTCCTCTAGCTTCAAGTTGCACTGGTCTAATGAGCAGAGTTAATCATTGCAGAACCTATCACACATAATGTGCTCACTAATAGTTGTACAGTAGAGCTTGGCACCCTTTAGGTTTTCACTGGTAACTGTGCACTATTTTCTTGTATTATCTTTAGAGCCTACACTTCTCTTGGTGATCTCTAGCATCTTCTCTTTTCTTTTTCTTGGGTACTCATTGTTTTTCTCAACATGCTCTTCTATCTTTGCCTAGGACTGTTAATAACTGATAACTAACTCTTCTCATAGAGTGGCCATTTGTGTTGGTATAAATGGTTGAGGGTTCAGTTACTCCCATAAAATCAAGTCCTATCAAATAATTACATGGTTGTTTACTTTTCATATCCCCACTTTCACAATTTAATATTAATATAATATTACCACAACATTTATCAATTTTTATTACTTAAGCAAAACTTTAAAAAAATAATTTTTAAATGTTACCAAAGGTATTGGATATTACAAAATAATTTTAAATGTTACCAAAGGGATTGCATATTACAAAATAACATGACCAAAATAAACTCTTGACATGCAGGCTCCAAATTTGAAGCCTTCAGGGCCCGTCAAGGACCCTTTTACCCGTCATAGAAGACCGATTTTTTTTAACATGCGAAATAAATTCAATCACTGAATTCGCCTGTCAATCAGGAAACTGTAATAGGTTTTTAAAAATTTCGTTGGAAGGGCTGATCCAAAATTTTCCCGTCAATAGTTTTTTAGTGGGCTGAGTCTGGGGCAGCTGGGGGTCGAGGCTTGTGCCATGTGGACAGTGGGACCCGTCACTCGTGACACCCGTCACCCAGAAATTGAAATACATAATATTAAATTATTAATACATTATACAGTGATTCGAATTTCGGACCTCGGTGAATCAGGCTAATCAGTGTTATCACTAAATTGGAATTTGGTAATCTATCATTTCATATTAACTCCTCCCCTGAGTGACGAGTCCTCTCACAGCTTCTATTATTTTGGTTTTAAATGTATCCTGCAGGCTGCAGTGTTGTGATATCAATGTAGTAGTGGCCGTGGGTACTGGTAACTGGGTACAATTTCGAATTTTTGACGGAATTGGAATTTGGAATGGATAATATGGATTGCAAATTTGCAATTTGAATAGGATTAGAATTTAGGGTTTTCATTTGGCTTTTATTTGATCCTTGGCCGCCGTGTTGGTGTTGCAAAACGCTCCTCCAGTTGTGGGCAGGACGCGTATGAATCCCAAGAACGGTGGCGTGGGTTCCATGATCAGCTCCTTCACCTTCGACCTTGTGATATTTTTCCTCAGCCCACTAGACATCCATAACAGCTGCAACCAGCGAAAGAAGAAACTCCTCCTCGCCTTTTCCATGGACAGCGTTAATGGAAATACAAGAAGTAGATGTGAATAAGGTGCCGAAACGATTCCGGATCTTCATTTATGTATGTATTTATTCAGCTAAGATTTTCCCAATAGAAGTATCGGGGCATATGCCCGACCTACGGAGGCTTTACAGACCCGCCAGAATCACGGGTTTATTCTTTTGTGATTCGTGACATTTCTTGTTGGAATTGTTGGACTAGTGGAGTTGCAATCTGATCCATGGAAGGAAATTGGGGTTCAATCTTGCATTTACGACCTAGAGCTCTCGGTTTCCTATGGATGGGAATTGTAGTCTAAGTTTCCACTATTGAGAGTTCCTGTTTGGTGGGGTTTCTTGTCTGAATTGTTGAACTGGAGAGGTTGTGTAACGTGTTGTTCTGGCTGGTCAAGGGAGATTGGAGTCTGTTGTTGGAAAGTTGCATTTTGGAATTGAGGTTTCGAGTTGCTGGTGCAGGGGAGTTCCAGGTTTGTGTTTTGGCTCGGTTGTTCGAAGATCAAGGAGTCAGCCCACCCGCTGCCCAACCATTTCAATTTGCAGTTGGAAGCTCTAAACGACCCAGAATAAACCAATTTGCAGGGACTCTGGTGAATGTGATTCGGCTAAGCAAGAACTGGTGAATGTGATTCGGCTAAGCAGAAAAATGAAGTTACAGGTATGTACACTATTTTATCCATCTTATTCTGGATTTCAAATTTGTATTTTTAGGGCTTCCCATGGCTTCATTTAAAGTTTATAGATGGATTTCTTAATATGAACTTAGCGGCCGACGGGTGGTTGTCTTGGGCTCTACACTGTGGTTTCTCCGTGGAGGATTACAGTGTAATGTCAAGTAATGAGTTTTACCTGACATCCTTTTAAATCTATTTTACCAGGCGTGCCTTGCAATTTCGTCCCACGCTCCTGAGTCCCGAGTCCTAAGGTGTTTGCAGACTTGAGTTATGGCCACGAATCAGAGGGTCCCAAAACTCTAGGCCCCATGGGAGGATTGTGCACTTATTATAATGATAGTAAGTTTGAACATAAAAGCATATGGGAAACTGAGTTTCAAACTTGAGACCTTCAGCAGGTGAGGCATAGTATCTGGTTTACCAAAAGGGACCTCCAAAGCTTTGTTTTCGCTGGAATTTTATGAAGTAAAAAAACCATTAGCAGTATGGTTTTGGGTTATGTGAGGGTTTTTTTAATTCAGGGCATCTTAATGGCAGAATACTCAGAGGTGTTGTCTTCGCTATTGTTTAATTCGTTTATTTCAATTCTGATTTGAGTTATTATGAGATGTTAGTTTAAGGTGTTTTCAAAGTTTTGGGTTATGTGAGGGTTTTCCTTTATTCCAATTCTGATTTTCTGATTTTAGGTATTATAAGATGTTAGTTTAAGATTTTTTCAAAGTTTTGGGTTATGTGAGGGTTTTTTAATTCAGGGCATCTTAATAGCAGAAGACGTGTTGTCCTTGCTATTGTTCAATTCGTTCATTCCAATTCTGATTTTCTGATTTGAGGTATTATAAGATGAAAGCGGTCAAGATGTTGTATGTTGCAACTTGCATGAAAGCAGTTCATGAATATCAACAAGCCAACAATTCAATGCTCTAGGCTTAAGCACGTAGCAGTTCACTGCTGGCTCAGCAACAACACTCCAAACATTTCACTCAATAACTTCCAACGTGGAAGTTAGGTTTTCAAAAATTTAAGATAGGTCCACTGCATAAAATCATTGGGTTAAAAATTTGGGGTGAATTTTGCGGGTTTGTCAGTGGCAGGCAATTCCACTTGGAATGTCTCGTTGTTTAAGTCTGCAAAAGAATAGAAGATGTACATGAAGAGGGATGCGTTAATGGAGGATGGAGGTGTGAAAGAGACTGTGTAGGATGGCCAGTACGCGGCCTTCACTCCTCCGCCGTTAATCTTATTCGAATAATGACCGCGATCATATGCAGGTTGAACTAAAGATGTACACATGAGCTGGGAGAGCATAATAATTAGTAAATATTTCTATAATTGAGCCATGGCTATCACAGACAGGAGTTACTAGAGCTGCGATTCTTGAGAACAACAACAATGAATGGAGTTACCAAGTGTCTGTTCTTAACTTAAAATGCACAACTAATACACAGTCAACCTAATTAATAGCAAGTCAAACATGAATCAATACTAGGCACTAACACACAGTCAACCTAATTAATAGCAGGTCAAACATGAATCAATACTAGGCAAGGGTATAATAAGGGCATGTTTCCGATAGTACACTTGGTATAATAAAGGGCATGTTATCAATACTTGGTATAATAAGCCCATGATATCAATACTAAGCTTATCATAATTTAGTGTTTTACGAGTCAAATCACTCCAAAAGGTTAGGTTTTGGATTAATATGATCAAGTCAAGAATGTAATCTAGTAAATAATGTTAGTTTTAAAGCAGGGTGTTTTGCTTGAACCATTTCCATAAAATATTTTAGTTTTAAAGCAGGGTTATATGTTTTGCTTGAATAGCTTCTTTTCATGAGGCATCAAGATCTTCCAATCTGTTTTTTAACAGCCTCTTTTCACCCCCAATGTACTAAGTGGGCCTTTTTTCCCATTGAGAAATATTACAATGATGTACTTACAACATTTGATGAATAATCCTTCAGTTTAATACTCTGGCTGTGATATAATATTCCATCAAGTTGCCAAGAAATTCCACTTGGCCATGGTGTACTTACAACATTCAATGAATAATCTTTTCTTCAGTTTAATACTCTGGTTGTGATATAATATTCCATCAAGTTTCCAAGAAATTTCACTTGGCCCCAATTGCTTTCAAACAGTGTCACAATGGCAACAAAGCAGAAGCAAAATCTCATCGCCCTTATGTAACCATCAAACCAAAACCCCATTGACAATATCAATATATTAACTATCATGCGAAGGGAAATAGTACTTTCCTAGTAATTGATATGGCAGAGAAAAACAGTAATCAATAAACACCTCACAAGATATTCATTGTTAATTTGAAATGCCATTAATAAACCATAAACCAAAGGAGACCTTCAAATCCATGGTGAGAATGTAGGTGTAATAATAGATATAAAGCTTCACAACTCAAACTCAAAATCGAGTAATTCAAACACATACAATCAATTACTAGTAAAGCAGAATCCATGAAATGATGGTAGTGGATTATTCAGAGATATTACAAAGTACGGTTATGGTATAATAGGTGGGAAAATTGATTTGCGGCCCACAATCAATAATAGACTACACAAAATGGAAGACATAAAGGCCGGCCCCAAATAATCCATTAAGTTAACCAGCCTGGTGCAGGCTTTAATTTGACAGCTGCTGAATCTCAAGCATCAAGCTGGTTAATGTTGGCCCTAAATTAAAATGATATTAATTCGTCAGTCCCAACATTGTTGGTTGTCCTAGTTGTGGTCAATGTCCAACTCTATATGTAAGGACAGGGTTCATTGGCCTAGCTGCATATACAATGAACAAACCGCCCCAAATGCCTCCATTGAGGCTCGACCTGTCACAATTTAGGGTAGAGGTGCATCAGTGGCATCAACCAGTCATGAATAAGTTACCTACCTTCGGTCAAGGAAACAATACAATTGAATACCATGTATGATGTGAGTTGTGAGTCGTGATTTAGAAAGGGCAGCGCTGTACAGTCTATGAAATGTTAGTTCCTTGTAAATTGTGGGTTTCCAAAATAAAACAAATAAAATGTTTACAACTCAAAACCAGGGAGACTAAAGGATACACCATCCAGCTCAATTGGTTTTGCATAAACCTCTAGACCCTCATATGTTACCTCTTTCAATACTCATTGCAGAATATCCACCAAAAACTTCTCATAGTTACTGACAACAACTATTGATTCAATTGGCCTAGGAAAAGTGAAAACCCTCGCTGAATATAGAAGCTGAGGTGAGATGATTCAATTATGCTCTTCACTGCAATCGATGAGAAAAAAAATATAACCCACGCCTCTGATTGAATGATAAATTACTTTGCCATTGTGAATGCAATAGGAAGCTTACCTCCTGGACTCAACCTTGTGCTGCATTGGGTATATATTGGTATCCATTAAGAGAGTAGCAGAAAATTGAGAATTGGACTCTGAAATCTATTTATGGTAGTGGTAAAAAAAATCCATAATGTTTTAGCAAGTGTCAGCACCTTAGATATTAACCCTGTATATTCCTTTATGTTTCAAGACTTACAATAAAGGAAAGGTAAGCAAGACTCCGGACTCCGGTAGATAGCTTACTCGATATAAAATCACAAGACAACATGTCAGGAGACAATGCTACGCACCCAAATTCATCTGGAAGTTGTCATTATTACAGAGAAACAGGCCGCTTAGGGAGACTATAATAGGGTGAAAATTAATTAGCATGCTGCTCAAGTTTTAATGGGAAGGTAGTTGTACAATAAGTTGTTGGATTTTAAGCTAAGGTTTTATTAAAGCTTTCCCAATAAGCTAATTAATTTTTTTAGTGTAACAGAATGTATTTAAATAGCTCTATAATGATAAAATCTGATATTAAGAAAAATGGTTAAAAGTAATTTTTTTAATAATTTTATCCACCCCAAATTATCAACTAAAAAAACCTGGTAAATATAAGTCATAGTTCAGACTCCACCACAAATTATCAAATAAAAAAGCTTATCAAAGTAATAAACTCAAATTAAATTTAAATGTCTAAATTAATTCACTGTAGTTCAATATCCTTATTCTTTTTGCATCTAGTTAAGTTCAATTCCACTAATTATCCTTAATGTTTGATCTAATTTGAAAAATATGAGAAGAAACCAGCTTAGGGTACTGCCTTTTTTATAAAATAATTGTAAAATTATTCCATATTGATCAATTTTGTTTTTATAGTGTTATTTTTCGAAGAAGCTAGCTTAGGATACTGCTATTTTTATAAAATAATTGTAAATTTTGTTTATATAGTGTTTTTTCTTTGACCGTAATTGTTTTGAATAATTTGCTCTATATTTGTTTATTAAACGTTGTTTTATTTGAAAGGGCTCATTTGGATAATGTGTCATCAATTTGCGCAAAAATTGTTTACATTAAAGTGTTTTTTCTTTTTTTCTTTGTCAGTAGACTCGGCACTATTCAGCTTGCTGCAAGCTATTTACTGCGGTGGCAGCAGATTTGATGTTTATTAGATTTTAGGCAATCAAATGTGCTAGGACTGCATTAAAAAAACTACACATTAAAAAGAAACTAATTCTTAGTGAATGGTTATGCTTTTACTATAAAGCATTTGTTCTGATATCCATGCATATGAATCGTCGTCCCAGCAGTCCCTGATGAAGCATCTGTTTACTTTCCCAAGACTGGCTTCTTCATTTTTTTATTTTATTTAGTTGTTATGAGAACTTTTGTGTTTCCACAATTTTGGGCAAGAGCTATCCATTGAGCTGCAGAGCATTTAATGCCATTGAAGTAAGCTTGATGATCGTTGGATCTTGAACTGTTCGAAATCCAACGGTCATCAAGCCTCCTGCAACCACATTAAATGCTCTGTAGCTCAATGGATAAATTTTGCCCAATTTTTTTGTTTTTCACTATCCCTTTTTGGTATCTTACTTTACTGAAATTTTGTGTTTCCACATTTTTTCTTTTTCCTTCACTGTCCCTTTTTGGTATCTTGCTTTACTTTCCTTCTTTTGGCATCTTGCAAACTTACTCGACTTAACGGCTACATTTTACAAAATTGAACAGGCTGCATGAATGTTAATACTTTAACATAATAGAGGCTAATACTCATTGGGATATTTGGTAATCAAACTCCAAAACTCAATAGGGTGTAGAGAAACAAGATCCTCCTCATTGGAAGTGTCTTATATTAACTGGATACATGGAATTTTTCATGCGTTAAATGTTTCAAATCTTGGAATGATTGTTGTTGGTTTTGATTTTGTGTTCTAGAGTCTCGAGTCTGGACCAATTATCAATAGAGATATAGCATTGTACGTACTGTATAATGATACATGAGATTTGTACATTTATAGTAAAGAGATTTAGTCAGAAATCAGTAAATGGATTGGAACAAGTTAAAATAGTAGTTACAGCGAGAACAGTACAAGAGAAGAATGTTGATAGCCTATTCTATTATTAGTCCTTGTTAAGTAATTAGCATGGGCATTGGCTTGTCAGAATATACAATATTTTCTTATTTTTGAACAAAACAAGAGATTTAAGATACCTTGCTATAAGCAATCTGTTGTAACATCTAGTCTGAAGAAATCATAAAGACAAGCCAAGGAAAGAAAAAGCTTGTTCCTACAGGGAATCATACTAACAGTAATTAATTGCAAGTCACAGCAAAGTCAATGAGACTTACTGTAACAATGATTCTGAAGTGACCTTTGCGATGCCTTCTTAATTGCAAGCTTGCTAACATGATACTATGGAATGCCTCTACTTTTCTGGAAAATCTATCTAATTGGGTATCAAATAAGGGTATATTACTGTATCTGCCCATTTTCATTATTTGGAATATTTGGAAGGTAAGAAACTGTTTATGTTTTGACGATTAGGAACCCATTTTGACTAGCCTGTTACATATTATTTTTGAAGAGGTAAAGACCTTTAAGCCTCTTTAGAAGCATAGGCATAGAATTAGGAACATTGGGAAGTCTCCTACTTCTGTGTATCCTATGATCTGTTTTGATGGTGCTACTGCAAATAACATGGTTGGAGTGGGCTTCTGTCTTTGGATGAATGAACAACACCTTCTTTCTTTCAAACTCGGATGTGGTAGCTGCACAAATACTAGAGTAGAACTCTTAGCACTCTAGGCTTCATTACGGGTCGCCAAGGATATTGGGTTACCTTACTACATATCTTTGGCGACTCCTCTGTGATTATAAACTGGGAAAAAAAGGAATCTACCCTAGACATGGTGAATCTTGAGGCTTGGTGCTTCAACACCAGAATTCTCATGTTCTCTTTTACATGGGTGGATTTCAGTCATGTCTATAGGGAACATAACAGGAGGGCAGACATCTTATCCAAGGAAGGATTGCACTTGGCTCCGGGCCATCTCTTACTTACTGAATCATTTGGGAATGAGATTATTGGGGTTGACTCATCACAAATTTTTTAGAATATGCTCATTCTATTATAGTTTATCTCTCATGATTCATTGAGCTACTATCAGGTTTTGTTGAGCAAGCTACTACAGGATACAAGAGTCACTCTCCTTGCTTGGATCAGATTTCTGGGCTCCTGTTATTTTTTCTAGGGATATAGATGACTGATTCAGATAACTCTCTTATGAGAGGGATTTTATTGTAGTGATTCCCAGGTGCTTTGGGTACCTCTGTATTTCTACGGGTATCTATTTTGTATTTTTTTTGTGACATATGTATGTTTGGATAAAAGAATATTACGTAAAACTTTTGTGCTGTCCCTGGTGGCATAACTGTAATGACTGAAGATGTATAAGGTTCCTTTGATTCAGTGGGATTCATTTCATTGTCCTCTTGTCTTTTATGCTTAATAAATGAATCTTGATTAAGATTTAAATAACCTTCAGTTAAAGAGTGGATAAAGAAATAGGTAAGAAATTTGTTTTTGTTTTTTTCATATCATTTTTTATTATTAATAGTATTTGTTTTGTGCTTATATTAACTCTACCAATCTAGTATGAATAATGGATATACAATTAATCTATTTTAGGGTTTGTTTAATAGCTAACTATCTTTGGTTGTTCCTATTGATTATTCAATGTTGTTTACTGGTTTGTGATGGGTTTAGTTATGCCAACAGTCCATATCCAAAGGTCATAATATTTTTTGCTTGTAGGAATTTTTTGTATAATATTTTTCCTTACATGTATGTCTTTTTTTATTGTTTAGTTATGCAAAAATAAAAATTTGTTTAATATTTATTTTGGTATTGTCTTTTAAAATGGTTTCAGGTTATAGGATTATAGACAAATTGTAGATATTCACAGACTTCTATTTATCAACTGTGTTTTTGATGGGATTCTATGAGGATCATGAATGAATTTTTCTGCGATGTAATTTATTGAGAAGCAATGTCTAGAATTGGTCGACCTAAAAAACATGGGAGACAAACAATGCTTGATGATGTATTTAACTTGAGTCGTCATGATGTACATGTTGAAGAAGATGTTGATTTTGAAAATGAAGAGAATATTGAAGAGGAAGGTCCTCTAGAAAATAAAGGTAAAGTACTAGGTACCAAAAGATCATTCAAGCCTGCATGGAAGTTATTTCACAAATGGGCTTATCCAATAATAGGCACAAATGGTGATGAGTGTATTAAGTGTTTATGGTGTGTTAACTTCAAAGGAGATACACCATTTGCAAGGGAAGGTAGTAGTACAATCCAATTAAGTGGATTAAATGTCCATGCATCATCTGAGGCACATAAACGCTCGGTTCAACTATTGGAATATGAATCGAGACAACCATGCTTGCCCATCCAAAAGCACATTGAACTTATGTTGGATGTTGAAAAATCTAGAATAATTAGCGCTATGGAAACTATGCATTTTGTCAATGTAAGGGATTTACCGTTAGAATTGTACAAAGACTTGTGTGACTTGAACAGGTATAAGGAAACTCCTAATATGCCATTAACTAATGAATATTCTTTATATGTTAATATCACATCTGGTAAAGAGTTTTTAACTGCAACGAAAGAGGTTTATTGGGAAAATTTAAAGGAAGAAATTTGTTTGAGTCCTTTTTATTCCATTCTAGTTGATGAAAGCACAGATAAAACAATGGAGCAACACTTGATTGTATATATTACATATCTAATGGATGGAGGGAGGGGTTCACGCATGACAAAATTTATTCAACTTCTGAAAATAAAAAACAGCACTGCACAATCCATGTATGAAGCATTATCAGGGTTATTATCTGAGATGAAGTTATCAAAACACAAAATGGTGGGTTTTGGGTCAGATGGAGCTTCATCAATGAGAGGAATCCATGAAGGTTTGGCAGCCAAGTTACTTCACGATGTGCCTCATTTGTTATGCATTCACTGTGTAGCACATCGTGAGGCCTTCGCTATAACAGATGCTTCAAATGATTTTCCTGAATTTAGCTATATTGATAAACTAGCCAATAAAATATATTCATGGCTAGGAAAATCTGCAAAGAGGCATGGAGAATTTAAGAGTTTGTTGGACCTATTTTAAATTGATAGGTTGCAAGTACTTCAAACTCATCAAATACGATGGCTTTCTAGGGGGCAAGTTATGAGCAGGCTTGTTAAAATCATGCCAGCATTGTTACAAGAATGGAAACATGATGATAGAAAGATGTATGAAATGGAAATAATATTCCAAGTTCAATTTTGCATCCATTTGCTTGATGATGTTTTGACTGAACTAAATAAGTTGAGTCAACGATTTCAAGAGGAACACATTGATATAACATCCATTGGCATGCAATTAGATGTCCTCATTGATCTTCTTCAAAGAAGATTCTTGCGAACCATATTTGGGGTTGGTTCTCAACATGTTTCAAATTTCTTAAAGAAATCAGAAAATGGAAATTTGAATTTTATTCATAATATAGGTGTTTCGCATGTCCATTCATTAAGATTTGAACCTTTACCAAATTCGCTTGGGTTTGGTACTATGGAAGATTGCATTGACTTAGGAAAAGTATTTATCCAAAAGTTGGTTGACTGTCTCAATGATAGGTTTACATATTTTCCGATATTTAATGCAGCAAAAAATTTTAGTCCCCATTGTTACTTTGAAGAAGAGAATGAAAGAGATTCTAAAACAAGACAATGGTTGTTACGTCTATGCGAAAAATTTGATACTGGAAACTCACCTATAATCGATACTGAAAAATGTGAAGGTGAAATGGAAAGTTTTGTTGTCACTTTACATCGAGCATATCCAAAGAAAAACATGTTTGGAGCATGGGATCAATGCAGAGGTGAACCAGAGTGGTGTGAGTCTTTCCCAAATTTGATGAAATTGTGGCAAGTTGTTTTGATTCTTCCAGCAAGCACTGCTAGTTGTGAAAGGGGATTCTCTAAGTTGAATCGTATAAAAAATTATGATAGATCAAGACTTTGTTTAGAAACCTTAGACACTTTAATGTTTTTATCTCCATGAGCACCTAAAGAGTTGCATGAGGTTGATTGGAATGCAATTTATGAAACTTGGACAAAAATGAAGTTGCAACGACCTCTTCCACTAGGATGAGTGAGATGATGATGATACATTGTTTATAACAATATTGTAACTCCTAACTAGTTCCCTCGGTGGTACCCTCTATAGGATAGGGCTTTGGTTTGAGCATGCTGGTAGTTGCAGTTTTTAAGTTCGATACACACATGGTGGAGAAAACACCACAAATTCTATGGAAGTGGTAATATTTTATATTTTTAGATTTCTTATCATTTTGTCTTTTTGGACAATCACAACTTCTCATAAGACATGAAATGTTTATGCTGTGTTTTTACAGCCATGATACATTCAGTTCCTATGTATATATTGGTGTTGTGTTGGACTCAAATAGACCTTGGTTGCAACTATATATGTTTGGCCTGTTTGACTTGGATATTAACTGTGGATTTTTTTTTGCTTGTGGTTTTTGCTTATGGACGTGTTGGTTGTAATGTATATGTTTTGATACTACTGTATATTTCTTATACAACTAATATGTTTTGATACTACATCTATTTTGATATTGTTGTATATGTTTTGATAATGCTGTGTCTTTCGATTGATGTATATTACTTATACAACTGACCTTGTCGTCATGCTTTATATACTTTATCAATAAAGAGTATATAATTGTTATTTAGGAGAAAAAAAGTATATAGTTGTTCTTTGGGAGGAAAAATTTCTGCAATAACACATGTACTGCATCTGTTTTGATATTGTTGTATATGTTTTGATAATGCTTGTTTCTCTATTGATGTATATTACTTATATAGCTGACCTTGTCGTCATGCTTAATATACTTTATCAATAAAGAGTATATATTTGTTATTTGGGAGAAAAAAAAGTATATAGCTGTTCTTTGGGAGAAAAAAAATCTGCAATAACACATGTATTGAGGTTAGGCAAAGAATGTGTTTATTTGTTGAAATAATTAAAAATCGACATGTTTAGTTCTATTTATTTTTCGATATACTTTTATTTGTTTTATTTATTTTTTCATATAGAGCATGCTGAATTTTTCTTGATGTATTTTTTCATTTTATTGATCTATATTACTTATACAGCTAACCTTGTCGTCATGCTTCATATACTTTATCAATAAAGAGTATATAGTTGTTCTTTGGGAGAAAAAAAGTATATAGTTGTTCTTTGGGAGAAAAAAAAGTTCCGCAATAACACATGTAATGAGGTTAGGCAAAGCACGTGTTTATTTGTTGAAATAATTAAAAATCGATATATTTAGTTCTATTTATTTTTGCATATACTTTTATTTGTTTTATTTATTTTTTCATATAGAGCTTGCTGAATTTTTCAATTTATTTTTTCATATACTTTTATTTGTTTTATTTATGTTTTCATATAGAGCATGCTAAATTTTTTTCGATAGTAAAACCTTAGATTTTTTATAGTTCATTATTGTTATTGGTTACATTATAAAATCATATATGTTCTAATTTTATTAGAATAATATCTTGCAATAGTTGTGTATCGGATAAGGGATCTTCTTGGTTCTCTATATATGTGACGACGAATAAGTTTGTTTTGGTATGATCATATTGTTAAAGATAGTGCAACTGGGAGACCCATTCTCAAGGAGGATGGTACCCTAGTCGGTTAATTAGGGAAGAGTGGGACCCTAGAAGATACCCTAGGGCCCCCAATAGTCTCCTTGGGTTATTGGTATAGGACCAAGTAGGTTGATTCCATGGCAAAGTCCCTAACATATGGTTAGGGCCCCTATATGTCACTAGGGTATTCTGGTGTGGGACCAAACAATTTCCTGGACATAATGTCCAAGAAGATCTTGCAGGTTGAGACAAAGACTTCCTGGTCTGGGACCAGGCAGATTCTTGGTTTGGGATGTCAAGATTCACCTGGTTAACTAACCAAGAATGCTCCTACAGGGACTGCTTGGGTCCTAGACCAAGAATCTGCCTGGTCCCAGACCAGGAAGTCTTTGTCTCAACCTACAAGATCTTCTTGGACATTGTGTCGAGGAAACTGTTTGGTCCCAGCCCAGAATACCCTAGTGACATATACCATGATGATGATGTGTGATGTCCTCTCTCCTAGTCGGTTATTGCTAGGTTGTTTCTCAAGGGACTAACCTCCCCTTGATGATGTCACTAGCACATAACCCTTAGGAGTAGTATTGAGGACCAAAGGATCACATCATCCAGTTTGGATCTTCTCCTTATACAATGATGATAAAAATATATGAAACAATGTACCTTGAGAGAGAGAAAATGTTAAAGTCCTTGGTCTTGTTGGTCCTATGGGTAAAAGGGGTTGTTTGTCCACCTTTATTCTACACCTTGGTCTTGTGGGTAATTGGGTTGTCTTAACTTCTATTGTGGCACCTTTGGTTTACTTTTATTCCTTTATCTTTTAATTGGTCCTCACATCCTTTTTATGTGTACCTTTGGTGTGATGACTTTTATTTTATTGTTTTTATTGTTGGACCATTGGTACCCTATCTTAAGTCAACTTAACTTTATTTTATGTTTTATTGGTAACCACCCTAAAAGCTAGGGCTGAAGGAGGACCCTTCTAGATTTTCTTTCAAGTTATAAAAGCAAGTCTTATCCTTCATTATAATAATATAAGTTAGATATTAGCTTTATGTCAAGAAGTATGCTGCTAAGGTTTCACTGCTTCATTCCTCGGTTTTTTCAGATTCAAGTTTAAGGTTGTCCCTTCTTGCCGAACTGTGACAATTTGTAGCTGACATGTGAATCTGTCCCGTGATTGTTTTGGGTTGAGTCAAAGTTCTTTTTTAAGCAGTTGTTAATATGACATGTGAACTTCTCTTGGACTATAGCATGGGCCTCATTGTTTTAGGATTGCTAAGTTTGTTTGTGAACAACCTTCATTAGCTGAGTCGTGGTCGTATCCTCTCTGCTGCTGGCCGTGAAGTGTCTTCCTTGCTGACTCGTGATTCTATGCTCTTTGCTACTGGTCGTGAAGTGTCTTCCCTACTGGGCGTGATTGTATCCTCTTTGTTGTTGGTTGTGAAGTGTCTTCCTTGTTGGGCGTGACTGTATCCTTTCTGTTGTTGTTGTAAAGTGTCTCTCTTGAGCATGAGTGTGTGTCACTACTGGGTATGACTATGTTTCATGCCTTCTTAAGAACTGTTGCTAAAACTTGATTAAATGATTGAAGTTTCTCTTCAGGTTGATTAAGAATCTGAGATCTATATCCTTAGTGCTATAACCCTCTTAAGCTCTCTCTCAAGGTACATCATTTGTTCATCTAGGTGACTTGTCCCTTCGGTGACAAGATTAGAACCTAAAATTATCTGAGGATAAGGTCGATCCAAAACAATTCTAGATTAGTATTGTTACTGTTGTTTAGTGTTGCTATTTCATGTACTTTATTATTGTTTTTATCAGTTATAATATGGTTACTATACATGGAATTTAAATCATCTCAAGGACCAACTTTAACGTAGTGACTAGTGGAGTGTTAAAGTTGAGAAAGATGCAAATTATGTTTGGATTTATTGCAACAGTATTATTTTGAATCTAACTTTGTTTAATTTTGTTTATGCATTAAAGTATAGTTTTTATGTCAAAACCTAATATAACCCTAAACTTCAACACATATAAGTTTCATGGGTCAGTTTCAAGTAACATATCCTCATTATAATAATCATTCTTTTATGCTTGTACAATGGAAATTTACATCACACACTACACAATAGTGGTAGAATCTTCCTATTACTTGGAATACAACAGTGGTAGAATATACCTATTACTTGGAATATAACTACTCCGGATGCCCAATATTAGTTGAATAGAAAATGAGCAGGTCATCATATTAACTCATTTCCTTCAGAAGGCTTGTAAGTTTGGAATCCATGGGTGCACCCATCAACATATTCACAGGATATTTGGAATCCATTGAATTGTAATAAAGGTATGAATTTGGTCACTTTGTCATTTGGATTTTGTTATAGCATATGGCATATCTTTTTGCACACTATTGTTTTCAAATTAATATGACATTTTTTTTTCTTTCAGGTTAATGGCATCTGCAGTCCAAATGTAAATAAGGTGGTTACTGTATGCCCAATTATTACTATGTTCATCGAGTTGACAATAGATGTAATTGAAGACAGAAAGATCGGTGCAGAAAATCCATTAAGTTGTGGAGTGGTTGTTTAACAAGCTCATATATGTGCAAACATATGGTGATCAATGTAAGTTTTTGTTCTACTTACATATGTATTTAAAACAATGTCTTCCAAGTTTTGGTTTTGTGAAGATGAAAAAGGTCTTGAACCTTCCATAAATCATGAGAGGCATCCCATCTGTAGTGAAAATGAAACTTAAAACTAAAATCATAGATTTTACCCATAAAGATACTTTTATTGTACAAGTTTTAAGTTGTTTGTCATTATTTGTTAATTCAAGTTCAGTTACATATAAAGCAATTGAGATCTTTGTATATATATATTTTCTATTTTTGATATTCATTTACATTGTATATAATGAAATTTTTATATATTATCACATTTTCAAATGAAAAGAATAAATTATTTTTACACTTCAACATTGAAAGGTTTAATCTTTGAGAACCCTTCAAAGTGAAATGGGACCCTACCTTCAAATTTGATCCCTACATGTCACATAAAATGTATCCTTTAAATAATTGCATGTACTTTTTCACAGTTATTTCAGCGTTCACAGTACTGCACTCTGCCACCACGAACCTCGAAACCACACACGAGTGAAAATGATTACAAAATAACATGACGTATGTATCCGCCAATAAAATGAGAGATAATAATTATTAAAAAATATATAAAATATATAAATATAAATCTATAAAGTTAACTTTGATGATTTTATGTTTAATTTTTAGTCAACCTATGCATATCCATTGTCAACATCGATTGCTATATTAACCTGCTGCTGCTCCAGCGATACCAATGATCAATTTATTAAAATCGGGCAGGGATAATAGTGATCAATTTATTAATATTTTTAATATTTCACAAAACACCTGCCTGCTGCAGCGATAATGATCAATTTATTAAATTCAGGCAGGGATAATAATGATCAATTTATTAATATGAGTTACGTTTACTATTTATTTTTAATATTTAACAAAAGCAACTGTTCACATTTACAAAAAAACAAAAAACGAAGAAGAGAAATAAACATATACAATGGAAAATAAAGACCCCGAGAGATGATATAGCAAAGCGCGTATGTGTTGGAAAAAAAGTCCACTAAGATCGCTAAAAGTAACAACTAACGCGCCAAATATAGCGAAATTAGTCGTCTCTCTGGAACTTTCCAAATAATTGGATGAATGACATAGAAATGGAGATCACTTTCATAGCTGTAAAGCCTATCTACCTCTACGCATTGCAATGTCAAAAGATAAGTACAGATGTGGATATGCTTTATTAGTAATATATCATTTAAATATATCATTTAAATAAAATTAGAACCATAACAATAAAAATGATCTTTATATTATTAATATTACTCAATTGGAATATATATATTATTAAAGAAATTTTGAGGTTTAAAATGGCTTATAAGCATAAAATAATAGTGTAAGCCACAAAACAATATTAACACATTTTTATTCCATGTATATTTAGTCTTGGATGGTGAATATGATAAGTAGCCGCTCGACACACTATTGATGTAGCGGCCTCATCATTATCGCATTTTTTTCATGTATTTCTTGTTTTTGGATAATGGACTCCATCAATTGGGGAATTGAATTCACCACTAGCTACTATCTACTAGTCTACTCGTTGGTTGCCAAATTGAATTCACCATCTAACTAAATTTGAGTGAATATACAAAGAGATAAGTTGAAAATAACACATGAAGAAGTAGTTTTTTCACTTTGACCTTTTTAACTTAACACCGACAATACCAAAATCATGATTATAAAATCTAAGAAAGACACCTATGCAAATTGTATTTATGATAATAGAAATATAGAGGAAGTGACATCTTACAAGTACCTCGGAATTGATATTCATCACAAGCTCAATTGGAACTATAACATTTAGAAAAAGATTAATGGAGGGTGGAAATATTGTATTGGTCTTGAAAATAATTGTAAAGCAACCAATCTGGTCATGTGTGGTAAAAAGAAGTTCCTCTTTGAATGTCTTGTCATCCCCATTATCTTGTATGGTTGTGAAGTATGAGGGTGCAACATTTCTAGAGATTCTTGGAGAAATATTGAGCAAATCCAGAAGCGGTTTATAACTTATAACCTCAAAATTAAAAACAATGCACCTCATCTTATTCTCCTCATAGAAGTGGGTCTTTCCCCCATTGAGAGCATGGCTATGACTAGGTACCTGATATACAAGAAGAATATAAATAACATGGGAAATAAGAAATATCCTAAAATTGCTTTAAACTCAACTCAAAACCAACTACGTCTCAAGCAATGTTGGTGTAAAGATACCATGGCTTGGTTAAAGCATTGGGGCATTGATGAAAATGACATTTTGCAGAACGATGATAATGCCAAAAATATTATTATTTCTAAGTTAAAAGAGAACTTGTGGCGCAAGGAAAATTTAACAATTAAGAGAAAATTAAGATACTGTAAGGAGGTCATTAATCATAATTTGGATGACCAAAAGTATCTCTCCGTAATAACTAGCTCACAGAAGAAAATTAATATAACCAATATTATAACAAACTCTCATAACCTCCATAGTGAAACAGGGCATTGGTTTATTCCTAAAACTCCATGGACGGAAAGGGTTTTCCATCTGTTTGATTCTATGAGCTTTGATGATGAAAATCACTTTCTCTTATAGTGCCCTTCATAATATTTGTTACAATACAAACCTTTATAATCTCATAACTTGCCAAAATTATAGTGACCTTGGAAAGCTTCTTGACAAGCTTTTTGAACACATGAACAAGATTTTAAAGTAAACCAAGTATCATCATCATATAGTACATTTATTCATTTTGAGACCTATTTTCTACTTTAAAATTTGATATACTACCAATACTATTTCATTAAAAGATTTTCATCTAAATTTATGTAAAAATAAATTTAATTTAATTATAGATATAGTTTAACCAATATATTGACCAAAGATAATTATTAATAATAAAATAATAACGTTTAATAATGGTAAAGGTGAAATAATAATAATATATAGCTTCAACATAAAAGGAAATACTAAAATCAATACATTGTAATAAGTATTTAAGAACCTCGTGCTTAAATAAAAGGAGGATAAAAGTATATACAATGCATTGTTGATAGGAGTGGGAGTGTATATATATATAATAATAGTGAAATATCAAAAGTTCAATTTTAAAAGTTAAAAAAAAAACAAACTTTTGAAATGTTTATTATTATGGATTATTAAATTTAATATAAAAATTATATATATAAAAGGCTTAATTTTATTAAAATAATTAAATTATATATTATGTGTGTATATATTTACACAAAAACTAAGGTCTCTCTGTTTACATGTTTTTTCTATGCATATTCTGAAAAAATTTTATGAGTAAAAAAACAAAATACCCAACTTTCTATTACTCATATTTTTATTAACATGGGATAAGTCCTTGTATAAATGTCTATTTTCTGTATAAAACATGAACTCAAGCAAAATCTGAGCATTCTAAATAGCTCATATATCTGCCAACAAAGCTTTTGTATATTAACCAATAATTTTGAAGCTGATTGAAAAGGATTGAAAAAACATGTTATTATATGTGAAATAGGAAGATAAAAATATAGTTTATTATTTTAATAGTGTTTTTATCAAAATAATGATACAGTTTGGAGTAAATTTATATTTAATATATTTAATATAATCAATACAAAATAGAATAATGATAATAGTTTGTAGTAGATTTATAGTTAATATAAATAATAGTTGAGAAATGAGGTATAGAAATTTAATAGACTGAATAATGTATAAAACATGTTTTTATAAAAAATAAATATTCAATTCATAAATGAAAAGCACCATATGAATAAAATAAAGAAAATATTTTGATTTTATAAAGATTTATAATTTTGATTTTTTTTTTATAAAAATGTAATTGTTCAAAATTTATATTTTGAATAATATTATTAAAATTGATAAATTATGAATAAATAAATTCATCACCAAATAACTTTCAATACAGTTTTGCACACAAAACTATAAAATATAAAAACACTTACAAAAATTGCCAAAAAATCTTCATTAAAATTTCCTCAAATATTCTTTCTTTCATCATAAAACATGGAATTCATTTTTTTTTATTAAATAATATATATATATTTCATTCTATGAACCTATAGCATAGCATGTGGGATAATATGATATTAAATAATACCCTAGGAATGCCTCCAAAAATTTCTTTGTTGAACCTCTTTCCAATATATATATATATATATATATATATATATTAGATGATACCTATGTAAACTTTTATTCCATTAAATTTTTAATACTTCTTTTTATCTTTACCTTTAGTATGGTTATATGGCACAAATCTTATAACCTATAGAAGCCTTGCAAGATGAAATATGAAATCTTAGTGAGAGAAAAATATTTCAACATTGTGAACAACTCTCTAAACTTAGGTTGAGTACATACATAGCGCGTTCCAATCAACTTCAGAACACATTCACTCACAAATTGTACCTATTCAAATGCCACTCTAAATACAAACACATTTGGATTCCCACCACCTTTACACATAGAACATATTTATTAAAACACTAAACTAAATTCACACATAGTCATATTTAGAACATCTTTACACATGAAATACCAATTCAAACCCTCCAATACCATATTCAATTCCCTAGATATATATTTATAAATGCCCCCTAATATATATGTTTTTAATATATTAAAAATACCCCTTGACCCTTACACAATATATTGTTTAAATTTGTTAGAGTATTGAATCACCCAATATGAACTCATTTCCTACCTAGTGAGCCCCTCATGACAAATCCTAAGTACACCCAAAGTAGGGAGTTTAGGGAAGGGCCATAACGCTCATTCCCTCATAACTAGGGAAGGTGGACTTCCCCAATCACCTCCTTCATTCGATGACTAATGGTTGAGCTTTAAATAAGTCACACAATGCAAATGTAAATGTTATGAAACTCAGGTAACCTAATATCAATTATCTTTCTTGTCATGGGATTCCCTTTCCTCTTCCCCTTTAATGGACTTATAACCCCTCTTCTTCTCTCTTTATTCAACTTTGGACCTATATACTAATCTTCAAAATGAAATCTAGATGCCTTGAGTCTTGCATGGAAGGTCTACCACATGTTATATTGAAATCATAATTAACATAGTTATGTGTCTATCAATTCACTAGTTGAGTTATTATAATCATTTATTTATAATTTATTTAAAATTCAATCCAATACATCCAAAGGGTCAAAATCAAAATATTACAATTACAATGAAATGTAGAGATGTAATTTACATTTTTAAGTCCAACTTTAAGTATATTCTTCAATATAAAATTGACTTCAAAATAATAAACAAACCTCTTATTTTTCATCTTCAATTAATATTAATATGATGTTCTAGTACAACATTTTCCCAATAATTCCATAGATATGGAGAACAAAATATATTCACATGGAATCCAAAACTCTATATCATCCTTGTGCTTAAAGATACCATGAGATTCTTTAAGGTTTGGAATTCTTTAGAAATATGATTTGATCTCCTCTCAACATTATGGTTATGTTGAATATTTGTATCAACTATTCAAATTTTAATAGATATTGCTTAGATAAATCTAAATCACTCTTCAGATCACATTTCAAAAAAGAGACTAGCTCTCATTAAAGTTGGCCTATGGAAAGAAGGTTTAGCCTTTACCTAGATCTAATTTTAATATGCACATTGGAGTAAACCCAAGTTTTATGCATAGAGAAATTGAATGTGTACTTTAAAAGTTTTATGAATTTTTTGATGTTTCAAACAATATTAAACATTGTTTATTATTATTATTATTATTATTATTGGAGGACATTGAGATTTGGTTAAACTCCTAGCAAAAGAAAATAAAAGGACATCAAAAGTTATTAAATAAAAATACTAGAAATTGTACACTTTATTTTAATCCCTCACATTCATAAAATTTTCAATATGGTAGTCAAGCAAGATTCTCCTAAACCATGGACTCACAACCTCATTCCTCTAATTTTTTAAAGTGATTACAAAAATAAGCAATCAAATTAAAGAACCATTACTATTTGTCATCTTTTATCCAACATTGTATGGAATGAAAAAATAAAGTATTAAGATAAGAAAGTTTAGAAAACACTTATAAAGTCCATTCTAGTTTTAGATGTTATCTTTCAAATGTGGGAGACTTAGTTAATCCTATGATAATTACATAAGAGCATCACAATAATAAAATCAATCTCTTATGTTCCTTGGTGGCCATTCTAGTTTTCGATGTTATTGTTCAATTGTGGGAGTCTTAGTTAATCCTATGATAATTACATAAGAGCATCACAATAATAAAATCAATCTCTTATGTTCCTTAGTTGACCTCAGGAGAGATTATGATACAATGTCTAGAAATAAACTTTGGAATAAATTAGAGGAGCTAAATGTTCCTTTTGAGTTAAGAGCTATTGTGATGAGGTTGCATGAATCTTGTTACTTAGGTCATGGATATTGAGGGTTGGTTGGCTAGAAGAAATTAATTGTGATAAATGGTGTAAGCAAGGGTGCTTCTTTTCCACTGCATTTTTTTGAGTATTTTTTTTTGACAAATCAATGGCATGTTTGAAAGAAGTGTTGACACTAATTCAAGTCATAATCATTCTTCTTTATTTTGACAATATTGTTCTTCAAAGGAGGTGTCCCTTTGAAACCACTAACACTCAAATATTTATGTTATAGTCGATAAATATTGATCATATAAAGGTTATGATAATTAAATCCAAGAAGATGAGTTATGCTAATTAATCTTATTCCATTAACAATTTAGAGGAAGTTACTATATAAGTACCATTTTGGAGTTGACTATCATCACAAGATTCACTATAAATAAATATGGAGAAAATGATGAATGGAAAATGGTAATGTTATTTTGGCCTAAAAATTATTGCAACGATATTTTGGTTCTAAGAAAAAAAATATCATTATAAAAAAGAAAAAAAATATCATTATAAAACCTATCAGTCAAATCATTTTATATGAAGATAAAGTTTAAAACTCTTTGCCTCTCTTAAAAAAAAAATAACAACAAATTAAACAAATCTTAAAATTTTAAAAAATACACATATCTCATTCTTCTCGTAAAAGTTTGTCTGCTTCTGCCCATTGAAAATATAATATAATTATGAAGAGATACCTAATCTCCGAACAAAAAAAGCTTACTTCATAGTATTTCTTAAGAGGATACATCAAAGTAGTCAACATGAACCCTCTTTTCCACATTGACAACTTTAATTAAGATAATGAACCCTCTTTGACTATTTTTAATTTCGAAAATTTACATACCCAATTTTCCCATATCTTTGTTTTCAATTTTCGATAAAAATTAAACCAAGACGATATACTTGAAAGTTGAGACCAAAATTCCAATTTTCTGATAAAGATAAAACCAACACGATATACTTCACAACTTATTTAGACAAACGCCTATATATATATTTAAATTAGATTAAAAGAAACTGATCTTCGAAGGAAGTAACATAGTACTTACACAAATAATCGGAGTGCTAATTTTTTTCGCAGAAGTAACATGGTATTTACCCAAATAATGGAACAGCTAGAGAGATTCAGCGTATGAACATTTGCTTTTTTCGAGAAGTAGAAGAGTCAAATGTGGTTCACCATTTGTTAGAGGGCTACTCCATGGAAAATTTCAATACCTGATATTCAAACTGAATCAAGGTATGGTCAAGCTCATCATTCACAACATTAATTACAAAGGGCTCCACAAGAGCATCATGTGACTTAAAATCCCTGATATTCAAAATGAATCAAGGTATGGTCAAGCTCATCATTCACAACATTTATTACAAAGGGCTCCACAAGAGCATCATGTCACTTACAATACCTGATATTCAAACTGAATCAAGGTATGGCCAAGCTCATCATTCACAACATTTATTACAAAGGGCTCCACAAGAGCATCATGTCACTTACAAGAGTAGAACTGCTAGAGCATTTAATTTTGCTGCAGCAAGTCAACAAGCTTGTTGGATCAGCATTAAATGCTCTGCAGCTCAATAGATAGCTCTTGCTGAGTAGAACCTGCGTGGGGAGAGTAACATTCATTCCTCCCAACCACCCAAGCTACATCCATTTGACAAGTGGAAGAGTTAGACAAAAGCATATGACGACTTAAGGTCTCCAAAAGATTCTGTCAGTATATGAGCTATCATCCAAATTAAAAGATGATGGTTCAAAAGAAAGAGAAATGGAAGAAGTATACCTGCAATTACCTTAGGCAAAATGGGTCCATCTTGTGTGGCAAAGAAAAGCTGTTACAGCACGCCTTCGCTTCAGTCCAACATGAGCTGGTAGGGGAGCTTTGTATTATCTGCAACTTATTTAATTTATAAGGCAACCGTGGAAATATGGATGCAAGACATGTACACGGTCAGAGAAAAGACTGCCGATTTCGCGTACATTCTGTCTCTCGATGGACCAGATCAATCCAGACATGTATGTCATTAGACCATATGATTCATATTATTAGCTACTCCATCGGTCAAATGATTCATTTTTCTTTTTGGCTTGAAAAGATCTTCTTAGGCGGAGCTGAATTCTTCGTAACCACGATCTTTCCGAGTGGTTAAAAGAGAGAAATCGAGGAAAGAAATGGGCCCTTTCATAGGTGTAAAGCCTATATAAAGCTGTCAGGACAAGGGACTGGAATGTGACCAGCTTTATACAGCCAATTTGGTCTGAATTGAATAACATTTTTCCCAAGATTTGAGACATAGCCTAGTACATTGTTGAAGTCGGCCATAGCCTGAGTCAGTCTTGAACTCTGCAATGATGAAGTCGGGAGATTCGAACATGTTCAATCGAGTCTCCTGGTTTTTGTTTGCGGTGATGGCGATTTTGGCAATTGCGCCTGTCTCCGAGGCGACAGTCCATCACCATAAATGGAAGCTCAGTTACCAAAACTGGTCTCCTGATTGTATGCAGACAACGATCATCTCCATTAATGGGCAGTATCCAGGTCCAACGATCAGAGCTCGGGAAGGAGACACCGTGGTTGTTGAATTAAAGAACCAGATGCCCACTGAAAATGTTGTTATTCATTGGCATGGAATTCGGCAGGGACAGTTCAGTCTACATGAAAGTAATATTCTTGATGTTTGATCGGTTGATTCTTTCTTTAGCCACCATATGTTGATCAAAATGTTGTGCTTCAGATCGGAACGCCGTGGAGCGATGGAGCTGCATCCATGTCTCAATGTGCGATCCAACCGGGCGAGACTTATATCTACAGATTCGTTGTTGACAGAGTATGTTTAACGTATTTTCTTTTCAAACTTTGCATCTTAACATGGTTATATTTCGTAGGGATTCTGTTAGAAGACAATGGCCTAATGTTAATATATTCTTGATGCAGCCTGGGACACATTTCTATCATGGCCATTACGGCCTACAGCGATCGGCTGGCTTGTATGGGTTTTTGATAGTCGACTCCGCTAAAAAGGAGCCCTTCGTTTATGATGGAGAACTGAGCATTATCCTCAATGACTGCTGGCATACAAGCACTTACCAACAAGCCGTGGGCCTCTT
>LPNX010841787.1:88746-157755 GCA_001517045.1 Pseudotsuga menziesii
TTATATTGATTTAATTATAAGTACACTTAGTTGACCCCATAGTCACTTAATGGAGTAGGTTAATTGATTTTTCAAGTTAAGAGATCTTCCATATCCATATTAAGTGGAAGACGAGAAGATCTCCTTCATCTTCAAATTGAAAGTAAAAAAAAATAAACATTAAAATTAATAAAATGAATTAATAATTAATTATAAACCAACAAAGTGATGAGGAATTAATACAATTAAAAAAATTAAATAAACTAATAGCATATAACAAGAATTAGAGAAGATGTATTAATGCAAATACCACTACCTTAAATATATTTTTAAGCTGTGATTAATACCAAAAATATAAATAATATTATAAAATATTGAATACTTTGGTCAATTATAAAATATTGAATACTTTGGTCTTAATGAATGAGATGACTATGACTAACATATAAAAGAGTGTAAAGAAATAATAAGTTGTGATACCAAATTTTGAATGTTATAAAATGACTAAATAGTTGTAAATTTTTGGATAAAAGAGATGATTATGAATAATATAGAAAAGAGAGCATGGAAATAATAATTTGGGATATCAAACTTTGAATGTTACCAAAGTTGAATAATAGTTGTAGAGTTTTGGAATCAAAATTTTAGAGAACAAATGGCTATGAGAAATGAAATGAAATTCGATAAGTAATAAAGGTGAAAAAATAAAGAAAAATAATTTAAGTTGAAAAGAGAATAATAAGATAACTAAATCAAGGAGGATAGATGGGAGATATAGAGAAATCAATTGATATATTATAAAGGATAACAAGGAAAGGCATAGAGTAGAATTGTGTTATTGCACAAAATTATAAATTAAAGGTTTCCAAGAATGTTTGAGTTTATAATCATTCTCTCAATTAAAATTGTTTGGGTGTTTTTTATTTCAAGGACTTTCTTGATGAGGCACCAAAGGTAATGGAAGATATATCCCATAAATTTAGTTTGGTCAAAATATATGAGGTGTTTGAAGTTGTGAGAATGCTCTATTATAGTATATTTATTAAGGTGCTTGTGATTATTGCCAATAATTTGTTATTCGAGTTGGGTTTGGATAGATCTACCTGTTTTTCAATGTAGGACTTCTCGCAAGAGAAGGAATTCAGTAAACCCCTTCAAAAAGAAATGGACCCAATTTATTTTTGACACTAGATATCTAAGCAGCTATATCTCTAGAAATAACATGAATCTTACCAGTGGTAGGTCTAAATTATTTGTTACCCTCTTTGCCAAACATCCAATGTTCTAGCTCATGATACTTAAAACCTTTGAACAAACACACATTTGTCTTAGCAACACATTTTCCTAAATATAAAATTGTAGGTATTAGATAAATACAACAACCAAGGTTACATATTGTAGCAAGCAAATGAAAATCCTCTACAGGAAAGATAAAAATAATACTTTAGTTTAAACAACACATTGACTTTACAGATTCTACTCATTATTTCATTCCATTCAACTAATCATAATACTATTGCTTTTGATTCAAAGAGAGAACCTCAATTCCATGGAGGACATCTATGTTCCCTTTAAATATAGAACATTGTATTTAACAAATTATTTACAAGTTTTTAATTTGTAAATAGGACGCAACACAACAAGGATATGAATTGTTTCCAAAAATAAAATAAATCTTCATTTATCTCTATATATCTTCAATCGTAATATCCATAAAATTTTATACAAGTTCAATTTGAAAAGGTCCAATAATCTAGGATGTTTTCACCGAGAGGCGCTCTACAGCCCAGTATGGGGGAGATCTTGTAACGTTACCTAACATTATGTAACGTTACGTAACGTTATTTTTATTAATAAAAAAAGAATTTTTTAATTATATGCCAAAATAAATGTCGGCCAAAAATACAACCTAATATGGGGAGATGTTGTAATCTTCCTACCTATCAAAACAATAAAAAAGTAAAAGTTTAATTATGTGTAAAAAAATGCAGGTCACCAAAAAAACACAATATGGGGGAGATGTTGTAATGTTCCTACCTAACAAAATAATAAAAAGAAAAATTTGAATTGTCCTCAAAAAAATGTTGGCCTTCCACATGGATTTAAAACCATGTGCAAGGCATTCTAAACAACTCATGGTTTTATTGTACATGGTTTAGGAGGGCCTTGCACATGGTTTTAAAACCATGTGCAAGGCCTCCAAAGCAACCCATGGTTTTATTGTACATGGTTTAGGAGGGTCTTGCAAATGGTTTTAAGACCATGTGCAAGGCCTCCTAAACAACCCATGGTTGTAAGAGGGCCTTGCATGTGGTTTCAAAACCATGTATGTGGAAATGTTGTAATGTTTGTTCCTAATAAAATAAAAAATAATAATAAATCTTATATGTCGGCCATAAATAATATTAAATATTAATAATAAAAATATTCTATGTGGACCTTAAATAAAAAGATGTGTATTTTGGTTTGAATCAAATCAATGGATACCTAAGAAGACATTTGATCCCTCTCGGTGCTTGATAGAGCCTAGGATTTGGATCTAGGCTGGTTTATAGAAAACCAATTCCTTATGCCATTTTTTCCATGTTACTTATTTTTTGTAAGAATGGGTTTAGGATTCATGTAACCATTGTAAATTATTGTTTTAGATCAGTATCATGCAAGATTGGTAGCCAACATTCTTGAGAAAAGTATATGTATGTTCTTAGTGATAACAGGACAAATATATCCTTCCATGAATATTAAAAATATTAGTCATCTCAGAACTGAAATAATAAGGGATTAGTACCTAAATTAACATGCACATCATCATAAACCATAACACATAAATGTGCATCCCATTTTGCTACTATCATAGAAAAATAGGCCTTTGTCTTTGTAGAGAGATCATGATAACCTTCAACATGTTCCACTCTAAGTAAATCATTATGTTGAGCATCTCCTAAACCATTGGAATGATCCAATTACAATATTCTTAATATTCTTTCCTACCTGTGAATATATTTATGAGACAGTTTGATAAATTTATTCTCTAAGTATAAAAGTGTCAATGGTCCATCCATAATCATCATGACTATAGCTATTGCAGTCCTTGCTTTCTTGGTCATTAAAGGTGTAAAGGTTCATGTATAACATATATTCATATATAACAAAATAATCTTGCATACTACTTTTTATGCAACAACCTCTTGATTCTCATATTAAAGATAGAATGCAACAAAATAATCCCCTACATACTAGTATTTATGTAAAAATATAATGATGCTCATATTAAAGATAGAATGCAACAAAATAATCCCTTGCATACTAGTATTTATGTAAAAATATCATGATGTTCATGTTACAGATAGAGGGCAATACAATTTTCTTATTTTGAGAAGTGGTGGAATGTGGGCCTACTAAAACCTAGTAGCTTGGTTGTTCCTGTTAAATTTGAGCATATAGATCTGTAGACAAATACACAACTCACAAATAAGATCTCACAATTTACTCAGCAATTGAAGAATGAAACAGTGCAAAAGGCTTGCAGCTGTGAATGCTTTCATTAATAAAAAAAGTAATTCAGATGATAATTACAATAATGTAAAATGGCT
This sequence comes from Pseudotsuga menziesii, assembly GCA_001517045.1. Taxonomy (NCBI): domain Eukaryota; kingdom Viridiplantae; phylum Streptophyta; class Pinopsida; order Pinales; family Pinaceae; genus Pseudotsuga; species Pseudotsuga menziesii. Next base: position 92,319 of record LPNX010841787.1, read on the forward strand.
TTAATAGCCACAAGCAATTCGAATCCACATGAGGAAGTTCGAATTGATTAGACTCTACTTGACTGTAGGTAACCAAGACTTTGTCTAAATCACTATTGGAGGACCCAGTAGTTAACTGTCCTTGTCTAAATCATAATCGGAGTTCATAGGAGCTTTAAAACACAACCAAGTGTTACATTTAGTGTTGACTAATGGTTAACTGACTGTGGTAAGTGAGAAAAGCGCCCCACATGTGTGCAATCAATTAAACCTAGTGCTATCTGAATGTAGAGGGCTAGAACTGAATGTAACTGACTCCTAACTTGGCTTGACTAGTAATCAACTGAAGTGAACTGACCTTGGTTGGTTTCGGCACTCCCAATTGCTTCCTAAATTGTAGGGATTGATCTAGGAGACTCCTAAACTTATGCAATCAAGTGCAATAAGTGGAAGTGAACCTCAATTAGTGTTCCCCACACTTTGGTAACTGAAACATGTGCCCCAATTAGGTCAAGTTTACCCAATGGTACTAATGACTATAAATAGACTGGATGGAATCCCGATTTAGACATGACTCCCGATTTAGACATATGACCAAATTTGGACAAGGGAGGATTAATAATCCTAACACCCCCCCTGAATTCTAACTTGGACAATCTGTGGGCCCTGGTAACTAAGACCATAGGTCACCCATTACATCAAGTAAAGTAAGGTAACTGCTCAAAAACAAGGTGCTGGGGAAAAATCACATGGGAACCCCCCCCCCTTCTAATTAAGCAGGTAGAATCAGGATCAACCTGGTTCTTCTGTGCACAGGTATCCTGGGGCCTGGCATGTGAACCTCTCCATCATTATGTCTGGAGGAATCTTCCTCTTTGGAAGAAGAATGATATCCTCAACTAAATCAGAAATATAGACAGCTGCCGGATGAAGACTGGACCCATGTAGAGCAACTGAAGTCAACGGAAAAGTGAGAAAAGGTTCTTGAGAATTCAGAGAATGTGAAGAACACTCAAGAAACTGATATGTTGTAGCCATGAACAACAAACCATGAGTGTTAAGAACAGCCCCAAGTGTTGAGAGCAGGTGTCCAGGCGGATGCAAAAAATCTTCCTCTTTACTAGTTCTGTGAGAAGATGAGCATGTGATCAATGGTAGAGAAGCACTGGGACTGTTGAGAGCGAATGCTGGAGCTCCATAGTCTGATATGGCTTCTGAAATATATAATGAATCACATAATAAAATATTAGCAACCTCATATGAGGAAACTAACACCAAATCCCCATCATTAGTTTTGAAGAGAAAGTGCGGTACTTGATTTTTCACACCGGAATTGGTGAGGGCAGCTACAAGCATGACTGAATTCTTTTGAATTTTAAAATATGAACCAAATAATATCAGATCAGAAAGTAAATCAGATCTAAACAGGTTCAAAATAGAACCAAAACTATGAAATGGAATCAAATCCCCAGCAACAGTTTTGTAGGAGACTTGCAGTACTTGTTTCTTCACACCGTTGATGAGAACAGCTACAAGCGGTACTGAAAGATTATGAATTTGATATATTAAACCAAGCAATATCAGATCAGATCTAAATAAGATCATATCAGATCCAATAAGGTTAATATCATATTCAAATAAATGGTTAACCGGGACGGTAGATGCACAGCTTTCTTCTTCTTCAAAATTCTGAATTTTGGTGCATGCAATCATGCAGGATTTTGCTGGAAAATATAGATCATGGGGAGTGAATGTGTCACTCTTATAATCTGATATTTCTTCCAAAATATCCAATTTTTTACATATTTCCACACCAGCAGCAACATTAGAGAAAGAAAAATCAAATTTCTCTTCACTTTCGGAAGCAATTACTGGTAAATTTTGCACAGAATTTAAAGGAAAATCACCGGTGAATGTTTGCATGGAAGTGCAGCAGAATTTTTCTTCAATAACAGAGATTCGAATGTCTTCTTCTGTTTCAGCAATATGAGAAGATGAGATATCAGATATCTCATGAACTTTCAGAGCATCAGGAGAAGGAGTCACTGCATGGAGACTGTCTTCAATTCGAATTGACTGTGTAGAAGCTTCTGCTTCTTCTTTATCTTGAACAACTTCATCAGAGAGAGTGGAGGCCGAGATTTTTGGATCAAGGATGCTTGTGGTGCTGAATGTGCTCCATTTGCTATCAATTCCAAAGGTTCTATCCAATCTTGTCCAGAGTTCCTTTAGACCTTGTCTCATCAGAGATGAAATCATTTCGAAGTTGTACCTGCAAAACAAAAAATGATCCAGTAGGAGATCTGAGGAGGAGAAGTTCCTTGTTCGCCGAGGCTCTGATACCATGTTAAATTTGAGCATATAGATCTGTAGACAAATACACAACTCACAAAGAAGATCTCACAATTTACTCAGCAATTGAAGAATGAAACATTGCAAAAGGCTTGCAACTGTGAATGCTTTCATTAATCAAAAAAGTAATTTAGATGATAATTACAATAATGTAAAATGGCTTTAATAGCCACAAGCAATTCGAATCCACATGAGGAAGTTCAAATTGATTAGACTCTACTTGACTGTAGGTAACCAAGACTTTGTCTAAATCACTATTGGAGGACCCAATAGTTGACTGTCCTTGTCTAAATCATAATCGGAGTTCATAGGAGCTTTAAAACACAACCAAGTGTTACATTTAGTGTTGACTAATGGTTAACTGACTGTGGTAGGTGAGAAAACCGCCCCACATGTGTGCAATCAATTAAACCTAGTGCTATCTGAATGTAGAGGGCTAGAACTGAATGTAACTGACTCCTAACTTGGCTTGACTAGTCATCAACTGAAGTGAACTGACCTTGGTTGGTTTTGGCACTCCCAGTTGCTTCCTAAATTGTAGGGATTGATCTAGGAGACTCCTAAACTTATGCAATCAAGTGCAATAAGTGGAAGTGAGCCTCAATTAGTGTTCCCCACACTTTGGTAACTGAAACATGTGCCCCAATTAGGTCAAGTTTACCCAATGGTGCTAATGACTATAAATAGACTGGATGGACTCCCGATTTAGACATGACTCCCGATTTAGACATATGACCAAATTTGGACAAGGGAGGATTAATAATCCTAACAGTTCCTTCATCTGCTAGAAAAAATATAAAAGATGAGGATGTTTAGGAAAATAATATTTGTCCAACTTATTATGTCAAACACTAGGATAGATGCACAATGTGCCGCAAAACACTCAACTCCAGCAAAAACTTTGTATTTGTTAGTTTTTTCTTGGCCTCATTGAGTACAAGCATAAGTGCATTCTTGTTTAGACCCAAATCCTGCTAATCCTTCAATATTTCCTCCATGGAATGCATGGTTTGGAGTTTGTTATGATACTTTTCTACTAAAATGGGATTTTCCAAAAGATGAGTAATTATGACATCCCTTTTGAATTCACTACAAAAATGGAGAGCACGATCACTTGGAAAATGATTGAGGGTAAAGAGTTTTGAGTCCCGCATATCAATATTCTTTAGCCACTGTAATATCCCCCAATTTATAAACATAATTTTGTAATATTTAAATGATGGTTGTATTTTAATGAGTTGGGTTGATTCTGGAATCCACCCAAACGGTTCCTGGACAATAATTGTAATCAATACATTTTTCCTTTAATGAAATTTTGAACGAGAGGGGAAGCCATGTTAAAATAGGAGACTATGCAAGCAAGAGGGGGGACGTAGAATAGTAAACCTCGAGGAAGTACACAAAGTTTCAGAATTTCTTAATGGCGTTGGGAAGACCCTGGGAAAACTAGGGCACAGTGGTTACTGGGAATTCAATGGAGAATGACCATAGCTGTAAAAATATCGGACAGGCCCTGGGGAAATCAGGGCACATTGGTTGGTGGGTATTCCTTAGGGAGTGGATCATAGATTGAAAGTAAGACCTAGGAAGCCAAACTATAAGAGGGCATATGTGAGGAGGCAGGACATTGTTGAGTATGCTCGAAAAGAATGAACTCTTGCTGTGTGAGCACTTTGTGTTAGGAAAGAGTTAGAAGAAATACTTGCTGTGTGAGCACTCTGTGTTAGGAAAGTGATTTCTCACTAGAATATTGAACCTGAGGTTAGTCGTATCCACTCTTAAAATGCATAGTTTAGCTCGAGGGTGATTGAGGGCATAGAAGATCAGTGCTAGACAAAATATTGCTATGATTTGGTGTAATATTTATGCTTTGTTTGAATGACTGTGACTTGAATTTGTTAATATGATTGTTCTAATGATGAAATATTATTTCTTCAAAGAGTTATGTGCATGCTTCATGAATTCCTTGTTAATGCCCATTGTAAGGGACCCCCTATAAGGAAGTCTAACTTCTTTACTGAGTATAGACCCTTTCCAGCTTAGGGAATTTCGTTATAATACCTTAAATTCTTAAGGGATGGTGAAACCATTAAGGGGAGCATGGATGATAAAGTTTCTTAAGAAACTAGCCACTAAACACCATTAGAGAATCCCTAAGCCTGAACCTAACTTAAATAGCGTACTCGGCCTAAGGTAGTGAGGCCATCAAAGGTTGGAAACCCCTTGGTTGCATCCAATAAAATCAAACAGGAAATAGAGTAAAAATTTATAAGGAATTGGAGTGTTTCCAAATCCTGCAATTCGCATTGTGGAGGTGGAAGCAGAGTAAAAATTCTTAAGGAATGGGAGCATTTCCGAGCGTTTCCACAACCCGTAATCTGATTTGCGAAAGCGAAAATAGGGTTAAAATATAAATAATATATAAGGGATTTCTGCAATCCAAAATCCACATTGTGGAAAGAAGAAAGCGAAATTTAAATGTGAAGAAGTTAAGGGTTTTTCACAACCCACAATCTGCATTGCGAAAGCGGAAAGCGGAAAGTGGAGGAAATTGTAAAGAGTCAAATAGTCTCGTAGTCTGCAATTTGTATTGCAGAAGCAGAGTTACAGAAGGGTAAAAATATATAATGATTGTCGTTTCCGCAATTTGCAATCCGCATTGTAGAGGCATATTTGTGGAAGTGAATGTTTGTTGCAGAAGAAAATGTTTGTTGCGGAAGGACTATTGAAAAAGACATTTAAGCTTAAGAATGAATGAGATAATATGACTCATGCCTTATTTTTGTGTGAATAAATTTTTTTTTACATATGCATTTTAGTAGGTTATATGGGTATATTACATATGGTATCAGAGCAGCAGGTTTGAACCCTGTCACCTTTTGGGAACATTTAGTTCTGCTGAATTATGGAAAACTTTGTTCTAACCATAACAATTTATGTTTGGAATGTTTTCTGCACATTCAAAATTATTCTATAACAGGGTACAATAATGGCCTCACAAAGTGAGAATGCATATTGACCTGAAGAAGGTGCACCAGCACCATGCACAACGCAACCAGAACAAAAGCACTTTGAAGTCGGTCAAGTATTGGAAAAAATGAGGAACTTGATCATAGAGATACAAATTTTTAAGGCAGATAATGAGAAACTAAAGAGGGATAAGGAAAAGAATTAGGAGATTAATTAGATATCATTACAAAGTTTGCAAGAGAAGAATAATGGGGAAAAACTCCAAATAGAGATTGGGAGGGACCCGGAAGTTGGAGAAAGTGCTGAAAGAAAATAAATTTCCTCCAATAGAACTCAAAAATATGAGAATCGAGCGCAGTGGGTTGGTAAAAGGAAAATCGACCACTTGGAAGGGTAATTAAAAAAGATCAAGCTTACCAGCTTTGACGGGGAATCAAGGACTAGAGAAGAAGTAGAACTTGGCTGCTAGACATTAAAAAGTACTTCCAAATCTACAATTAGTATAGAAACATGAAGTTGAGGATGTCCATCTACAACCTAAAGGGGAACGTTAGTATTTGGTGGCAGTATCTGAAGATCTCCTAGGGATTAAAACAAAAGAACCTGGAAAGGTCGGAGTTTAAGAAGTTATTCAAGAAGCAGTGTTTGTCAGAAAACTACTATGCATGAAAGACAAAGGAATTTTATGAACTAAAACTCATCCAAATGGCTATGGAAGACCTCATCAACACATTTCTATATCTGTTGCACTTCGTACCCTATATTAAGGAAGAAAAGGTGAGAGTGCAACGATTCTTAATTTGTTTGTCGCAGTCTTATAAGGACCGGATTGAATTTGAAAATCCCAAAACTTTGCATAAATTCTTAATAAAGGAAAGGTTGTGCTTTGAAAAATACAAACAAATAAATGACCAGGTCTGGAAGGATAAGGAACGTGAAAATTTCAACCATAGGAAGAAGGGCTTCCAGCCCTCACCCTTCAGAAACGTGCCAAGGAACCCGCAAGGAAACTCCTACAAAAGAAATGAGCATTTTCCTCAGAAGAACAATAAGCCTGTGAACCTTGGACCCAAAGGGACTGTTAGAGCCCCTAAAGAACCCCTAAAGTGTTGGGAATGTGGAGAGCCCCATTTACGAAGGAATTGGGAACTCCTCAACCAATCAAATAAGGTTTTTCACAGCTTGCAAGAAGCTTCCATTGTTGGGGAAGTGTTGGCCGTATTTTCTGCCTAAGGCCAACAGAGGAGATTCAACCCACACAAGTTGCTTATAGCAGCCCCCTCTATGTTTGGGTTAGATGAATCTCACAGGTTTATAGTCCTGCTACTATCCAAGTTTTTATCCTTTTAAGAAGTATACAACCACTTAAACTTAGCAAAAGTAGATCCTATGTTAACTTCTAATCTAAACTAATCAACTTATTAACTATGAAATTTAACTAAAACTACTAAATTATTCCCAACTATTGTATCTAATTGTTCTCTCTTAGGGAGAGTCTCATTTCAGATAAAAAATGAAACTAAAATTAATTTGAAATACAAATTTAAAGAAAAACACAAAAACATACAGATTTAACATTTGCTATATGGCACAGATTTATAAAACTAATTTAGAATTAACCTATTTCTACTCAACTAACCTATCGGGAGCATGATTAATACATAAATCTACATAAGTCTGAGGTATGAAAAGTATGATTTGATTACAATTTATTTTAAAGAAATTAAAATAAATTGTAATTTTTTAAGCACTACCTTTAAAAAAAACCAAATAATTAACAAAGTAATTATTGATCTATTTTAAATTGCTAATTACATTAGACTATAAATTGTACAAGACAATCAAATTCAATAAAACTAGACATTGTAGATAGATAAACATAAAAATTTAAATGCAAGAACGAAATTTTTTATTCAAATGACTAAGTAAAAACAATAAAATGCAATCTTACTTTTTCTTCCTTATAAGTGACAATATAACACCAAAAATTTCAATATCTTGATATTCGAGCATAACTAAGTGAAATCATAAAATATATATAATAACATAGCACGATTATTATAAAATGGAAGAAGAAAAATATCTAATATAACTATATCTCAATTTCATAAATAGATAATCAATGCGCTTTTATAATAAAGGGATCATATATTTATTGGAATAAGAAAAACTTTATCAAGAATTGTTTCCTTTCTCTTTTCCAAGATAACAAAATTCCATGTAATAACACGTTATTGTCAATTAGTCGATAATTCTCATTTGAGTTGTCAAAAGATTATCATATCATAAAAATTGAGTTGTTGCATTAAAGAAACATTGTATAGAATTTCTTCTAACACTTTATATGGAATAATGTATGCATTTTTATTTAATCAATGAAAAAAAAATTCAACTATATTAATTAAGAATTTTTAAATTTTTTAAATCTTAATACATTTTTTAAATGAACAAATAAAGGAAAATTCAACTTTATTAATTGATAATTTTTTAAAATTTTAAATCTTAATGCATTATTTAAATTAACAAATCGAGGAAAATATTTGGTAAAGATAATTATGATTATGATTATTATTATTTTAAATAAAATAAAACAATATTTTACTCCAAATGAGAAATCTTGGTCCCTTCTCTTAACTTTAAATATGTCCTTTTAAGATGTGGATCATATTAAGTGGTTAACTAATTTATGTCAATCCATTAAAATGTCGTCTTAAAGAATAAAGTACAAAAGATAGAAATTTTGAGAAACTTGTCGAAGACTTATGTTGATAAGATGAAAAAAAACTAAGGCATGAAATTAACTCAAACAAGTTCCAATAAGAGAAAACAATCTTTCTTGAGCTTCCTTAAAGACCCAAAACTAAAAGCACAAAAATCAGTAAAATCGCACAATCCTCATAAAATGAAAACCAAACCAAAGAATAAGTAGTGTGTAAAGTCAAGGATCAATAAAGGAGATCGTCAAACAACTAACTAAATCAAGGAAGATAAAAATAAAAGAACACCAAACTCAGTATTTACAAAATTCTTAATAAGGGCCCCTTTATTTTGCAAAATCAAAGGGAGTTGTTGGGGTGACAATAGGAAGTTGGAAAAAGTTTCCACTAGATTGGTGCATCCCTTGAAAATCGACAGCGAGATCATCAATCTCTGATTGTGGAGATTGAAAGTACTATTTATAACTAAAAACTTTCTATACTGATTGATCCAAGGGATACAGTGAGTTACATCACTCCCAAAATGATGGAGAACTTCTAGCTCACCAAGGTAAGGCATGCAAAACGATGGTTAGTCTAACTGACCACTAGAGAAAACCGAAAGGTAACTAAGTTTATTGTTGATTGTGAAGTTAAAATACTGGATCATGTGACTAGGATTAATTTGAATGTTTTTACTCTAGGATCATATGATATTATTATTGGCATGGACTAGTTAGCAAAGTATAAAGTAATATTGAATTGTTTTGATAAAACCTTTACTTATGTGGCTGAGGATCTAATTGTTAGGATTGTAGAAGGTGTTAGTAATCCTATCTCCTCAAGAAAAATTTCTTCCATACAATTAAAGAAGTGTATGAGAAAGGGTTGTAATATTTATATGGTGTGGGTCATTGACATGCTCCTTAATAAAGGACAAACACATGTAAAGGACAACCCAGTCTTAAGAGAGTTCATGTACATGTTTTCAGAAGAGATACCAAGACTACCCCCTCCACGAGAAATAGAATTCTCCATTGAGATTGTGCATGGGTCTACACCATTATCTAAGATGCTTTACTGTATGAGCATCCCTGAGTTAACCGAATTGAAAATTCAGTTACAGGAACTGCTAGATAAGGGTAACATCAGAACTAGTGTTTCTCCTTAGGGAGAACCAGTTCTATTTGTTAAGAAAAGGGATGGGACTCTAAAACTTAGCATAGATTACATACAACTAAATAAAGTGACCATCAAGAAAAAGTATCATCTGCCTCAGATTAATGATCTATTTGATCGGGTAGGGGGAGCTAAAATCTTCTCCAAGTTAAATTTGCAGTCTGGAATTCACCAGATCGGGTTAAGCAAGAGGATGTTAATAAGACAGCCTTCAGGACCTGATATGAACACTACGAATTCGTAGGGATTCCTTTCGGCTTAACCAATTCCCCTACTACATTCATGTGTCTAATGAAAAACATTTTCAACAAGTACCTAGATTAGTTTGTGCTAATATTCATTGATGATATCCTAATCTACTCCAAGACGGAGGAAGAACATCGAAAACACTTGGGAGTTGTGATACAGACCTTATGAGACCACCAATTGTATCCCAAATTCAAGAAGTGTGAATTCTTTAAGAAATCAATTCAGTACCTAGGTCATGTCATCTCCAAAAATGGGATCATGGTAGATCCACAAAAGATAAAGGCTCTTTCAAAATGGCCTATGCCTAAAGATGTCACTGACATTCAATGTTTCACGGGACTCACCAATTACTACCATAGATCAATCCTATGATTCCCAAAGATAGCCTATCCCATTAAATCCTTACAAAAGAAAGGATTAAAGTTTATGTGGTCCTAGAAGTGTCAGGAGAGTTTTGAAAAATTAAAAAGATTGTTAACCATGGCTCCAATATTAAAGGTGGCTGGCCCCTATAAAGACTACACAGTTTGTACATATACTAGTAAGGAGGGATTGGTGGGAGTATTATCTCAAGAAGGGCATGTGGCATGTTACGAATCTCACAAATTGGAAGAGCATGAAGAGAATTAGGTAGTGCATGGCCTAGAATTGGCAACAGTAGTGCATGCCTTAAAAATGTTGCATCACTACCTGTTAGGGAAGAAGTTCCTTTTATTGATAGAAAACACCTGCGTAAAGAATATGTTTACTCATCTTGGTTTAAATGCCAAACAAGAAAGATGGATGGCCTTCTTAAGTGAATTTGATTTTGAAGTAAATCATATCAAGGGTAAGGAAAATAGGGTGGTTAATGCACTTAGTTGATGAACTCACGAAGTATATGTGACCACTATGAGCCAACCAGAAACTGATCTAATGAGCAGAATAAAAACAACCAGCATCTAGGATTGTGAGTATGAAAATTTATTGAATAAGTTGTTGAAAGAAAAGGTAAACTTGAATGGGACAAAATTCAAAGTAGACCAGAAAGGATTAATTTGGTTTAAAGGGAGAGTATACATGCCGAATGATGCATATTTAAAATTGTTTACTCTAAATGAAATGCAAAACACCCTTATGCAGGGTACCCTCGATACAAAATGATGATAACATCCCTCAGAAATAAATTCTTTTGGCCCAAATTAAAGGCATATTTAGTTAATTATCTGTCTAACTATTTGGAATGTCAACAGGTGAAAGGTAAACATCAACATCTAGCAGGTTTTCTACAACCTTTGTCAATTCCCGAATGGAAAGGTTGTAGTAGATAAATTAAGCAAGTTTGCTCATTTTATTCATGTGAAGTCAACTTATAAGGTTTTCAATGGTGCAGAAATATTCGTGAGGGATATATTTCAACTTCATGGAGTACCAAAGATGGTAATTTCATACCAGGATGTCAAGTTTACATCAAAATTTTGGAAATCATTGATGACAGGGTTAGAAACCAAGATAAAGTTTAGCACTAGCTATCGCCCTGAAACAAATGGACAAATAGAACGAACGGACCAAGTTATCGAAGACATGCTAAGGATGTATGTCATGGAGAGTCCCAAAAAGTGGGAAGGATATTTGCATCTATTAGAGTTTGCATACAATAACAGTTATCAGGCCTCAACAAAGATGAGCCCATTTGAAATATTGTATGGGAAGCAGTGTATTACCGTCTAGTTGGGATAGCCCTATGGATCGTTTGATATTAGGACCTGAAATGTTACAAGACATGGAACAAATTGTTCGAGAGGTACAAAAAAACTTGAAGGTGGCACAGTATTACCAAAATATTTATGCTGACTTGAATACGGCATAAATAATTTTCTGTTGGAGATCATGTTTAACTTCGATCAAGCCCAAAAAGAGTTCCCTTAAATTTGGAAGCTGTACCAAATTAGCACCACGAATTTGTGTACCCTTTCAAATATTGGAAAGGATTGGTTATTTGGAATACAATCTTTCTCTTCCAGTGCATTTGAGAATTCATAATGTTTTTCATATTTTATTACTGAAGAAATATATACATGATTCCACTCATATCATTGTCTGGAATGTGGTGCAAGTGGAACTAGAAGGAGAATTTCAAGTGGAACCTCTGCGCATTCTGGATAGGAAAGAAACACCAATTATTAACTGGATCATTGCTTGAGTTAAGGTGCAATGGAAGCACTTTATCCAGGATGAGGCGACTTGGGAACTAGAGGAAGTTTTGTGAAAAAGGTACCCAGGTTTATTTCCAGAACTAGTCGAGAAAGACTAAGAACACTGTGGACATCGTTGCAATAAGGGGATGTGGATGTAATATCCCCTAATTGATAAACATTATTTTGTAATATTTGAATGATGGTTGTATTTTAATGATTTTGGATTATTATGGAATCTTCCCAAATGGTCCCTAGAGGACAGTTGTAATCGATACATTTTACCTTTAATGAAATATTGAACAAGGGGGACAACGATGTTAAAAGAGTGGACTATGCATGCAAGAGGGGGGATGTAGAGAAGTAAACCTTAGGGAAATACACCAGCCGTCATAATTCCTTAATGGCGTTAGATGGACCTTGGGGAAATCAGAGATCAGTGGTTGATGGGAATTCAATGGAGAATGGACTGTAGCTGCAAAAATAAGATCAAACAGACCCTGGGGAAAAAGGGCACAGTGGTTGACAGGGATTCCTTGGGGATTCCTTAGAGAATATTTGAAAGAAATACTTGTCATGTGAGCACTTTGTGTTAGGAAGGTGATTTCTCATTGGAATACCAAACGTGAGGTTAGATATCTCTGCTCTTGGCATGCATAGTTTAGCTCGGGGGTGAGGACAGAGAAGATATGTGCCAAATATATGATTGAGTGGAACATGGTTGTTCTCTTTTTCATTGTGGCTCACTTTGCAAATAGGATCCATTACTATTTTTATGTTCCAAAAATATATTGAGCTCAGGGTATATCTGTTTGTGCGTAATGTGTGTGTTCAATGTCAATGAAATGATAAATACCAGTTTTAGATACCTAGACAAAATATTGCTCCTGAGTTGGTGTAATATTCATTCTTTGATTGAATGACTGTGACCTGCATTTGGTAATATGATTTTTCTAATGGTGAAATATTATTTCTGCAAAGAGTTATGTGGATGCTTCATGATTTCCTTGTTAATGCTCAGTGTAAGGGACCCCCTATAAGGAAGTATAAGTGCTTTACTAAGTATAGACCCTTTCTAGATTAGGGAGGTTCTGGTATAATACTTTAAATTCTTAATGGAGGGTGAAACTATGAAGGGGAGCATGGCTGCTAAAGCTTCTTAAGAAATTGGGCACTGAACACCATTGTAGAATCCCTAAGCCTAAACCTGACTTAAATGATGTACTTAGCCTAAGGTGGTGAGGCCATCAAAGGTTGGAAACCCCTTGGTTTCATCGAAGAAAATAACATAGGAAATAGAGTAAAAAATTATAAGGAATTGGAGTGTTTCTACATCCAGTAATCGGCATTGCGTAGGTGGAAACAAAGTAAAAGTTCATAAGAAATGGGAGCGTTTCCACAACCCGCAATCTGCTTTGCAAAAGTGAAGAAAGGGTTAAAATATAAAGAATATATAATGGATTTCTGCAATCTGCATTGCGAAAAACGAAAAGCAAAATTTAACTTTGAAGAAGTTAAGGGTTTTCTACAACTCGCAATCTGCATTGCGGAAAGCAGAAACTAAGAATTAAAATATAAGGATTGTATTTGTTTCCACAATATGCATTGTGGAAAGCAGAAAGCAAAGAAAATTGTAAAGATACAAATAGTCCCACAATATGCAATCCACACCACAGAAGCAGAGTTGTGGAAGGGTAAAAAGATATAATGGTGCTCGTTTCGACAATCCACAGGGAGGATTTGTGGAAGTGAATGTTTGTTGTGGAAGGACTATTTCACAAGACATTTAAGCCTAAGAATGAATGAGATAATATGACTCATGCCCTATTTTTGTGTGAAGAATTGTTTTTTTACATATGCATTTTAGTAGGTTATATGGGTATGTTACATATGGTATCAGATCTACTGGCTTGAACCCTATCACCTTTTAGAAACATCTAGTTCCATTGAATTATGAAAAACTTTGTTCTAACCATCACAATTTGTGTTTGGAATGTTTTGGGCACATGCAAAATTGTTCTATAATAGGGTACAACAATGGCCTCACAAAGTGAGAATGCAGATCGACTTGAAGAAGGTGCACTAGCACCATGCACAACACAACCAGAACAAGAACAATTTGAAGCCAATCAAGTACTGGAAATAATGAGGAGCTTGATCATAGAGATACAAAGTTTTAAGGTAGATAATGAGCAGCTAAAAAGGGCTCCAGAAAAGAAGCAGGATATTAATTAGACGTTGTTACAAAGTTTACAAGACAAGAATAATGGGAAAACACCCCAAACAAAGATTGGGAGGGACCCGAATGTTGGGGAAAGTGCTGAAATAAAAGGTATTTCCTCCAATAGAATTCAAAAATCTGCGAATCAAGCCAACTGGGCCGATAAAAGGAAAATCAACCACTTAGAAAGGTAATTTAAAAAGATCAAGCCTACCATCTTTGACAGGGAAACAAGGACCGAAGAAGAAGAAGAATCTTGGCTGCTAGACATTAAAAAGTACTTCTGTTATGAAGAGAAATTCCTATGGCTTGGGGTACCATAATAGATAGCTTGACTCCAGAAATCAATCCTTTCCTATATGCAAGAGAAACCAAAGAACTAACACTAAAGGATCTCGATTCGTACCTTATTCCAGACGATTGATGTAGATCCCTGTTGAGCTTTCGAAGTTTAGCTTGATTGATAAATTGCTTCCTCAACATTCAATAAACAAGACACGCATTCTATATATAATTGTGTTATCTCTACTCTAGCATATATAATCAATAACATATAAGCATTTGAAATCATCCATGGATAAAATATTCATTCAAATACACATTATTGGACATGAAAAGATATTTCTATTAATATAAAACATATATTACAATAGAGACAACCTCTGTCGGCACATCTACGAATCGGAGAAACTGAGTCCCCCACTTGAGCCTCCACCACTTCAATCCTCCATCTCTTGATAGCAAGATGACAAGCAAAAGGTAAGCTTGGGAAGAACACAAAAGTGCTCCAAGGGACAAAGGGATGCAGACTCAAGTATAAGATCCGGCAACAATGGACTATAGTTCTCTTGCTCTCAATTCCTCATATTCCTTCAATGTATCCAAAGGGTTCCTTATATAGCTCTTCAATGTATCCAAAGGGTTCCTTATATAGCTCTTCAATGGGGTAATGAAAGGTCTAATCCGAGCGATCTCAAGGCATATGGAAGGCCAGGAGACAAGTGAGTCGGATCCACATTAAGAAAAACTCCAAAAGAATTTGGCCTTTTGCGCACATCCCGATGTACACGATTTTAGAGGTCAAACCCGTGTATGTACGCGATAAAGGGTTTAAAAGTCGCATATAGTAATTTTAGCATGTTTCTAGGGATGATCTTGGAAACATCAAAGGAACAAAAATGGTCCATGGGGTATAAGGAGTCTACAGAGGGATAGGGAAGGCCATAAAAGTGTGATTCACCAGGTGTGGTAAAATCAACTATAACAGATGGCCCCTAATGTGTGAAGTCAGAGGGGTCATATGATGGCCGAAATACAATATAAGTCCATCCCAAAAGTGAAGTGATGAAGAGCCCAGTGGAAGAACCAACCATCCAATCAACACTATACAATGATACAACTCTGCACATAACTGCAAATACATATAGTAATCCCGGATACATAAGAGTACAATGGCCATGAATAGGCATGATACAATATGACATATGTGGTCATCGCCACGTACAATATAAATAGATCAGAATATCCATGATGAAGATATACAAAGGATCATGATCTCCATGAAGGCTGAAGATATATAATGGATCAAGATCTCCATAATGGCTGGAAATGTCTGACATATACTGGAATCAAGTCAGAAGAGTTGAAATCTCATGAACACTAACATTTTCAAGGAGGTAGAATATAAGAGATGCCACAAATCTGGAAGGTCTTCTACACAAACCACTACGAGTACATGTCCTACTATGTGAATAGAGGTGTCGAGGTCGAACATAGTAGTCCATCGTCTGATTACCGGCCATTGATGTATATCATTAATAGATGCAAGATCACCCAATGATAATGAAAATGGGAATCAAGGTACTAGAGTGGAAACTAACAAGTGTGAATAAATGTGTTGAGTTTGAACACTTGAGAGAATCCATCGATCAGGGGACATTGATGTATTCCCAAAATTGTTGATGGCGAGAGAACTTGCCACTGATGACTGCAAGTCTTAAGGCACTCAAAAATGACTCTAGATTCCTATTCCAGAATAAATGATTTGAATTCGATGGGATGAAATCCACTAGAAGGAGGGCATTAAGGCACCCCCCATCATCCAACATGAGGTACTCAACAAATTTGTATAATGTGGAAGGAATCGATCATAAGGTGCACATACTAGTAATTGTACCGAGAATGGCTGACATGCAAAGTCAAGATAACTGAGGAATGGCTGACTTAGGTTTCAACTTCCTTCGAACAAGAGCATAAAGGTGAATGGTGACTGAATGTAGGAAACATAGAATTGATATGCAAAACTGGGACATCTTTGTGACACAGGAGGCATCGACAGAGGCTCCATAGGGATTGGAAGCTTAACAAGTCAGTGGAGATAAACTCAGATAAATGAGTACAACTCCTAAAGTCAAACTATTACCCAACCAACGGATGTGATATACAGTGCTCTTTTCGAAGGCGACACAACTCGACTGCTGCCAAAGATAACATCTTTCCTTGTCCGGATTTTTGGTTTTTTAATTTTTTGGACTTATTCAAATATTTGAAAAGATTGAAAAAGAATAAAATTGCTTTAAAGTTACAGAATAGGAGGAGACAAGTGTCAAATGGGAAAACAAACTAGTTCCAAGAAGTGGAACATACCTATGCTCAATGCAAGGATACATGTGTAGGATAGCGACACTCTGGGGAAAGTCCCCTCACGGTAAAAATAGGGTATCAAGCTGCAAAGGATAAATAAAATGGCTCTGCATGGCTAGACATGAGATAAGCTCGGGCTATATGGCTGATACTCAAAGTCAGGAAAGCTGGCATAAGGCTAAATGAGGTAGGAAAAGCTCATGATAATGCAATTACAACTTGACATAAGGGAGACTGGGGGAAACAGGCCAGCAAAAGATCAAGAGGAGTATTAGGCTCTTGCGAAATGTCATGGCAATACTATACAATAGAATCCCACACCAAATTCAAATAAGGAGCTAACTAGGGTACCCATGTAAGGTCGAGCTCTACCATTCTAATCATGCCACTTCTAAAACAACAAGAAGGTTCCGTGACAAGATAGAATGGGTTCGTACCTACGGTTATAATAAAATGGTCATAAGTTCATGCAAAATGCAAACGGTGGTGAAACCTAACCTATATGCCAGTTTAGATATGCTACCCAAAATCAGCACGAACGAGCCAAAACAATGGTCAAAATAGCGCTCAAAATGGTCTCCTACATCATATATTAGTAAAAAGCGGTCCAAAACTATAGAAAAGGGGGTAAAAATTTTCAAAAATTTGAAAAATTTCTATAAATAGTAAAAAGTTCAAAACATTATATAACATTTGAAATTTTTACCCAATTGAGCTTAGAACTTCAAATGCGAATTCTCGGAGATCCAGCAAGCAGAATCTAACACCGTTTTTTCCAGGTAATTTCCCGTTCCCTGCTTTTTCATTTTCATGTAAAATTTTCAATTTTCCATGGTCCAATTTGATATCTAGGCCATCCTAAGTTATGCGCCACGGCCCATGCAGAAATCGAGGATTTTTCCGCATATAGGGCTAGATATATGCAGAAAAAGCCCTCAAATTCACGTACATATGCAGCTGTTTAGCAAACAGTCATGTAGGCGGCTGCACTCAAGGTTTTTGAAGATATCTAATGACCCAAACTTGAATTAAATGTGAAGGATGGTTCTAGAATGGAGGGAAGGTGAGCACGGGGATGTCAAAGAAGCAGTACGAGGTGATCTAATGGCACAACAAGCTCTTTGTGCATGCGGGCTCTATAAGTTTTCGTGTCTTGGTGGATTGAGGGCCAAGCCAAGACTGTTGCAGATGCTAGTAGACTACTAGGATGCTGACTCAGAGTCTTTCCAGATAGATGGGATGTCCCTCACAATAGAAGTGGAGGACATATAATTTATTACTGGACTTTCCCGATGAGGGGAAGTGGTAAACCTACGTTCTTGCGGGCTCGGAGGTGGCCTCACTATAGATGAGTACATAGCAATGTATTTTTATCTGGACACAGAGAAGGTTGAGAGTCAGATCCCAACTAACTCCATATAGGTGCTAGGCCTAAAGGCCATACTACTGACACTGGGAAAGATAGCAGGGCTAGAATCACTCCATCAGGCCTTGCGGCCCCCGATGTCCTATGTAGTGGAGTGCATGAGACCCACAGTTTACGATTGGAGCACTGCACTATTGGGCAACATGAAGCACCAGCTTAGCTAGTGCAAGATGGGAAGAGTACAAAAATTCAGTTTCAGTAGCATACTGAGCACATTTTCCTTTGAGCGTGTTTCAGGATTGAGCCCTAGAGTTGATGTTCCTCTTCACGGGGTTCAAGATCTAGCCCAACAATGTTGGGTAGATGTGATGCACAGACTAGGTGGAGGTAGGGTGTCCAACCCCTATCCAGCTGATTTCTTTCCATGGTGGCGGCGACAGATAGTTGGCATTGATGATTACCCCTATGCGGCGATAAATTTCTGGGGAGACCCCGACATGTCACTACCACCAGGATCGGCATACGGTGAAATTGGTAATGAATCCCAACCCTCTATTTAATATTTTTGAGTTATTTAATTTATTTGTGTTTTTTGATACATGGAGTCAAAAAGACATGTTTTTTCATGACAACACATAGTGACATCCTATCATATGCATGCAGATGTAGGACCATGGTGGCCTGAAGGCTTCCCTCATCATAGACGGAGGGGAAGAGGATATGACATTACGGGTGTGGATGCAAAACGAATGCTCCAAAGCATTCATTGTTAGAATTTCATCATTAAGCTAGAAATACATTAGGATCTTTAACTGAGAGAATAACAAGTACAACAATCAAACAAAAGAGATAATGAACATAGTTTTTATCCTTGGGGAAACCATAAATCATGAAAACCCCACAACTTCCTCAGAGATAGAATCAGCACCAAAAGTAGAACCCAAAATAGTAAGTGATCTCCCGACAGCAGTAACCTTTTTTGTATCTAGCCCCAGTGTCTTCTCCTTCCTCAACTATGCACTACACTTGAGTGTGTATGAGATGTGTGCTAAATATAGAGTCCATCTCTCTATTTATACTAGTCCCAACATGACTAAAACCCTACTAGGGCCGACCTCTCTAGGAGAGTCTAATAACCCTAGTGCCCCAAAACTACGGGGACTTTAACCCTTATACAATAGGAGGGTTACCATAATGACTTGACATGACTTGTTTACATTATAGATATTCTCGATAGGAACATCAGGGCATGACATGACTCAATTACATCCCGGAATAAACATTGGGTTACAATATATAAGAAATACAAGTGAAATACATTCTGAAGTTACATATACATCAACACTCCCTCTTAACTAGGAAGGTATTCTTTCGACACAATTTTGAGCACAAGTCTTCTTCTGTATATCTTCTTGATCATCATTGAGTCCTTGTCATATTCAAGTTTTCTTCATCTTCAAGTCATCTTCATCTTCAAGTCATCTTCATCTTTAAGTAATCTTGATCATTTGATCTAGATCATCACTGGACATCATCACTGGATCTGGATCATAACTACTGCATCATCATCACTGGATCTGGATCATAACTACTGCATCATCATCACTCGATCTAGATCATCACTGGGTTATCATCATAGGTGCTATCTCTTGATTCTTCTCATCATAGGAATCTCTACAGAGCCATCCCTTTTTCATGCTGGATGTACATCTACAGAGCTAATCATTTTTCATAGTGGATGTATCATCATAGAGCTAGTCCCTTTTCATACTAGATGTGGAAAACAAAGAGACCCAGTCCTTTTTCATATTGGATGAGTATTCACACAGCTAGTCCTTTTTCATACTAGATGTGGCACACACAGAGAGCTAGTCCTTTTTCATACTAGATGAGTCTTCACAGAGCTAGTCCTTTTTCATACTAGATGTGGCACACACAGAGAGCTATTCCTTTTTCATACTAGATGAGTCTTCACAGAGCTAGTCCTTTTTCATACTAGATGTGGCACACACTCAGAGCTAGTCCTTTTTCATACTAGATGAGTCTTCACAGAGCTAGTCCTTTTTCATACTAGATGTGGCATCCACACAGAGCTAGTCATTTTTCATACTAGATGTGTCTTCACAGAGCCAACCCTTTTTCATGCTGGATGTGGCATCCACATAGAGCTAGTCCTTTTTCATACTAGATATGTCTTCATAGAGCCAGCCCTTTTTCATGCTGGATGTGGCATCATCACATACATCTGACAATGGAAGAAACCAATCCTCTCACCATGTCACAGCTCTTACATCTGACCATGGAAGGAACCAATCCTCTAACCATGTCAGAAGGGAACAACACTTATATCTGACCATAGAAGGAACCAATCCTCTCACCATGTCAGAATGTCACAACACTTACATCTGACTATGGAAGGAACCAATCCTTTCACCATGTTAGAATGTCACAACACTTACATCTGACCATGGAAGGAACCAATCCTCTCACCATGTCAGAAGGGCTTAGCATGGACACATCACTTCCTCATGGGAGGAATCTTGATCTGGAGAACACCAAGCTTCTCCCTGAAGTACTCAAACTTCACCCTAGCCAATGGCTTAGTCAACACATCATCTATCTGTTCATCTGTCACAACATACTAGAGCTTCACTGCTCCTCTCTGCACCATATCCTTGATATAGTGATACTTGATCTCGATATGATTTGACTTGTCATGGAATACTGGATTCTATGACAACTTTACACAACTTTGGTTGTCACAGTATATACAAGTAGCATCTAATTGGAGATCAAATAAATCAGATAGTAGCTTCCTCAACCATGCTACCTCACAACTAGTTGAAAAAACTGCAACATACTCTACTTCAGCTGTACTCAGTGCCACACAGGATTGCTTCCTGCTAAACCATGAGATCACACCTGATCTCATACTGAAGCAACACCCTGAAGTACTCTTCCTATTGATGGTACTTCCTGCCCAATCTGAATCAACATAACACTCCAAGTTAATCCTTTGATCAGTCTTATACTTGAGCCCATAATCAACTATACCCTTCAGGTACCTCAAAATATGCTTTGCAGCAGTCAAGTGAACATGTCTTGGATCTGTCAAGAATTGGCTCAAGTTGTTCACATCAAAGCAAATATTTGGTCTCGTGTTCATCAGGTACATCAATGACCCAATCATCTAATGATACATCATGGCATCAATGGATTCTGATGAAGCATCACTCAATAGATTCAGATTCGATGCCATAGGTGTGATTAATGCCTTGCAGTCCATCATCCCAAATGTCTTCAGGATCTCTACTACATACTTCCCTTGTCCAAGGAAGATTCCATCTGTATTCTACCACACCCCCATACCTAGAAAATAATGCATCATACCCAAGTCCTTCATTTTGAACTTGGAAGCAAGCTTTCTCTTCGTATCAGCAATCAACCCATCCATACCTATCACAAATAGATCATCTACATATAGTAGGAGTATCACTTGGTTTCCATCTTCAACCTTGTAGTAAAGGTTGGAATCTGCTTTACTCTTGGTAAAGCCCAAACTGGATAGAAAGCTGTCAATTCTGTTGTACCATGTCCTGGGTGCCTGTTTCAAATCGTACAGGGCTTTCTTCAATCTACACACATGAGACTCTCTATCATGTGTCTCAAAATCGAGTGGCTGCTCCACATACAATGCCTCTTATACTACACCATTCAAGAAAGCAGTCTTGACATCCATTTGGTGTATCTTCAATTTCATCACTGCAGCTAGAGCAAGTACCAATTTGATGGAAATGTATTTGGCTATAGGTGCAAAGGTTTCTTCATAGTCTATTCCTTCTTTCTATGAGAAACCACGAGAAACAAATATTGCTTTGTATTTTTCTATGCTACCATTTGCAGCATGCTTGATCTTGTAGATCCATTTGGAAGTTACAATTGACTTCCCTTTTGGTCTTGGGACAACATCCCAAACATCATTCTTCATGATCGATTGATACTCTTCGATCATCGCATCCTTCCATTCTTTCCGTTTTGTCGCTTCTTCATATTTGGAAGGTTCTTTATCAATAAAATCACATAGTAAAGCTACATAACTTGAACAGGATCTGGTCCTCTTTCTTTCTCTGAGACTCTCTTCTAGAACCCCATATCTTTCCACACCTTGGATAATCTCTCATACCAAAGTAGGTTTCCTTTGTGAGGATTCTTCTCCCGTGGTGGATCTATAGGTCTTTGTGGTTCTTCAAATTCTCGATCTTTTTCTTGATTTTCTTCGTTCATGATTGTATCATGAATTTTGGGAGATTCTGCTTCTTTCGGTTCTTCAGTAGGTTTGTTTCTGGATTTGATGTAGTCTAAATATTCGTCAAATGTTACATCCCTATTTATGTCAATCTTCTTGAACCCTGGGAAGTATATTCTGTAAGCCTTCGAGCTTTGAAAGTATCCCACAAATATACCCTTCTTTCCTGAAGGATCTAATTTTGTCCTCTTCTATTTTGGAATGTGTATGTACACTGGACAACCGAATATTCTGAGATGGTTGAATTTTGGTTTCTTGTTGGAGAATACTTCTTTAGGAGTCTTGTTCTTGAGTACTCTGTGTGGAGTACAATTCTGTACATACACTACTGTTTTGACTGCTTCTACCCAAAGATGCATAGGAAGATCTTGATCATGACGCATTGCTCTTGCAGCTTCCATGATAGTTCTATTCTTCCTTTCTGCAATCCCATTCTATTGTGGATTATAAGGGGTGGAAAAATCCCTCTTAATCCCCGAGTCTTTACATAGTTCCTTGAACTCATTTGAAGTTAATTCTCTGCCATTGTCTGATCGAAAAGTCTTTATCTTCTTTTCAATGTGGTTCTTGATCAAGGCTTTGAATTCTTTGAACTTGCTGAACACTTCATCTTTATTCTTCATGAAGTAAATCCATGTCTTCCTAGAAAATTCATCAATAAAAGAAACATAGTACACATACTCACTTAGTGAGCTTGATGGCATTGGTCTACATACATCAGAGTGGATGATTTCCAAGATTCCTTTTTCTTTTCTTTTGCTACTTGGAAATGTCTTCTTTGTATTCTTTCCTTTCGCACATCCTTTGCAGACCCCTTCATGTTTTGCTTGAATTTATGGAAGAACTTCAACAACTTTTCTTGCAAGTGATAGTGCTCTGTAATGCACATGTGCAAGCCTTCTATGCCAAAGTTCATTTGGTTCTACTGAGTCATGAACCAAAGCTTGTTCTGGTTGGCCCTTCAACTTGTATAGACCTCCTTCTTATTCTCCAATCACTATTGCATCATCAAAAGTCTTTCCCTTTGGCCACATAATAACTTGGCCATCTACGAAATCAACCCTAATTCCTTTTGCATCTGATGCAGATATGGAGAGGAGGTTCTTCTTTAGTCCTGGAAAAAATAATACATTCTTCATCTCCATAGACTTTCCAGAGTCTAGTATATAGGAGGATTCACCATTACCTTTTATTGGATACTGGTAGTCATCCCCAAGTTTCACCTTGTGAGGTGACTCATGTTCAGAGAGCTTCACAAATGATTCTTTGAATCCCATCATATGCTTGGAAACACCAGTGTCTATCTTCCAATCATTGCTTCCATATGAAACAGTTCCCGTAAGAGCATATATCAGCACATATTCTTCATCACTTGAAGAATCACTTTCTTGTTTGATTCTTTTTGTGGAAGGTTCATCATCTTCTATAGCATGAGCATAATGTCTTCTCTTGTTTTCCTACTTCTTCTTTAGGTTCCCTTTATTAGGGTAGAATCTAGATATGTGACCTTTCTCATCACATGTGTAACATCTAATGGTAGACAGATCTCTTTTAGGATGTGAGGTATTACCTTTGGAGTGATGATGGTTCCTTTTGGTTCTCTTGGAGTGAACAGTGAGAGCTTGATCTTCATTTCCCATCTTCTCTTCTTGAGATGCTATCCAAGCTTCTTATTGAGAGCATTCTTCGCATAGTCTGCTGAACTTGACTAACTTCTTTTTGGCACAGATCCCTAGAATGAAAGAGTCCCATGATCTAGGAAGACCATTCAAGGTGGTCATCACATTTTCTACATTTTCCACTTCTTCATCTACTGCTTCTAGTTGTTCCTTGATCTAAGATACCCCTGTAAGGTAAGACTGAATAGTCTCAGCATTATGTATCTTTACATTCTTCAATTGGTTTCTCAGAGTCATCTTCCTGTTTATGTTCTTCCCTTCAAACAATTTGGTTAGGGCATCAAACATAGCTTTAGGTGTCTTGAGGGAGGACACCTATGGTATGAGGTGATCCTTGATTGAATCAGCAATGATTCTCTTTTCCATAACCAAATTCTTCTTATGTAAGGCTTTAGCCTCATCTCCCTCTGGAACTGGAACCTCCTCATTGATATAAGAGTCCAACTCATTTTCTTCCAGGACTAGGGAGATCTTATACTTCCAAGCTCAGAAGTTATTAGCTCCCTCAAGCTTTTCATCAAGCTTGGTATGATGAGACATCTTAAACTAAGAACCTCAAATGGAAACACAAAATATTTAGATCTTACCAGGCCAAGATGTTGGATCTGGATTTGGAGCTGAAATCCTGTAGTGCTGGTTCAGTAGCAAATTAGGGTTTTTCTTTTTCGGAGTTCTGTCCAACCAAATGCTTTGAATTTGATCCCTAACTTTGATTTTGGGGAGGAGATCAATCCAGGCCTGGGCTCACTGAAAAATTCCTCTTCTATGAAAAATTTTCGGTAGTAGTGTCGGGTCCAAAACTAAAAAACCTCAGAATTGGATTCTGCTTAGACAAAAAGATGCACCCTAAGGAGGAGAGTTATTCCACTTTACTTTTTCTAAAAATATTTGGAGGAAGGTCCACAAACTAGGAAGCCCTAGTTCCCACAGCTGCATAGTGTCTTGTTCTTAGGTTAGCTCTGATACCATATTAGAATTTCATCATTAATGTAGGAATACATTAGGATCTTTAACTGAGAGAATAACAAGTATGACAATCAAACACAAGAGATAATGAACACATTGTTTATCCTCAAGGAAACCATAAATGGTGAAAACCCCATAGCTTCCTCAGAGATAGAATCAACACCAAAATTAGAACCCAAAATAGTAAGTGATCTCTCGACAGCTGTAACCTTCTTTCTATCTATCCCCAGTGTCTTCTCCTTCCTCAACTATGTGCTACACTTGAGTGTGTATGAGATGTGTGCTAAATAGAGAGTCTATATCTCTATTTATACTAATCTTGACATGACTAAAACCCTGCTAGGGAAAACCTCTCTAGGAGAGTCTAATAAACCTAGTGCCCTGGAACTACGAGGACTTTAACCCTTAGACAAAAGGAGGGTTACCCACAATGACTTGACATGACTTGTTTACATTATAGATATTCCCGATAGGAAAATCGGGGCATGACATGACTCAAGTACATCCCAGAATAAACATTGGGTTACAATATATAAGAAATACAAGTGAAATACATTCCGAAGTTACATATACATCAACATTCATACCAACTTCGCGTGGCTTACACACAGGGTACCCATGGCACAGGTTGAGGAACTTCCTAAGGCCATGCATCATCACATGGTGGGTGTGCCACGAGCATGGGTGTGATTGTTTAGATAGCTAGCTAGAGCCGTGGTGACATTGCATGATTAGAACCCCCGTCCTCTTCCCTAGGATTAGATACCTAGGAGTGATACATTTTGTACTACCGTGTATTTATATTTTGGTGGTTCAGAAGCCCCATATTTGTATTATGACACTATGTATTATCACATTTTCGATGTTTAATGAAATTTTTTATGATGATCGATTTATTT
The DNA here is from genome assembly GCA_001517045.1 of Pseudotsuga menziesii. NCBI lineage: Eukaryota > Viridiplantae > Streptophyta > Pinopsida > Pinales > Pinaceae > Pseudotsuga > Pseudotsuga menziesii. The sequence goes on from LPNX010841787.1 coordinate 117,998, forward strand.
ATTTAGAGCTGTAAAAATGTATGTTTGTGATGAGCTTATTTTCTATGAAACAAATGCCAATATAACACATAGTTAGCATATGAGTCAGCAACTTGATTATAAATTCTTGGAACATGTATGTAAGTTATACTGTCAAATTTCCATTCTAACGAATCTCACACGTAAGAATCTTTGTAATAATGTTGGATCCCTAACATGATACAAGCCATTAAGCTGTGACACTACCAAATCCAAATTAAGATGTACCTCAAGAGATAGAATACCATGTGAAATGGCATCCCGTAGAAGCTTGATAATGGCACTATATTCAACAACATTGTTTGAAGAGGACCATAAACATACACCTCCTGAAGACAATACCTGACCCGTAGGAGTATAAATCACCCAAGCAATAGAGGCTAAGTGTTAAGTGTGATGGCTTGCACCGTCCATGAATCCTATATAGATGGAATACTCCATTGACATCTACCATAAGAAATAGAAGCTAATCAACAAACCCGATCACCCTAAGAAAAACATAACTATGCCAAATACTGTACAATAATATACAGTAGTCAGCCCTGGCTGAAAATCATGCATAGTACTTTTTAAGATAGAACCCATTTCTAGGCTCCGCCAAGGCCATCCCCTCATAATCTACTAGCTCGTAAGCGCCCTTCTCTAACACACATTTAACCACGTAAGGACCATGCCACATGGGGCTAAAATTTCCTACCCCCAAGGGTTCCTTAGCTTGATCCCACAAAAGGACCAAATATCCTTCACTAAACCTCCTTGGATGGACAGATTTATCATACTAGACCTTAACGCGATACTTATTCACTTCTAGAGCCACTAACGCATCTCAATGCTGCTCATCAAGCTGTTCTAAGTGGACCAAACACTCCTCCAATGGGGAAGTGTCTGGTAAGAGCTCTATGGCTAGCTTCAAAGAAGAGATTTCGCACTCAACCAGCAATACAGACTCCACTCCATGTACAAACTGATATGGAGAAAAACTAGCGGCAGTCTTAACCGCGGTCCTATAAGCTCACAAAGCAGGATATAACATGATATGCCAATTGGTCTTGCTTTGTGTGATGGTTCGTTGGAGAATAGACTTGAGTGATTTGTTCACTGCTTCAACCTATCCATTTTCTTAAGGGTAATAAGAAGAAGAATGCTCCTGCTTATACCCTAACTTCGAGGCCAACTCTTCTATGATGCGATTCTGAAAGTGCCTACCATGGTTAGTGACAAGATATTTCAGAATACCGAACGGAGTAATGATCTGGTTGAATATGAATTGTGCGGTTGTCTTGCCATCAGATTTAACTTTAGGCATAGCCTCAGCCCATTTCATGAAGTAGTCAATAGCCACAATAATATTATGATGCCCCCCAACTAAAGCTAGGTTGCAATCCATGAAATCAAGCCCTCACTTAGTGAAGGGATCGGCGATGATAATGGGATGTAATGGGACAGGACGTGAGCGCATATTACATGCAAAAAACTAGCAAGGGTGGCACTTCTTGACCGCATTGACACAATCTTTAAAGATCGATGACCAGAGATAACCTGCTCTCAATATTTTTTGGGCTGTAGAAAGCCCAGATAAATGACCACCACACGCCTCTCCATGGCAATCATTCAACACAAGCTCAGCCTCCTCATGAGTTAAACAATGACGTAAAATGGAATCTACCCCATGGCGGTACAATGTGTTATCCACTATGAGGTAATTCTTGGATACATGACGTAATCATCGTCGTTCATTCAGTGAAAGGTGAGTAGGAACCTTCAATGTTTGTAAATATATGATAATATCTCCATACCATGGATCCAAAGTTGAGATCAAGAAGATGTGCTCATCGAAAAATGTATCTTCACAAGCGTCCTTCTCCTCCTCACTCGGGAAATCAGATATAAGCTCCACAAAAATTAACAATTTCTTTGATTTTTCCAAAACAAACTCAAGATCGAATTATTGCAAAATGACAATCCACTTATTATACTTTACCCCTATCATCCTTCTAGTGAGGACGAACTGAAATGGATTGACATGGGAAACCACCAAGGTCTGGCGAAGGAGAATATAGTGTCTCAATCTTTGAACCGTATGAACGGTAGCTAAGGCAAGCTTCTCCACATGGGAATAATGAATCTCTGCATCTATAAGGTTCTGAATCAGATAATATATGGCACACTCTTGGAGATCCTCATCCTCTTGAACCAAAACCATACCAATTGTCTCCATGGATGCGGCCACATAAAGTAGAAAGTCATAGCTATAGTCAGGTGGACTAATCAATGGGGCCAATGCTAAGGCTCTCTTAAGTGCATCAAAGGACTCCTGAGCTTGCTCATCCCAGCAAAAGGTAGTGTTGTTCTTCTGAAGATGCATAAAGCCTCTAGTCAAATTGGAAAAATTCATGACTAATCTCTGTAAGAAGTTTGCCATGCCTTGCAAACATTGAATATGTCTAATGTTTCTCGGGGGAGACAATTGAAGTATTGCCTCAACCTTCAAAGGGTCGACTCTTATACTCTCCTTGGAGACAATGAACCCTAATAAGTGACCAGACTTTATGCAAAAGATGCACTTATGAGGATTTAACCTGACCAAGTGCTGGCGGAACCTTTTGAACACTAATATCAAATGGTAGGAAAGACACATTCTCATACGAGAATGAGCAGCAAGGTCATCCAAAAAGACTTCAATAATTAATTTGAGATCATTGAAGATCAAGGTCATAACCTGCTGAAAAGTGGCTCCGACATTTTTAAGGCCGAAAGGCATCTTTCGATATGCAAAGGTTCTCCAAGGACAAATAAAGGCAGTTTTATGTCGGTCCTCAGGCTTAATCTGTATCTGATTATATCCAGAAAATCCATCCATAAAGGAGAATACCTCGCTTCTCGTACACTCATCTAAAATATAATCAATAAATGGTGTGGGAAAATTATCTTTAGGACAAGCATGATTCAAGTCATGGAAATCAGTGCATATGTGGATCGTTCCTTGCTTCTTATCAACCATAATGGGGTTTGAAACCCACTATGTCAAGGGAATGGGATAGATAAAACTGGAATTCAACAGTTTTTCTATCTCAGCTTTAATCGCAGGTGCTTTCCTAGGATTCACCGCATGCAAGTTTAGACTTAGCATTAGGATAAGTTTTAATCTCATGCTCAACAATGCGAGGGTCAATACCTAGTATTTTATCGTATGACCAAGCAAATACATCACAAAATTATTTTAACAACTTGGTATACTCTTGAATCTCAGCATGGAAACATTCTACTCCAATATAGACATTCTCAATCTTTCCAGGATCGTGAGAGATATTGATAGGGATGGTAGGAGATATATTCTCCATGTTTCCAACATACATTGGACCAGGAGAGCTTAATGGAACCACATGAATACCAATTCTCTCACTGAGAATCTCCCTAAAATCTTCACACTCCAAATGGTCAAGCTCGAGAAGAAAATAAGATCTTTGATGCAGCTCTTCCCAAGGCGGCTCAACCCCAGACATGACCTCAATAATAGCTTCATCTAAAGGAAAAACACTATCAAGGCAGTCATGTGTGTGAGAATATTGAACTGCCCATGCCGGAAACACATATGGGTCCTCCTCCTCCATCTGCGAAGAGGAAAGACTAGGATCTAAAACACACTCAAGATTAGCTTGATATGCTATCATAGTTGTAGGCAATGGCATGTTTGTTCCGATGGGTTCACATGAGGTACTCGGTGTAGGAAGAATCCAAGGATCTTCCATATGGGATGTGTAAAAATACACCAATCTCACTGACGATGAAGCCTCACCAGAACTAGACCCGATCATAAGAACAGGTGCAGGACAACTAAAGCTTCCCATAAGAGATGGATACATGCCAACACCCACACTCCTAGTTTCCGGCTGAGAGTGCTCGACAATCGGGATAGAAGCTCCCGAGGATGCGGTAACTGGAAAATGCTTGAATGATGTTTGATTAATCGTAACTATCTTCCCATTAAACAGAAAGCATACAACTCAAAATAGATAAGAAGCTACGGCTTGCATACTGTACATCCAATTTCTACCCAGCAACAAATTGTAGTCAAGGGGCGCATCAACCACCAAGAACTGTATCGCAATGGTCTTCCCTCCCAAATAGAATTTAAGAGAAGGAATAATGTTGTGCAGCTGAAACGATCTACCATCAAAAGAAGTCAACATGGTACCAGATTTAGACAACTCGGGGGAACCCAAACCCTTCCAACATGCCAAAGACATCACGAAAGTAGAATCACCTTCGTCAATCACAGTGCATTTGACGGTCATGTTAAGATATTCTACATGAATCAATAGAGACACATATTAAGGAACGAGGCTGTAGTCCCGCGGTTTCAAATTTGATGACAAAGAAAGAATTATCATCATTTACACCAAGGGCAGAAAACAAAACCTTCCTTTGTAAAGGACAACTCTGAAGTACTTCTAATGCAGACATCACGCAAGGAGTGTGGCCCAAATCCTTGACAACAAAATAGTTCTGGGCGGCTCGAGCATTAGGATTGTGCCCCGAATGCTTAAGGAATCCCTTGGGAATGCGAGGTGCACCTTCAGGTTTATCTAGAGGTTTTAAATACGTAAAGGACTCTTGGGTGGATCAGGCTCCTTTCCAAGGTCTGGTTGTGATGAACCATAGTCCTCCGCATGAGTCACCACATTATTAGCATGCACCATATTGATGCAACCATGACCACTACTAGCTTTCGGCGGATCTTGATCACCACCAGACTAACCATGGGTTCTCATGTTCATGTTTTGATTATGAGGTAAAGGGTTAGTCAGCACATCTGGGCCATGCACTATGAATCTTGAGGCTTCTTCTATCCGACGGAAAAAGTGAGTGAGGTGATCTTCCTTACACAACTTGCAAGGAAACTTAACCTTAAATTTAGGATTCTTGTCCCCCCTCCAGCATTTCGGGCGTTCTTTTCATTAGAATGGGCATTTTCATTTCTATTCCCACCCTTACAATTGTTCTTACCCTTCTTCTTATTCCTTTTGGGTTGCTGGTTACCCTTCTGGTTTGGCAATTGCACCGAAAGCACACTTGCCATTTGGGTGGGTTGACACGAAGCCGTGGCTTATCCCAAGATAGATTGGTTGATAGATAATTGACTGACCTACTTCACAACCGAATCTGCGGGTTTGGCACTCGTACAACCAATAATGCCATTGGCATGTGGTCCAGGTTTGATCTTAGGGTCGAAACTAGAACCCGAAGGATTAGGAATGATCTCATATAACAAACCGAATTGAGCATAAATTAAGTCCAATTCCTGTGCCCTAAAAATGGCTTGTTCCTCATTCCGAAATCCAAATGTAGAAACATCCTTCGCTATATAAGGTAGTAACGACTTAAGGAACCATTCGAGGAGAAACTCCGGCAGTATGAAGGCTTTAATCAGTTTCTTATGTCTACGCCACTCTTGGATATGGTCAAAGATATGCATGGTGTTTTCTTGCCGAAATGTTGACAAGAGTTTCGTACCAACATCGTAATGCACTGGTAGCTAGAAGTGGTTGAGAAAATTCATAGCTAGGTCATCGAATAGAGTGAATGCTCCCCTAGGTAGCTCTATGTACCATTTCACAGCTGGCCTGGTGAGCGTGCATTGAAATAGCCTTAAGCGGATCGAATATTCATGTAAGGAGTTAGAAGAGCACCATAGGTGAAATGTAGTAACATGTTCTGTTAGATCTTCTCCTGGTTTTCTCTCAAACTTGGGAATGTCCGAGGGAAGCTTCGAAGGGACAGCTGGCCAAGTCGGGTCATAAGATAACGAATCGTTTGTAAGTCTCGATAGGTCAGGCATATTTAACGTTGTGAGGAAAGGGAGCCTAGGTTGAGCAGGTCTATGAGGTGCTCCCTGATAATTTTGGTTCACATAGGACTAATTATCATAGCCAACATGGCCATATCCATAGTATCCTCCTCCCATTTAACTTGTGTAGGGTTGAATGGAAGCACCATAGTGTGGTGTACCTTGACTATGTCGGTGTACAAAGCCATAATTCATAGAGTAAGTGGGTTGTTGATACCCATACCCATACAGTGAATAAATATGTGCATACTACGGTCCATAATATCATCCATAAGAAATCCCATGAGATGTCCCATGAGAAACTCCATAGGTAGGAATAGACATTCTGGAAGTAGGAATACGACCTCCGGAAACAATAGGAGGTACTTGTTGGGGCATGGACCTAAACGGTCCTTAATTTTGGTAACTCCGTGGTTTTGGTGGAAGCTTGTAAGTGGAGATGCGACTCAAAATAGTCTTAGGGGTTTTGGGGTTGGGTCGAAACCACTCTTTTTGTAAATAAACCATGGTTTAAACCCAGGGTTTATGGTTTTGGGGTGCCCATGGTTTAAGCCCATGGTTTTGCAATAGTGCACTTGTATAAATAGGAACTTATGTAAAGGAGTCATGTTAGGATTTTGATGTATAATGATTTGATGTGAAGCTAAGGCCTATTTTTGTAAGAAAGGTTAAGTCACAGATGTGTGCATGGAAGACCTCTGCAGCTATGTGTGCAGAGGGTTTTGCACGATTGAGAAGATCTGCAGCTATGTGCACAGAGATCTACAGCTAAGTGCATAGCTTTGGGGAATTGAAGAGATCTGCAGCTGAGTGCATAGATCAAAACTGTGGTTTTTGTAAAGAGTTGAATATAAACGCAGTTTTGTGGATGTAGCCCCTACACTGGGGGTGAACCACGTATATCTTATGTCGTGGTGGTTTCGTTGTTTTGCTTTGTTCTGTTTATGCATCTATTAAGTAGATAAAGAATAAAGTAAGATAAGATGTTAAATAATAACTTAGCTATGAATTCCTAGTTAAGGGTTAAGAAAGTAACTGTATGTTTATATAAACTGCGAAGCTAGTTAAGTGAATGGTTGAAGCTCTATTTTGTATAAATATTTGTTGTTAAGGCTAAAGGTATAGTAATATCCCTCTTCTGCTTACAGAAGCCCGATTCTACGGCACCCCATAGCTATTTTGGGTGAAACTGCAACCGGTTCATAGGTTGTTGCTGAAAGGGCCAACACTGTGGGTCTTTTGTTGGTGCGAAGACAAAAGAATAGAACCCGGGTCTGCCCTAAGCCCAACAAATTGGTTCCGTTGCCGGTTGAACTCAGTATCTGCTCAAGAGGGATCTACGTCATACCTGGAGGGATATGTTTTTGAGGAAATTAAGGCCAGCAATAGATTAATTTTTCTCACAACAATTATCAATTGATCATGCAAAATTGCTCACAAAAGAGACTGAAAATGGAGCTGTAACACTAAACTGTATTATGTAAGTGTACAATAGCCAACCCTGTAATAAAATAGGCTGCTGAATAAATAGAATACATCAATGATTCAATTGCATGAGGATAAAATCAAATCTAGCATAAAGCAGGCTTACCAAAAATAAGCAAATCCCCCATAGGTGTAAAAAGCTGATCCCAAATCTGTCATGGAGCTCACGAATTGGAAAAAAGGCATAGGCAAGCTAAAGAGTGGTGGAAGGGTAGCTCATACATGCCTTTTCATGGAGAAAAGAGAGGAGGATGTGTAGGACAAAAAACAAGTCAACCTCACCTAGTCTAGCTTTCCTTTTGCCTTAAAACACTGAAAAAGCAGGCAATAAAGCAGAAAAAGCAGAAGGGTGCCTAGGAGGCAAATAGAAAAAGTTTGACCTCTATGGATAGGCAAATAGCAACTTGCAGAAGGTGGGACACATGAACTAGGCAAATAAGACAAAAATAATGGAATTAATGTCTAAGTGGGTAAACTATGGGTTGATTATTCTAACACCCCCCCTTAAGCCTGACTTATGAGTAATATATCAGAAAAATATAGGGCCTAGAAACAAGGCTTAGTCACCCTTTACATACTGCATGTCCATTTAAACAAGGAAAGAGGCAAAACCAACTTGGGAAAATCCTCCCTTAAACATGGAATGTGAAACAAAATTGTAGAATCTTGTCTCCACTCATGCTTTTACAGCATGATCAGCAATTCCCAGCAGTGATTTGAGATTGCTGAAGGTCTTCTCACAAAATTCTTTGGTGAAGATATCAGCTACTTGTTCTGAAGATGAACAGAAGAGTAGGTGAATGGTGCCATCATGCACAAGTTCTCTGATGTAGTGCATATGGATCTCAATGTGTCTGGTTCTCTTCTTCTGAACTGGATCCTTGCAGATTCAAATGGTACTCTGGTTATCACAGTAGATGGTAGTTGAGTACTTAGGTTATAAACCACACTCTCCAAGTAAACCCTGCAACCATAAACATTGAGTTGCTGCATTAACAACTCCTCTGTACTCTGCTTCTGTAGATGAGAGTGCAATGACACTCTGTTTCTTGCTTGACTAGCTGATTGGCCCTTCTGCAAGCATGAACACATATCCTAAAGTGGACTTTCTATTTGTGCTATCACCTACCCAATCACTGTCAGTAAATCCAATCAACTCAAGATCAGATTTTGCTTTATAGAAGATCCCATGTGTCCTTGTTCCCTGAACAAAGTTAAGGATCCTTTTGGCTGCTTTCCAATGGATCTCCTGAGGCTGATCCATGAATCTAGAAGCCACACTTACTGCATAACAAATATTAGGTCTAGTATGTGTCAGATACAACAAACAGCCAATCAATTTCCTATACAGTGTATTGTTTACCATCGGTGAAGAATCAGCTTCTTCCAGCTTCACTCCTGAAAGGAAAGGAGTTTTTCTTGCTTTGCAATCCTTCATTTTGAATTTGTTCAGAAAGTCCAAGGCATATTTGGACTGGTGCACCTTGATTCCAGCTTTGTTTTGAGAGATCTCAAGCCCCAAAAATTGACTTAAGAGCCCCAAATCTGTCATGGAGAAGGCTTGGTTCATAGCTCCTTTTAAGGAAGCAATCTCAGCCTGTGAGCTTCCTGTAATGAGGAGGTCATCAACATATAACACAATGATCATTAATGAACCATTAACTAACTTCAAATAGACATTTGGATCTGATTTTCACTGAAAAAAAATTCAGTGATAGCAAGAAGCTATCAATCTTGGCATACCAAGCCCTGGGGGCTTGCTTTAGCCCATACAATGACTTTCTCAACCTGCACACAAGAGAAGGGTTAGTAGAAAAACCTTGAGGCTGCTGCATGTATATCTCCTCGGTGATATCTCCATTCAATAAGGCACACTTTACATCCATGTGATGTACCTCCCATTGCCTTGAGGCTGCAATGGCTAGAGCTAGCCTGATGGAGTCCATCTTTGCCACTGGGGCAAAGGTCTCATTGTAATCTATGCCATGAACCTGTGAGTAGCCCTTGGCTACCAATATGGCCTTGTACTTCAGTGGTGAACCATCAGCAGCAAATTTGGTCTTATAGACCCACTTACACTGTACTAGTTTTCTCCCTGGGGGAAGATCCACTATCTCCCATGTGTTGCTCTTCTAGAGTGAGCTGAACTCTTCCTTCATGGCTGTTTTCCATCTTGGATATCCTGCTGCTTCTTCATTTGTTTGAGGATCAGACTCCACCATCAAATAGCATTTTTCAGCAAACATAGGATCCTTCATGCACAGACCACTCTCAAATTGAGATCTAGTCCTCCTTGGGTCATTGGGATCCCCAGCTAGCTCACCTGCTGCATGTAGTGTCTTGGATGCCCATTTTGGCCTTGTGGGGATTTTAGGGTCTACAATGAACTCATGTCCATCAGAAAAATTAGAATCAGCATGTTCAACAAACTCTTTACTTACTTCTTGAGGTTCAGGTGGTGAAGAGGTTTCACCAACTTCCACTTCTGCAAGGGGTTCTTCTTCAAACTGAACACACCTTTCAATAAAGGATTTGTTTGTGCCAAAATTTATCAAATTGTACCCTTTTGAATCTTCAGATTATCCAACAAAAATACACTCTTGGCTTTGGGGCTGCAAAGCCTTCCTCTTCTCTGTTGGAATTCTAGCCCAAGCCTTTGAGCCAAAAATCCTGAAATGGGTCACATCTGGCTTGTGCCCACTCCATGCTTTGAAGGGAGTCATGCCATCAAGATGTTTGTGAGGCACCCTGTTTTGAATATAGGCTGCACAATTGATAGCTTTGGCCCAGTACTTTGGTGGCAAATTTTTGGCCTCCATCATGCATGTTGCCATCTCCTTTAGTGATCTGTTCTTCCTCTCAGCAACACCATTTTGCTGTGGTGTGTAAGGGATAGAATGCTGCATCTGAATACCTACATCTGCAAAATAGTTAATAAAATCAGACTTGACATACTCACCACCATTGTCGGATCTGAGGGCCTTGAGTTTCCTTCCAGACTGGTTTTCAACCAAAGCCTTAAAGACTTTGAATAGGCCAAAAACTTCAGACTTGTGTTTTAGGAAGTGAACCCAGCAATACCTGGCAAAGTCATCAATGAAATTTAATGCATACTTGGCCTGACTCATGGACATATGAGGGAATGGACCAGCAACATCACTGTGGATCAGCTCGAGGGGTGCAGAGGTTCTCTCATGACTAGCTCTCTCAAATTTGTGCTCTGGGTGTTTTCCTAGGATACAGCCTTGGCAGACTCCTTTGGAAAATTTTATCTTGGGCAACCCTATGACCATCTGTTTTTCACTAAGATCTGATAGATATTTGTATTTTAGGTGGCCAAATCTTTCATGCCACAGCTTGCTGGCTTCATTAGCATGAATGAGAAGAGCAGAGGGGTTTGAGTAAGGTAGGAAGTGTGAGAACATGTATACCTTTTGAGCATGATTCACAACTCCTTTTGCAATGACTCTACCAGTTGAAATATCTGTGATCTCAACATCATCAGGGGAGAATATGACCTTCTTAGGAGACCCATTGTGGGTCATCTGGTACACTCACAGGAGGTTGGAGGCGAGACCAGGCACATACAACACATTGATAAACTTACCATGATCAAGATCTATCCTTCCTTTGCCTTTACTTTCAGTGAGAGATTCATATCCCAGTACAATAGATGGTCCTTTTGACATATCCAATGAGGAGAAGGCCTCCTTAGTCAAAACTGTGTGTCTTGAAGCTCCAGAATCAATGATAAAACTGGGTGAGCTTGATGTGCCAGCAACTAGAGCATGAACTCTCTCTCTGTCATCTGAACTTGATCCTCCTTCTCTCTTCTTTGAGATTTCTAGAAGGGAGATGCCATTCTTCTCTAGGAGATTGGCCAGCATGTCTATCTGCTTTTTCATACAAGAGCTTTCAGTGTGATTGCCCTTATTGCAGTATGCGCACTTGTTCATTTCACCTTTGTTCTTCTTCTTCTAGTTATTCTTCTTGGGACCTTGTTGATCCTCCGGAGACTGTTTCTTGTCTCTCTTTTGCTCAGGTGGCTTTTTAGCTTTGTTTTTTCTTTTTGAATCCACCCTTGAATCTCCGGCAATCAAATCTTGATATTTGGATGGTTTGATGGTGCCCATCATCACCAGCTTGTCCTGTTCTTGTGTGAGAGATTCCATGAAATCTGCAAGGCTAGGCATCTTCCAGGCTCGAGCTGTTAGTTTTGTGGCATAGAAGGTTGAAAAAAACACTGAATAATCAGGGCCCAGCTTCGGAGGATGGCCAGCATGAGCTGATAATCTTTCTTTTCAATACCACACTATTTCAGCTGCAAAACTAGTGCTTTGAACTTGGAGAAATATAGATGCAGGGATTCAAAGCTCGTTGGACTCAGATAAATCAGCTCATTTTCAATTTGATGTCCCCTCATCTCATCTGTCTTTCCAAAAAGATCAGCAAGCTTCTCCCATACTTCATTTGGTGATGTCAATCCATCAAGATGGAAAAGGAGGTCTCTGGAAATACTCAGGCATAGGAGGCCATAAGCCTCATCCCTCCTGTTGTGCCATTTTATCTTCTCTGCAGCTGCATTGGGATCTGCTTCTGTTGCCATAGTCACCCTGTAGAGGCCTTTCACTCTCAACAGTATCTCCATATCTACTTTCCATTCAAATAAATTGAAGGGAGTCAAGATAGTTTTCTGTGATTGATCCATAGCTCTAGAAAATCTGTCCCAGCTGTTAGTAGAAGGCTCCCAGTCTTTGATGTCGAACCTGCAAAACAATTTTTGAAGGAGAGAAACAACCTACAATGGCTCTGATACCATGTGGAAATTAATACCAGCAATAGATTAATTTTACTCACAACAATTATCAATTGATCATGCAAAATTGCTCACAAAAGAGACTGAAAATGGAGCTGTAACACTAAACTGTATTATGTAAGTGTACAATAGCCAACCCTATAATAACATAGGCTTCTGAATAAATAGAATACATCAAGGATTCGATTGCATGAGGATCAAATCAAATCTAGGATAAAGCAGGCTTACCAAAAATAAGCAAATCCCCCATAGGTGTAAAAAGCTGATCCCAAATCTGTCATGGAGCTCACGAATTGGAAAAAAGGCATAGGAAAGCTAAAGAGTGGTGGAGTGGCAGCTCATACATGCTTTTTCATGGAGAAAAGAGAGGAGGATGTGTAGGACAAAAAACAAGTCAACCTCACCTAGTCTAGCTTTTCCTTTTGCCTTAAAACACTGAAAAAGTAGGCAATAAAGCAGAAAAAGTAGAAGGGCGCCTAGGAGGCTAGGAATAAAGCAGAATTGATTCCTTTAGCTCTCCCATGTGCTACATGAGTCAAATAGGGCAAGTTTGACCTCTATGGATAGGCAAATAGCAACTTGCACAAGGTGGGACACATGAACTAGGCAAATAAGACAAAAATAATGGAATTAATGTCTAAGTGGGTAAACTATGGGTTGATTATTCTAACAGTTTTGGAGGCCCTGCATAAAATAAATCAGTGATTGGATTGAAGAGACTTATCTGAAATTCGTTGAACAAGAAAATAAATATCCTCATCGTAGCTCAGACGACTTTTTACAAAGGTATGTTTTTTCTGATATTTATGAAATTTTCTTTGGTAGTATCCACATAGAATTGCACCAGTGGTTATCGAGGTTAACATAAAGAAAGAAAAACTTCAAAGAAGATTAGTTTCTTGACTAGACCCACACAATAATTAATATATTGAAAAGGGTGAACAACGCAATATCCCGAGCTATTGATTTCTGGGCAATGCGAACCCTTGAAGCATTTGTGACGGAGTTCAGCATCGACACAAGTACTTCCTTCAGCGAAGATGAATCATAGTTTTTCAAAGGACCAAGGGGTAAGTACTTGAATTCATTTATTTTGAAAATTAAAATGCTCTTGGCTGAAAAAGGAATATTGATTATTGAATCAGACTGTTAGATTTAGTACTACTAACTTATGTTTGGAAGCGAAAGTGACTTCGATGAGCAAAGTGGTTTTCTACGAAGCGGTAAAATATACAAGAGAAATCTTGGATCCTATACCCTAGGCCAGAATACCGAGTATACCCCAGTAATTCCAGAGGACTTTGAGTTTGAAGAACCCCTTCTGTTAGAAACCCTCCTGTAACCCCGCAGCGAAGATCTGTTATCCCTGAGAACCTGTCGCAGTTTGAAAGTAACCCTAGCGCAAGTATTCCTATCGCAGGTCAGTCTACCTCAGCAAGTTACTCTCCTCCTCCCCCTCCCTCCCCCCCTAGATCTAAGATGGCCCATATGAATGATGACATCAAAATCCCAGTCTTCAGAGGCACTGGATTAGAGGATGTAGAGTAGTTTTGGTTCTTATGTGAAGCTGTGTGGACCGCTAAGAATATTATGGACCAAGACATAAGAAGAGCGCAGCTGGTCACTTTTTTCAGAGATCGGGCTTTGACCTGGTTTATGAAGTTCTCTAGTACTCAAAACCATGTCTTGGCTGATATTAAAATAGCAATGATCAACGAGTTCAAAAAGCCTAAATCAGAATCACAGTGTATAACTGAACTAAAAGAAATTCAGCAGAGGCGAGGTGAATCAATTTGGGACTTTGATCAAAGGTTCAAAGTTCTACTAGATCAAGTTAGCTTTATTATTAGACCAGAACAACATAAGGAATGGTTCATTGCAACATTATTACCTCACATCAAAACTCTACTCATGCAACAGAAGGTTACTAATCAGCAAGAGGCTTTGGAGATTGCCATGAAACTTGAGACAGCTCCTGTTGGAGATAATTCTGGAATAGCCCAAATACAAGCCTCATTAGCAGAAATGGATTTGGAGCTTCGCGATATGAAAAAAGGCAAAGCTACTTGCGAAGAAGTTTGGTGTACACGATGCAAGACAGAAGGTCATGACAAAGAACAGTGTCCTGCACTAAGGAATTATTTGAATACTGGTGCACTGAACCCATTTAACCCTAATGTCCTGTATTGTGAGATCTGTAGAACAACTAGCCAACATTGACCTGAAGATTTCTATATGTTGCAGAGATATGTTAAAATACCTAAGAATCTGTATTGCAAGTTTTGTAAGTCAGTTGGACACAATGAAGACGAATGTCGTAGCTTTGACCTCATGAGAGAGCGAACCTATGATGCTTATAGGGTACAACCCGAGGCACAAGGCAATGATGGATATGGTTACTACGGTGGTCGAGGTAGTTTCAGAGGTTGTGGTCCTGGTGGTATGCCTAGAGGAGGTTGAGGCCAGGTTATTTGCTATAATTGCTATCAGGCAGGACATATAGCTAGAGACTGTCGGAACCCAACTATGACATGTCGATATTGCAGAGCATTTGATCATGTGATTGAGCAATGCCCACAGTTGACAGCAAAGATCCAAGAAAGAAATGGCACCCCTAGTCAGAATTTCCAGATGATTGCTGTAGAGAAAACATCTGCCCCAGCCATTAACATTGTTACAAGGAGTGGAGCTATGACGCAAGTGTAGAATACGGGGAAACAGCCTGTCGAAGCTTGGGTCCATAAGAGCCCAGAGAAAATTCTAGCCTTCGATGTTAGAAGAGAAAAATAAACATTCATGGAAGCTCAAAAAGACTTTGCTGATCCAGGAACATCAGTAGCACCTGCACAACAGAATCGACAGCACTCACAGCTCCAAGAAGCTTCACCAGATCAAGTAAGTACACTATCATCATTTCTACAGAGTTGTATCAAGTTATTAAGAAATTAGAATGCTTTGAATGAATTACAGAAAGTTATTCAGTCCTGCGAACCTCAGCATAGCTCTGATAGGAAAAATGTTAATAGAGTTAGAAAGACTAGAAGAGAAATGATATTGCATGCTCAGATAGGAGATTATGACATGACTGATATCATTTTAGATCTGGGATCAGACGTGAATTTCCTAACCAGACAGACTGGGGAACAAATGGGAAAACCTAAGCTTGAATGGTCCTTTATCCAGTTGAGATTAGCCAATCAGCAGAAGATTGTTCCCTTGGGAAGATTCCCTAGTGTGCCAGTAGACATTGATGGAGTTAGTACCTTAACAGACTTTGAATTCATTGAGATAATTGATGATAGCAACCCCTATCCAGCCTTGCTAGGAATTGAGTGGGCAATAGACAATGATGCAGTAATCAACCTTAAGAAGAGGAAGATGACTTTTGAAGGGAAATGTTTGAGAGTCATAGTTCCATTGGACCCTTCTCAAGGAGAAAGGTATACAGAACTAGTCAGAGATGAAGATCAGGATGTTTTGGATCATATTTACAACATCACATCCAAAGAAGAAGATAATTTTGACCCTACTGCTGAAGGTATAATGGATTGGTAGTGTGACAGTTCTTGCATGACTGATTCAGATGAAGGTCTAGAGAATTGGCAGAATAGACTCTATGAGCTACATGGACATCGATGTGCCAGAATTACCAAATATCTCAGATGAATTAGCTCACAGACAAGAGCCTTGCCTACCTTTGATGGCTTGACAAACCCAGGAGAATTTATTGTACAATTCTTAGAGCAAGTACCAGACTTCCAGAAAATGGAAACTCTAGATTCAGCATTCAGAGCCACAACAGCCAGATGGTGGAATGGGCACAAAAATTTCATTCATAGCTGGGAAACTTGTCAAAATTTTCTTCACCTGAGATTCATGGATCAACCTCAGGAGGTGTGAAGCAGATTTGATGGTAAGAATATCCCCCAAGAACATTTGGAGCAGTGCTACGAAGCATGGAAGCATGTACCTCGTGAAGAAGGGGTACATAGGTTTGTGCACACTCTGGAACTTGTAGCAAAGAACTGGCATGCGAAGGTTGATCTTCACCATGGTACTGTAAGTTGGGATAGTCTTGTTGATAGTTTTGTGCTCACATTTTCTATTAATGAGGTTTGTCTTGCTTTGGACGTAGCTATTAGGTTGATCCATACTAACATGTTTAATGATAAATAAATAGCTGAATACCAACTTGATTGGAAGGAACAAGAAGCTAATGCAGTAGAAGGTTATACCCTCGTAATTGACAAGGATGATGACCCGCGCAACATAAACATTCCTGAGTCAGAAGGACACTGCAGAGTACATGGACCAGCTGTCGAAGCTCGAAGCTATGTCAAGGCTTGTGTTAGTATGTATCGAAGCCAAGGTTATTGGTTGTGCCGAAGAAGAAAAGTGTGTTGAAGCCTAAAATCCGACCGTTGGAAAAAAAATCAGGTTTGGCTACGCCAGTACGTTAACTACATTAATTTCCTGTCATGACGAGATTTTGGGAAATATGCCACCGTTTGGAAAATATATCTGTCAGATTTGGTGTCTTCAATGCACAGTCATGGCATATTTGATCGTTGGATTCTTTAAGAAGACACCCAGCTCTGTGCATTTTGCATTATGCATTGCTTTGAGTTTTACAGTCTAGTCCATGTCAGCTAACCGTGAAGTCCAGGAATTTTTGAGAGAATTCAGATAGAGGGGTCTGTAGAACCTCATGAGCAATCCACCTACATCTCCACCTCATGAAGAAACTCCCCCAGCACTGCATTAGCCAATGTAGAGACGATCTACTAGGAAGAAGTTTAAGCTAGAAATTCATTCTAAGCGGAACGAAGACAGACACAAGCAATCAAAGAAAACACTGGAGGATCCCGCGATGAATCCTTTTGGTTCAATAGAGACCCCACCTGAAGGTTTTGAAGACTTCGGTGAAGATGAGAATGTTGCCTCACAGCTTCCACCATATCTTCCACCTGTTCGACCAGGAGTTCAGCCACCTCGGTGGACAAAAAAGTTCACATTACGCACCCTGTCGCTGCCACAGGGTGTGACGTTAGTCGTCACGATGACAGGAAAAATAGACCGGATGCGCAAATCATGATACAAATGATCATGGGAAATTCTTGCAGTTTTCACCAGGGACATACTTGCACTCCGTCCACTATCCAGAGACTGGAGCGACATTACTGGAAGTGAAACAGTGGGCTACTGGCTTGGAACAAGCCAGATTGTTGAAGATGTTGAATGTTCCCCACTTCGGTCGTAGCACACAGGTGACCGTGGTGGTCAAACAGCTATTGGTGTTGGTGCATGATGGGCACCTTTGGATCGGTAATCAAAAAATTGCCATTAATAGAGAACTCATTCACAGGATTATGGGCTTACCGAAGGAAGGGCTTGATCCTAGCATTGACTTTATGGGAAAACATGAAGATGCGAAGCTAGCACAAAGCATGAAGGAACACTTTGGGCTGACGAAAGGAAAGTGAGGGTATCAAACCTTGACCATTCAGCATCAAAACATTCGATTCACTGCAGAGCTCTTAGCATGCAAGCTAATGCGGAAGTGCAGACCGAATGAAGTATCTGCCCCGATCGTCAGTATTGCTGCGAACTGTGTCGAAGGGTACAGTTACAACTGGGTAGCGTACATTGCTAAGGAATTCCTTGAAGATGTCTACGATGCGCATGAGAAAGGTAGACCCTTTCACTACTCATGGTTGATAGTCCTCATCGCACTGGTAGGATGGAGAGAACCTACCGAGGCACAGTTTGTTGATGTGCTTCCACAGATGCCTGGCACAGCAAGGTACACATCTCTTTGGGTGTTGCAGGACAAAGCATCCTAGAAGCTGATGAACTATGTGTTCACCTTTTATGCCATGAACATATCCTTTGAAATCCTGCAAACACTGTGGCTCAGTAATGAGCTATTCTCTCAGTATGATGGAGTGGCCAACTTCAGGGCCAACATGCATCATATCTTCATCCAAGCCTGCGTAGATAAAAAACATAAATGGTTTAAGTTACCATATGTGGTAAATGAGGAAGACATCCTTGTAGTAGTCAAGCAGTGGCCAGCTGAGTGGATGAAGGATGTAGGAACAAAGCCCATCATTCCAGTTCCTCCAGTGACAGATGTGGGCGCAGGTACTAGTACGCCACAGCAGAATGACCCACTCGAAGAAAGCGAAGAAAAAAGTGATTCACAGTAGAGCGGAGATGACTAGAGTGGAGATGGTAGAGATGATGAAGAAGAGGAAGAATTGATCAAGACAATCTCAGACCCCAATCGCTCAGATAAGCACAAGTCGCCAGAGGTAGAGGAAGTGACTAAACCTCAGTCCAGAAAGAAAGCAAAGGCGTGAAAGGGTAAAAATATCATCGAAGAGCCCCGCTGTGACGCTGGAAGAGATTGACCAGGCCCTGGTGAAGTCTAAATAAGCACTAAGTAACAAATAGTCACAGTTTGCAGCTACGCATCTTAATTCCCTCACCGATGTAGCGCAGCGAATTTCATAACTGAAGGAGTTAGCAGAAAAATCAGCGACTGGCGCTACAGCAAGCAGCGCCCCAGTAGCTGCGCAGCCAGATATAAGGTAATGGCCAGCCAGGGATAACATAGGACAAGTGCCAAGTGCAGCCCTCATATTAATTGATGCAGTGTCTCACTGGAAGATGAGCATGACAGTTGGAATAGATTACACCAAGGTGACCATGATGGAGCTGCATCTCTGTCAATTAGCAATCATGAAGGAGATCCAAGCACGAGACCGCTACTCACAAATGCAGTTGGAAAATACCATGAAGCAAAGTGAGAGCCTCACAGCGCAGTTTGAAGAAGTGGAGCAGAGGAAGAGGGATGCAGAACGTAAGTAGGATACACTGGTACGAGTATTGGATGAGGCGTGTCGGAGTCTTCCTGACTTCGACATACAGGCTGAGGAAGAACCAGAACAAAGAATTGCTAAGCTGAAAGACTATGCACAACAGTCTCGTAGTGATATTGAAAAGCTAAAAGTAGAACATGAGGATCAAATTGTGGAGCTTCAACTTCGTATCACTCCGGAGAGCCCACTAGAGGTCAGGGAGCAGTGTCGTAGAGATATTCAGGCCTCAGCAACGAAGATCTCAGATCTTGTGAGCAGTGCAACAAAACTGCTAGATGAAAGCGTCGACACCTGGGAAAACCTGTAGGACAATCCAGAAGTAGAACAGCTGCAAGAAACCATCAAGCAGTGACAGACATAGCTGGATGCAGAAATTAAGACTCTGCATCCTATGCAGAAGATGCTCAACGTAAAGCAAAGCAATGAACTCCATCAAGAAATTGAGTCATGCAGAATGAAAGCAACACTATTGGAAAATTCTATGTAGCCCCTTATCAAAGAGGCCTTGGAGTTGAGTACTGCTGCGGACATCCAGCTTAAAGTTCTGAAGGAATATGATGCATTTGCATAGAAAAGGGCTAGTGAAGCATCAGCAGCAGCATTGCAGAAGTTGGTGGAGAAGGAATAGGCAGCCGATCATATCATGCATGGCCTCAAAAAGCAGTTTACTATCTTCTCCAACAAGATCCTCCCACCAGAGAAACAGCAGAGTGTTCCGTGACATGACATAGGTGAGTCTTAGGGGCCTGTTGGGGCGCAGACCTAAACGGTCCTTAATTTTGGTAACTCCGCGGTTTTGGTGGAAGCTTGTAAGCGGAGCTACGACTAAAAATAGTCTTAGGGGTTTCAGGGTTGGGTTGAAACCCCTCTCTTTGTAAATAAACCATGGTTTAAACCCAAGGTTTATGGTTTTGGGGTGCCCATGGTTTAAGCCCATGGTGTTGCAATACTGCACTTGTATAAATAGGCATTTATGTAAAGGAGTCAGGTTAGGATTTTGATGTATAATGATTTGATGTGAAGCTAAGGCCTATTTTTGTAAGAAAGGCTAAGTCCCAGCTGTGTGTGTGGATGACCTCTGCAGTTGTGTGCATAGAGGGTTTTGGATGATTGAGAAGATCTACAGCTGTGTGCGCAGAGATCTGCAGCTAAGTGCGCAACTTTGGGGAATTGAAGAGATTTGCAGCTGAGTGCGTAGATCAAAACTATGGTTTTTGTAAAGAGTTTAATATAAACGCAGTTCTGTGGACGTAGCCCCTACACTGGGGGTGAACCACGTACATCTTGTGTCGTGGTGGTTTTGTTGTTTTGCTTTGTTCTGTTTATGTACTTGTTAAGTAGATAAAGAATAAAGTAAGATAAGCTGTTAAATAATAACTTCATTGTGAATTCCTAGTTAAGGGTTAAGCAAGTAACTGTATGTTTATATAAACTGCGAAGCTAGTTATGTGAATGTTGAAGCTTTATTTTGTATAAATATTTGTTGTTAAGGATAAAGGTACAATAATATCCCTCTTCTGCTTGCAGAAGCCTGATTCTGCGGCACCCAATAGCTGTTTCAGGTGAGACTGCAACTTGTTCGCAGGTTGTTGCCGAAAGGGCCAACACTGTGGGTCTTTTGTTGGTGCAAAGACAAAAGTATAGAACGTGGGTCTGCCCTAAGCCCAACAGTACTTGACTTTGAGACACAACTACTCAAGTAGCAGCAGTACACACATGGCTCGTAGCAAAATTCCAGCCTAAAGGACCATGTGAATGTGGGGGAGGGATAGCATTTGAAGAACTAGGAATAGAGGATGAAGGGACATGTGAAGCTATGTAAGTGGTGTTACCTATAGTCAATCGTCTTGGTTCTGGAATCCTAATAGGACTTCTAACACTAGTTCTAGGATGAACATGTGATGTAGCTTCCACCACTGGGATGGAAGGTGCAATGTGACTCGTGCTCCCAAACCTCTCCACATGGTAAGGAATAAGAGTGCTCCCAGGCGTAGTGTTAGGCTCAAACTCCAACTCCACATGAAATGTTGGATCATGTGTGGGGATACTAGACATGCGATAAATAACATAACTAGTGCTCACAGGTTCATGATGAGTCTTGTCACCGGACATCCAATACCGACGACCTGTGTATGAGGGATCATACCTAGAGTGAGTAGGTATATCATATGAAGGATCATACCCAAAGTGTGTAGGTATATCAGGTGAAGGATCATATACAAGTGTAGGATCCTCATCACCAAACTCATGAGGTGGAGAAGACAACTCAGGAATCTTATCTTCATGATCTCCCATCGTGTGTGAATCAATGTGATAAGGTGGAAGTCCTACTAAACAACAAGAATGGCGAGGTGTCGCACCCAAATCCACAATGACTAAAAAAATGTAAAGCACTCTCTAATTACACAAACCCTAAGCAAGATAACATGCACAGAGCATACAACAATATAATATAAATCCAATAACAAGCAAACAAGGGTAGGATATGTGAGCTCTCGAATGAAGAAGGTATGTCTCACCTAGGAGAGGCTTGAGGCTCCCATACACAACAAGTGGAGGTTCATAGCCAATTATTGTGGCCCTTAGCTTCAATGCATATAGCGATTGTGTTGTCCGACCCCAACCTGGCCGGGACACCCACAGAATAAGCCCTTCAAAGTACCCGCTCGATAACCTAGGTAAGGCAACTAAGGTCACCCCAATATAATCAATGCTCAGGAAGACAGTCGCAAGTGGGATTGACTGTATGGGCAGGGTAGCAAAGCCTTAAACTCTCGAAAGGGCCCCCATATATGAATACAATCCTCAAAATATCTTCGGTGCTACTCAGTTATGACTAGGGGTCATCCCAATCAATAACCGCTCACACTACCTCATGCTTAACTCTGTTGTAAGAGGAGGATCTTGAGAAACACTAATTATACCAAGGAATTTCATACTCTTACCTTGACAGACACATACATGTTCTTGTTTAGTGGTCTTAGAGAATTTACTCACAATGAACTATTCCAATACCCTAAAACCTAATCTTTTTGGTGTACCCTATCAAAGAAAATAGTGTAATCAATTTTAATTAAGCATTGATTTTAGTTGTCTTTATTACTCAAAAAAGGTAGAGGACCATGCAACCAATGGTGTTATGACGCAACATGAAGTAAAATTCACACCTAACAATCAATGCAAATGCATTGTGTTGAATGAAAAACAGGGTATGCTACTACGTGAAATGCAAAATTTTCTTCAAATTCCAAATTCCGTCATTCCTATATGAAAGCCTAACTAATACTTCTCTAAGCAAACCTAGTGCAAGTACCATGCCAAGTGCAAAGTGCAATGCATAATGATGCAAAGAAGCAATTTTTTTTGGATTTTTTGAATAAAAATGAGATACTAAAGCAAAAGAATGATTCTACCACCCCCAGACTCTGCAAGCACAATCAAACAGTACTCACGCAAAGTACTAAGGTAAAAGAAATCTAATGCATTAATCCCAAAACAAAAAATAAAAAATGCAATGACAAGAACATTCTTAAAAAAGAAATTTACCCTAAAAAAAAGTGTCTCTGGTCAGAAACAGAGGTGTATACAGACTCTAGCAGTATCAAAGGAGACTCAACAATCATCAAAATTCACCTAGCAACAATCAATCTTCCTCTAAAAGGAAAAACTCAGGGCATATGCGACTGCTTGCAGTAAACCCACGCATGTACGTGGATATACTAGTCAAAGCCGCATGTGTACGCGACTATGGGTTAAAAACTCGCATATAGTAAGAAAAATATATAAAAATGAGGAAAACATATAAACTGAGACAAAATTAACACCAATCAGACACTACTAGGGAAACATGCCCCTAGACCCGACTCAGAAATAGAGAAATAAAAGCAATTCAAGAACATTGAATGCTAATAAAAACCCCCAAAGGACATCTACAAGGAACTCCCTAGTGGATTCACCAATTCTATTACGGAGAGAAATTCCTATGGCTTGGGGTATCACAACAGAAATATTGACTCCAGAAATCAATCCTTTCCTATATGCAAGAGAAACCAAAGAAATAACACTAAAGGATCTCGATTTGTACCTTATTTTGGATGGTTGATGTAGATCTCCGTTGAGATTTCGAACTTCAGCTTGAATTGATAAATTGCTTCCTCAACATTCAATAAACAAGACAAACATTCTATATATAATTGTGTTAGATCTACTCTAGCATATATAATCAATAAAATAAAAGCATTTGAAATCATCCATGGATAAAATATTCATTCAAATACACATTATTGGATAGGAAAAGATATTTGTATTAATATAAAATAGAGATTACAATAGAGACAACCTCTGTCGGCACGTCTGCGAATCAAAGAAACTAGGTCCCCCACTTGGTCCTCCACCACTTCAATCATCCATCTCTCGATAGCAAGCTCACAAGGAAAAAGAAAGATTGGGAAGAACACAAAAGTGCTCCAAGGGACAAAGGGATGCAGACTCAAGTATAAGCTCCAGCAACAATGGACTGTAGTTCTTTTGCTCTCAATTCCTCATATGCCTTCAATGTATCCAAAGGGTTCCTCATATAGCTCTTCAATGGGGTAATGAAAGGTCAAATCCGAGCGATTTCAAGGCATATGGAAGTCCAGGAGACAAGTGAGTTGGATCCACATCAAGGAAAACTTCAAAAGAATTTGTCCTTTTGCGCACATCCCGATGTATACGGTTTTAGAGGTCAAACCCGCGTATATACGCGATAAAGGGTTTAAAAGTCGCATATGGTAATTTTAGCATGTTTTTAGGGATGATCTTAGAAACATCAAATGAACAAAAATGGTCCATGGGGTTTAAGGAGTCTGGAAAAGGACAGGGAATTCCATAAAAGTGTGATTCACAAGGTGTGGTAAAATCATCTATAACAACTTCCAAATCTACAATTACTCAAGCAACATGAAGGTGAGTATGGCCATATACAACACAAAGGGGAAGGATAGTATTTGGTGGTAGGATCTAAATATATCTAATGGATTAAAAGAGAAGAACCTGGAATGGTCAGAGTTTAAGAAATTAATCAAGAAGTGTTGTTTGTTAGAAATATACTATGAGCGAAATAAAAAGGAATTTTAAGAACTAAAACTTATCCAAATGGATATGGAAGAACTCAGTAACAAATTTCTAGACCGGTTGCATTTCATTCCCTATATTAAAGAAGAAAAGGTGAAAGTGCAATGATTCTTAAGTTGTTTGTCGCAGTCTTATCAGGACCAGATTGAATTGTACAATCCCATAAATTTCAATGAAGTATTAAGAAAGGAAAGGTTGTGCTTTAAATAGTTAAAATAAAGGAATGACCTCCAAGGTCTGGAAGGATAAGGACGGAGAAAAGTTCAACCAGTGGAAGAAGGGCTTCCATCCTCCACCCTTCTGAAACATGCCAAGGAACCTGCAAGGAAATTCCTACAACAAAATGAGCGGTTTCCACAGAAGAACAATAAGCTTGTGAACCTTGGACCCAAAGGGACTATTGGAAACCCTAAAGAACCCATGAAGTGTTGGGAATGTGGAGAGACCCATTTATGAAGGCACTTCCAACTCCTCAACCAATCGAATAAGGTTGTTCATAGCTTGAAAGAATCTTACACTATTGGGGAAGTTGGAAAAACATTCCACCATATTGATGCAACCCTTGAAAATCGACAAACACATCATCAATCTGTGATTGGGGAGATTGAAGGTACTATTTCTAAATGAAAACTTGCTATACTGATCCAGGGGATAAATTGAGTTAGATCACTCCCAAAATAATGGAGAATTGCTAGCTCACCAAGGTAAGGCATGCAAAACCCTGGTCAATCCAACTAAACACTAGAGCAAAGTGAAAGGTAACCGATTTTATTGTTGATTGTGAATTTAAATACTGTATCATGTGACTAGGATTAATTTGAATGTTTTTCCTCTAGGTTCATATGATATGATTATTAGCATGGACTGGTTAGCAAAGTATAAAGAAATATTGAATTGTTTTGATAAAACCTTTACTTATGTGGTTGAGGATCTAATTGTTAGGAAAGTAGAAGGTGTCATTAAGCCTTGGTGGAATTAGGATTTCTTCCATTCACTATAACCCACATGGATGATTAAATCCTTACACCGTAAGGGAACAGTCAAGGATAGGTGATAGTAAATTCTTGCACCCTATGAGTATAATCACATAAGTAATAGTCTTAGTATTTTTTGCACCCTTCTCAGGCCACACCTTCTTTGGAGTCATTTTTGTTGGAGACATTTACCCACCATGCACACTTAATTTGGTCAATTTGACCTTGTTAAACCACTATCCTAAGTTTTATTGACTTAATTGGCATTAAAGGAGAACTATATGACATCATCATGAGCATATCCACACCTACCTTCAGTCAAGGAGTCCAACTAAGCCTTCTCCTTCATTCGAGGAGGCTAACTTGAGTACTCCGGGGGTGATTTGAGTGTCATAAATACACCTAATTGCTAACTGATGGTTACAATAAGTTAAGATGAGTGGTGGAGGTACCTCCTTTCATTATATTGATTATTTTACTAATATTTAATGAACTGGAGTCAACAGGGGTGCCTCCAACCACCTCTGATGGCCAGTTTGACTTCAGTTAACCTCATCGGGTTCATTGGAGTTAATGATGCACTACCACTTATTGGTTGGCATGCAGTGACATGTTTTTGACCTACTTTTAGTTAGAATTAGTCATCCATTGCACTCTGACTTCAGTTAGGACTCAATTGAGTCAACAAGACTTGATAAGTTGGTTAACTAGTGTGTTTACTGTGGATTACAGTTAGTTAAGCTACACCTATTCATTCAATTTGAATGACCTCCTTGGGAATTTGAATTGTCTTGGAATTCATGCATCCTGCATGACCATTGTATTTTATTATTCATTATTCATTTGATTATATAGAGCTGCTACTTCCATTGCAACACCATTTTTCCAATTTTATGCATATTTGTCTATATTCTTTGTGAGACTGTGTTTTCAGTTCCTATACCAGTGTTACAAATTAATATGGTATCAGAGCTCATGGTGGGACGAAGCTCAGATCTATCAAAAACAAGGTTTTTGACATATCTTGCATGAAAAATTGAGCAAAGCTTGAAAATTCCAGCACTGCATCAGAAGCAAAGGCTTACCACTTAATACCCCAAGCTAGGAAATTGTTGATCAAGCTTGCTTGATCAACTATGATGGGTGTTATGAAATCCTAAAATGTGCAGGATGTTCTACCTTACGGTGACTTTTTTGTGTTTTTGAATCTTCTCAATGTTTGTTGTCTTTCCATTTTATGCCCTAATAACAATCTTTTAAGGGAAATTCAATTTTTATGTTGTATGGCTAAGTGTATTTTTTGGTGACACTCAATTTGAATGTCATGTTAACCATACTAAATGAATATGAGCTTCTAGCATATGATTATGAATATATTTAGGGTGAACTCGACATTCCAAAATTTTCCATTATGCATCAATATGTATATTATACGACATGGACTCTACATTAAGGATTCCATCATTCAACATCCACAGTTCACAAGTATCATATCCATATGTGTACCTTGTTGTAGGGATTTCCTACCATCTTTTCCTAGCACTACTTCTAGGAAAACTCAGAAATCATAGACACCGCAAAGGATCCAAGCATAGATCATTTTAGTAGCCATTATGGAAAGAACTATCTCAATACATGAATCTAAATATTACTTCAATTACAATAGAAACATAACAACAATAAATCTTATACGAAATTTTCTTTAGACATGCTAAAACAACATAGCTTTCATCCCCAATGTCCTAATAAATCATTGTAATAAAACAACCATAAAAATTGCTCAATGCATGAGAAAATTCAGTTCTGCAACAAAAATTCATGAAAAAAATGGTAGTAAACTTCATATTATCATAGTAATGAAGGTAAAGTACAAAACATTAGCTCATCCCAAGCTAGTACAATAGATCCTTCCAACTCATCTCAAGCATGGACTCTTTAATGCATTCACAAATCTAGTATGTCCATCTATGACTGCCACAAACCGTGGCCCACAATACAAAGTCCAAGTAAGGAATCCCACCAAGATCTACAATCCAATCCATGGAGTTTCGAAACAAGCCATCATCGCACCAAAATTCAAACCCAATATCTCCCATGTGCATCACAGAAGCCATCAAGGATATTCTGACATGCATTCGACAAGCTTCAATACTCCACACTTGTTGTCACTTCTATCATCCATCATTTGTGATCATTTGGAGGCTTGATCTTTTGGAATAGATTTGTAGGCTTAAATTTTAGACTAATTTTGGCAATTCTTTTGATTTGTTGGCATCACAATTAGGACTTAGGAGGAAATATTAGGAGGGTATGCTACAACCTATCTTCCAACTTCAAATTCAAATTTGAAGGGCGCTAAAGACTCTAGAGACAATTTAGAGCCTCCTTGATATTTTATTTTGTTTACTATTATTATATGTAGTGCACTTGGTACCATTTGGATATATTAAGTTCTCATCCATACACACACACACATGTAGACTTTGTATATTTTTCTATAATGGTTTGGAATCATAGTTTGGAATATTTATTATTATTTTTTATTAAATTTATAATATTTTATGTATTTTTAGTAAACCAAGTCATTAATTTCGAATTGATCTAAGTCATTGTTGAGTCTGGTTCGAGTGGAGTTGACCCTTGACCAATTCCAATCCCAAATCCAAGATTTAAAACATTGGCTAGCATCACACCAAATATCAATCTAATTTACAACGTAGTTATAACAAAGACACTATATTCCATTTATATATGATTAGGTGAGGGAGGCCAACAATAATACATGGATTAAGTCCACAAGTAAACACTAGGCTAGTTAAGCCAACAAAAAACCCAAGTGGAGTGCTCCACTAAGCATATTAGCAACAAGACACATTCTTTAGGGGTTCCATATCCATATTCCATGTCTTTAGCATGGCCATGCTATGAAACATGTCCGACACATGTTTAGTACATTTCTTGAAACAATACTCATACTAAACGCATGTCAAATACATGTCCTAGACATGTCTCACATGTCCAACACATGTGGGTAGAAAAGTGACCTACAAGCCTCTCAAAAAAAATTCTCAATAATGTTTCTCACTTTCTATAGAGAGGGAAAGATCTCTCAAAGTTTTCCATTGTGTAGATGAATAGTAAAATCGAGATTTGATGGGATTCCATGTGTTTTGAAGGAAAATTTGCAAACCACATTTTCCATTTCTTCAACAATGGCGTTTTTATTCATTCATTCCATAGAAATCATGGCACAATCAGCAATGGTAGTCAGTAAAGGTCAAAAGAAAGAGGAGAAAGTAAGTGTTGGTTTCCTCGCCCTCTAAGCTCATATATCTAATATCTCTACTAATGCTAGTGCTCCATCTGCTACAAGGGTAGTATCCAAATGTTGAAAATAACCCTTTTGTAGAAACTTGCAAGATAACAAGCTCAATAAAATAATAAATAAAGGGACTTACTTTTCTATCAAATCAATTTGAAGTTGTCATATGTAGAAATAATGTAGGACTTTATTCTTCAAATTCAAGTCTGCAGTTAAACCACCAATGGTAGGAACTTTTGTTATCCCTTAACAAAGATTAAATCTAGAATATATGGTATGTGTAGAAAATGATAGTTTGTTAAAAAAAACAATTGGTTATCTTAAGGGTTTGCAGGATTACAAAAAGGTTCCTTGAATCCTTTTCGAATGGTTCTTTTTAGATAAATAAATTTTATGACCCATGATATGTGCCACAATTGATCATTAAATATGTTTGGGAAATGATAAATGACAAACTCTGACAAGCATGCTTCCAGCATTGTCTCAAAAATCAAAACTATCATGAGCATTGGAGGCTTCTTTTTCTCTATAAAATATGTATTATGCCAACCATTTTGAGCATGTTCCTAACAAGTACTGTAGTATTTTATGGTTTGCAAGAAGTTTTGAAATCCAACTTATTTAAGTGCACCTAAGGTCTAGGAACAATTGAGCACATTTTTGTTGAAAGAGAAAGGACAACAAGCTTATTGAAGAGAATGATGACAGTAGGAACCAGATGGAGATGTCACTGAATGAAGATATCCTATTTCAATTTATAGTCATGGAAAACAAATTCATTCTTGCAGGTTAATCCCATGCCATGAAGCATTCTCAATGAAAATGAGATCTTTTGAGGGTATCATTTGAGATATTTTGTATCTTGAGTTTTTATTTAAGAAACAACCTATATTATGGATATTGACTCTCTCTTTTTAATAGAGGCCATTTGGCTAGTCCCAAAGTATTTTAAATTTTCTTTAAGCACAAAAAAGAGTATATGTGACTCTTTGACATGGTTATGTTTATCGTAGTATGTTCAATTCATGCTAGATCATTATCTTTCCAATATATCATAGGATTCATGTCCACTCCGTTTTATGGGTATAGAAAAAAATCATGCTAAATCATTCTATTTCCTCCTCACATCAATAGAGAATACTTTCAAGGAACATCAAAACAACAAGGGGAGAGGAAACATGGCATTTATTAACCTAAGAAGGAGAAGTACATTTGAATTTTGTGCCTGCAAATCCCTTGTCAGCCTCTTCAGGATCCTCCAAGTTCTGTGATGTGTTGTTGTGTCTTTTTCAATTACAACAAGATATATAGATAATTTCCCAAATCCCAAACACAATTTCTAACACAATTTCTAATAGGCTTGAGTTATTGAATCACTTCTCAAACTCAAACTCACTATCCTACTGCCAAAGAAAAGGATTTGGTGCCATTCAAGACAAATCGTTGCATATTGGATTAGATCGAGCCATATTATTATGGATTTCACTGCCATCATAAATCCCTCGCCGAAATTTGGTTCCAGTCAAGCCATGGCCAAAAATTTGACACCAATTGAGTCAAATCTCTATGTAGTGAAGTAGATCGATGCTTTTCATGACCATCATAGGGTTTCATGGCCATCATTAAACCATCACATGGTTCCATACTACGAAACTATGCCGGGAGACCAAATTATTGGATTTCCCCTCGATTGTTCCCCATGATGGATATACCAATTGTTTCACCTCACTTGTGGGAAGAGCATTTTACACTTGGTGAATCACCTGGGATGGGATAATCACTAGGGTCTTTCATATCTAACATTTCTCAAAAGGATCTTTATCAGGGCTTGGGTGTGCCTTAACATTTTTAATGATTTTGTTTTTATTTATTTATAATATTATATCATAAATATGTAATTAAACTTTGGTTTTAATTTATATATGTGAATTTATATGTTAATGTTTTGTTTATATATGAAATTTTATATTTATATATTAATGGTTTTTAATAATGTGTTTTAGTAACATAGACTTTGATTTTAGTTTATAATTGTGAATTTAAATATTAATGTTTGTTTATATATGAAGTTTTATATTTATATATTAATGCTTTATATGTTAATGATGACAGTTATTTTTTTTAAGAAAAGAAAATCATTAGTACTCTTTTTCAAGCCTAGAGAGACCAATTGCATGTTGTCTAGTATTTTGGGAAGGAATTATAACGATAAATTGTTGACGTTTTTATGAGGGGAGTGATATTATGAGAGTACATTATTAATTTACTAAATTCTAACACTGCAGATGGATTCAGAGACCCCCACTAAATTCTAACACTGCAGATGGATTCAGAGACGGGTCTCTGAATCCATCTGTAGTGTTAGAATTTAGTAAAATGTATAAATCCATTGTCAAATTTGTAATTTTTTCCATTGTGAGAGTGACAACTAAAAATGACCAAAGAAATGACCAATTGTAATATGTTCATTTGTAGTCTAGATATCCCGTGATCAAATTTGGTAATTTATCTTGGTCGTTTTTAGTTGGTTTTTATCCCGTGACAAAAATGGTCATTTATCTTTGTCGTTTTTAGTTAGCTCACTTAGAATTATCAATTTTGGTCATTTATCCCTTTAAAAAAAACTGTGGTGACCAAAATTTTTGGTCTCATAGTCACTAATATCTCATTTTCCACTAGTATGTACATTATTCCAATCAATGAAATGATATTTTTTCGAAATATAATTTTTTTAGTAATTAAACATGAAAAACATCATGGGTTCTTATGTGTGGAGGTAAATACAGTTGATATGCTATGTGTCCCACTCTAGTCAATACTTCAAAGGGTCCCACATATCTGGTTGCAAGTTTAGCACATACCCATGTTCTTAAGGTACTTTTCTTTGGATTGACCCTTAAGAACACATGTTGTCCCACACTATATTGTTTAGCTGTCATTTTCCTTCTAGCATAACTTTTCTTTCTATCTTGTGCAATCTTCAAATTCCATTTAATTTATTTTACCATAATTTCCATCTACGACAACATATCTCATCCCAAAACCATCATATCTTCAAGGTTACCCCAACTCAAAAGTACTTTACAATGTCTACCATAAAGAACTTCAAAATGACTCATTTTGAGGGAAGCTTCATTGTTGTTATTGCATGCAAATTCAATTAAATGAATGTAATATTTCCACTTACTAGGTTAATTCATTACATACATCCTCAACATATCCTCTAATACTTGATTTACCCATTCAGTTTGTCCATCCATTTGAGGATGGTATGTTGTACTAAAGTTCAATTTTGTATCCATACCCTTAAACATTGAGGTCCAAAAGTTGGAGGTAGATTTAGCATCACGATTAGTGATAACTATCTTTGGTATTCCAAAAAGTATGAAAATTTTCCTCATAAATATATCAACGATATTTATGGCTTTATATGTATATTTTACACATAAAAAATGTGCTGCTTTTCTTAGTTTATCTACCACAACCATAATGGAATCATATGTTTCCTTGTTTTAGGTAATCTAGTTATAAAATCCATGGTTATAGTCTCCCATTTCCATTCTTGATCAGGTATAGGTTACAATAATCCGACTGGATGTTGATCTACAAATTTAACCTATTGACATGTAAAACATCGAGCCACATACTTAGCTGCCTCTTTTTTCATATTTCGTCAATAGAAGTCTTTCTTTAAAGCTGATATGAATTTTTGATATTCTAGATGTCTAGCACAAGGATTATCATGAAATTCTTTAAATATTGTTTGTTTTATACTAAGCTGATTGGGTACATAAATGTGATTTTTATAATGCATATATCCTTCTGCATCTATATGATATGCACCATGAATTGAGTTATCAGCTCTGCTAACACATTTTCCATTCAATTTATTATATTTTGAATCATTACTAGTTATTGTTTTCAACAGGTTTTTAAATCCTATTTCATACCCACTAATTGCTATTGTATACAATTCATGTTGTTGTCAACTGAGAGCATATGCTATGATGCTTTATTTCCCTTTGATATGCCTAATTTCAAAATCACATTAACTCAAAAATTCAATCCATATTGCTTGGAGTGCACTTAATGTTTCTTGATCAAACATGTATTTTAACCCAATATTATCTGTCAATAATAACAACTTTTTTTCCATCAAACAATGTCGCCAAATTTTAAGTGCATGGATGATGGCTACCAATTCTATATCATGTACTACATATTTTTTCTCATGCTCCTTCAATTTCTTATATTCAAAACAAATTGCATGACCATCTTGAGTCAAAACCCCTCCTAAACCATCTTTACTTGCATCAATGCATACTACAAAATATTTGTTAGGATCAACAATTCTCATTACATGTGTAGTTGCCAATAAATGTTTCAAGTTATCAAAGCTATCTTGACATTGTTGACTCTAGATGAATTTAACATTTTTATTTTGAAGGTTGGTTATAGGGTGAGCTATTCTTGAGAAAATTTCTAAAAACCTACATAATATTCCATCAACCCCATGAATGATCTAATGTCATGTACATCCTTAGGTGCTGGACATTCTAAAATAGCTTTGACATTAGCAGGATCGACTGCTACTCCTTTTCATAAATAATATGCCCCAAATATTGTGCTTCTATTTTGTAAAAATGACACGTACTAAGTTTCACATATAACTTATGTTCCCTCAAAAGTTGCAAAACCTTTTGTAAATGTTCCTGATGTTCTTCCTCATTCTTTGAAGATATTAAATTATAATCAATAAATACCAATACAAATTTATCCAAAAATTTACTTAGCATGTTGTTCATCATATTCATAAATGTTCAATGGGTGTTAGTCATCCCAACAGGAATCACCACAAATTTATAATGTCCATATCTTGTTTGAAAATCAGTTTTATGGATATCTTCATCTTTAAGTCGTACTTGATGATATCTTGACCTGACATAATTTTTTGAAAAAATTCTAGGTCCACCAATTTGATCAAGTAGATAATCACTTCTCGGTAATGGGTATTTGTTCTTAATTCTCATTTTATTTAATTGTCTATAATCTATGCATACTCTGAAAGTCTCATCTTTATTTTTAACAAACATAACTAATGCTCCCCAAGGCGACACACTAGGCTGAATACAGTTTTTATCAAGTAAATACTGTATTTGAATCCTTAGTTCTGTCAATTTTAGAATACTCATATGATAAAGAGCTTTTTATATAGGTATTGATCTAGGAATTAAATCAATAGTAAAGGTTGAATCCCTTTTAGGAAGAAATATTGGTATTTCATCACGAAACACATCGAAAAATTCCTTAAGAATAAGGAATTTCTCCAGTGTTGTTTTTTATTGTTCAATTTTAGTCTTCACAATTGTAATGGCATAATGTTGGCATCCTTTCCTGATACATTTCTTGAGTTGTACCATTGAAATTTGTCACGTAGTTATGGTTCTATAAATTCCCTTTATGGTATGCGGCCGACCTTCTTCATCATTACAATCAAAATTTTTGTGTAGATAGTTAATGATGGTCTTATGGGATTCTAACTAGTTTCCATTCCATGGGAAGTGTCCATTTCCTTAAGACTCATCCTACAATCTTTTATTATCTCTGTAGCTTTCATCTTTACTCATGTTGCTAGCTGTACCAACTATGCATTTTTTTTTATTTTTCCTTAGAAAGGTTACATTTTCAACTATTTTTGCTGCAATGCAACTTAAACTAGATCCTGAATCAATAAGAATGGAAACATGTGTATTCATAATTTTAACTTCTACTTCCAACATAGTAGTATGATTATTTTCTCAACAGTCTTCCAAAGCAGCATTAATTCTAGGTATATTTGTGGCTATGTGGTTGATTGTAGAAGCTTCTTGCAATATAATTAAAGCATTCATTTTCCTATTAGGATTATGAGGAAAATTTCTGTACAAATGAGGTCCATCACATCCCCAACATCTAACTTCCTTTGCGCTATTTTTTCACGAGCTACTAAAAGTTTCAACATCTTTTACTATGTTGTTTAGGTAGGAACCTGAACTGTTATAATTGTCATCTGAGTAACCCATGGTTCTGTATCTAAAAGGAGAAGGTTTAAATCCCTTTTTATGTTGATCCTATTTTCGTTCCTTTTGTTTTAATAAGTCCAAGTTAGTTCAGATCTTTGTTTGATAAAAGGTAGTAGAGTTTAGCCTTCCTAATCACTTCATCCATGGTCTTGGGCATATCAAATTAAGTTTTATTCTTGTTAGCGATAGGTAATAAACAGATGAATCGATATACTTTTTCTTTCTCATCCTTCATGTATGGTACATAACGTTTTAGATTGACAAATTTCATTACGAACTCTTCCATAGTTAATTTTCCCAATCGTAGGTCATTAAATTATTTGGATTTTTCATCATAATACCATTCTAACATGTATTTCTTTTTAAATAGTTTATTAAACATTTTCTAGCTTAATTCCTTGTTTCATATATTATTTATTCTTTTCGCTTCTTACCACCACAAGGCAACTTTTTAGCTCAATTGGAATATAGCCAAACATGCTCTAAAATTATCATCTTAACTATAGACTTGAAAATACTGCTCTACATTCAATAACCAAGCCTCTGAAACCTCTTTATATTCCCCATCAAACATTGGAGGTTTTAATTTCTTAAATTCCCCTTGTAAATCCATAGATATTCCTTTTTGTTTATTATGTTTCGTTTCATCATAATTTGTTAAATCTCCAAAAATCATTTGAATATTGTCGGTGGTTTCTTCACTTCCACAACTCTTGGTATTTTCCTTTCTTCTCTATCTCATGCTACAAGAGTTCTAACTGTTATTTTTATGTGGTGCCTAGTGTGTCAAACTTTTTAAAATTAATTCATTGATCTCTTATTGATTTGATTTGGAATTCATTAGTTTAACATAATCCACCTTAAGGCTCTCTAAGTCATACTTCAAACTTCGCATACTTTCTAACATTTATGATTGTATTTTCGGGTTACGTTTTGCATCGAGTTCAAAATATAAACTTGCATTTTCCAATATTGGCATATCATACGGTACTTGCTCTTCTTCCAATATTTGTTTTGGTTCATCCATTAATGATTTTATGTGTGCAACAAATATTTGTTTTGTTAATTGATGGAAATCCAAAACTTATTATTTCACCAAAATATTTTTGTTTGAGTATACAGACTAAGACCCATTAGTCTTGAGCTTTGTAACCATGCTCTGATATCATCTGTAATAATATATATATTTCTAAATATAATTCAAACCTACCTCATTAAAACTACACCACACTATACTTTACATTATTAAAATTTTACACATATAATCATGTTTATATCTTATTTACCCCTGTAACTAAGTTATGACATAATTTCTTTTTACATAATTATAGTTGTGGTTAACTTGATATTCTTTAGCAACTTAGGTGGTCACGTGGGGAGGCTGGAAGCAAGGCTTACTTAGCTCCTGGAGCTAAATCCTATGTGTGTAACCTACACGTTTCCTTCCTCCCATGCATGTTGGTTTAATCCATACATTAAAGAGCAAGTATACCAACCCCCTCCATCGATCACAACCTTGACAAAAAAAATTGCACTCCAAACAGTTATGTGGAGCTCTATGTGGGTTCATCGTACTTGTTTGACATTTATTTCATTGTTCTACACTGCTACATGGAGATATCAGTGCACTCAACATACTATCCTCTATCGATCAGTCCATTCTTCTGCAGTAGATTTTTACATGTGTTTCCCCATTTGAGAATGGTTTCCAATGTTCTAGTGGTAAGTTAGATTTTGAACCTCCATTCATTCCTTCTTCTATGAGGCTCTTTGGCACCGTGAGCATATGTTTGGAAAACAAAAAGAATTCTTCGATGAATACTTAGGCTTCACACGGTTGTACTTTGGAAGTTGTAATATATCTTGCGT
The DNA here is from genome assembly GCA_001517045.1 of Pseudotsuga menziesii. NCBI lineage: Eukaryota > Viridiplantae > Streptophyta > Pinopsida > Pinales > Pinaceae > Pseudotsuga > Pseudotsuga menziesii. The sequence goes on from LPNX010841787.1 coordinate 154,391, forward strand.
GTGATGGGGACCTACGAGCTAGAACTGGTTCCATTTGGTTGTATTTTGTGAAGTATGGGTTTATATTCCCAAACCCATCAAAGTATCCAACATCTCAGCTCGATGGCAGTGAATGAAAGGTAATTTCATACCTGAGGTTCTCGTTCTCTTTTTTCTTATATTAACTATGTCATAATGTAGCTAATTTAGTGATATCTCGATATTTGTTTGCAATTAAGTTTAACAATAGTTTCATTATTACGGCTATACCATAGTGTTATCCATCTCTTGTAAGCCTTCTTCTCAGCTTCTTTCATGGTTGTATGGAAAAATTTGAGGAAGGAAATGATGGCCCAACTAGCATGGGACATTCTGGTTTGTTTTTCGATGCATTTTCCTATGTATGCACGTTGCTGAAGAATATATCAGAGCTGTGTATTTTGTTTATTTTCCATATCTTTAACTTGCAAAACGACAACATTACGTTGTTAACGAGACTGTTAATGTTTGAAGTTGTTTCACAACATCGATGCTTCACTTACGGATGCTAAACTCTGCTCTTGAAGATGTAAATGATTGTTAGTTTATTTATTGAAATTAAATAAACAGCATCTCTTAATTTACAGGTCTTTGAATCGTAAAGTAAGTTTGGTGTTTTAGTAATTAATTTGTTGTTACAACATATTTTCTTGTATATAATATGTATTTGTATTCTTGGAAAGAGGGTTTGGTTCCTTAAAGAAAAACAATAATACTGTTTTTTTTTGTTTTATTTTACTTGTCTTGGTTTAACATTTTTCCTAGTTAGGGATTATCTAAATATTTAGTTTTTATATAACAATCTATAACTTGTTCAAATAATTGTTAATAACATTGAGATAAAAGAAAACATGAATGTCTCTTGTGTAATTATTAAACCCTAACTTTAAACACACTTTGCGTAAATAACATTTAGAAAAACTAGAATGTTTCTTATATGATAATAAAACCCTATCTAAAACAAAATTTGTGCAAAGACACATACTTATCATTCCCCACATATATATAAAATAGATAAAAAATTGATTATCAATGCAATTGTATAGACAAGTTTGAAGTAAAAATTATTTTTTCTTGACTAATCTTTTGTAGAGAATTTAATAAGAAAACAAATATAATTTTTTATTACTGAGCATGCTAAATTTTTATTAATATTTGTTTCCTTTTACTTAACATTCATTCTGCAAAACTTTACCTTGTAATATACTAGGGTTAGGTGAGAATAAACTCATCTAAATGCCTTTCGAGGAACAAAACTGGAGTAGTCATGCTTTGCCGAGCCTTTGAAACCTGGAAATTGTTTCCAATATGCAAGGCCCCACCCTCTTTCCCAAAACCCTAGTTTGTGCTCTTCACTCACTCTGTTTGTCAAGTTGTGACGAGTTCTTAGTCCATAGAAGTTAGTTACAAAACCTATCACGTTTGTGAGTGCTCACTAGCAGTTCTTATTTCTAGATCCTAACACCATTCAAGTGCGAGAGCTCTATGGTACTTTTTCATTATCCAAGGTAGAGCCTACAGTGTGTACTTAGTGTTCTCTGGCAACTCTCCTTCTCTCGACATGCCTTTTCTCTTTCTTCCTAGGGCTTAATAGTTAGTAATTGCCTTTTCCCTTGTCTTTGTAAATATAAGTGAGTATTCATTTACTAACACAAACTTAGGACTACATAGATGCCCTGATTTATGTTCCCAACATTTACGATTCATTTAATAAATAGCATTTACTAGTTTTTTCAAATAAAACTTAACAAAATCATTTTTAATGTTAGAAGAGTATTACATAAAATCAAAGAATATGAAAATTTTATTTTAACCAAAAAAACTTATTGCTGTTTTTATCAAAAATATATATTATTTTGTAACTAATTTATACCTTAAATTATTTTTATGATCAAAATTGATATTTTAAATTGTTTATTTTATTTTTACATATAAAAATAGTGTAAAAAAATATTTAACATGTGTAAATGTTTAAACCATACATTAATTTGGATTTAAATTTAACACTTAAATGGCTTATAAAAATTAACAACTCGCAACTAACCTAGATTTACACCATACTCTTTATATTTCAAATATAAAAACACAAATGTATATATTTTAATTAAAATATTCAGAAGACATTGGCCCCAATAATAAATTTCGCATAAATTTTGACATCTTGATTATGGGAGTCTATCATGGACATTGAGGAAATTTAGGGACACGTAGCTAAATGTGGGTGGAAGTATAAGTACAAGTGATAAATTGGGCATGTAACTAAATGTGCGTGGAAGTACAAGTACAAGTAGCTAAATGTGGGTGGAAGTACAAGTAGCTAATTGTGCGTGGAAGTATAAGTACAAGTGATAAACTATGGTTGCATTCTTTGTGTTAAAAGGAAGTAATATACACAATTACCAAAACTATGTGGAGTATAATAGTTTTTTTGTGAATTATTTATTTTATCATTTTTAGGTCAATTCATTAATACTATCAATAAAAAAATAAAAACATTTATACACAATTACCAAAACAATGTGGAGTATAATAGTTCTTGGAAATTATTTGTTTTATAATTTTTTTTATTCGTAGTTGTAAATGGTCAATTCATGAATACTATCAATAAAAATTAATTAATTTAAAAAATTCAAAAAAGTCTTTTTAATTTATAAAAATATTATTTAATACTTAATTAATATTAAACATTACAAAATTAATATAAAATATTTTTTTTGAATCATAAGTGATGGCTACGATGATGATAATTAAGTTTACTAATACTAACTTTGGGATATTGGATTTTAAGAAGGATAATACTTGGTTTATTTTAAAATTTTGTTTGTATGTTCGAAAAAGGTTGCAAAGAAGCTTTTCAAACTTAATATAGTTTTGAAAAGTTAATAGATTATAAATATTTGTATTATAACATAAACTATGAAACTCTGATCAAATGTGAGTAAAAGTAAAACACTCTAAACAAAAAGCAAATTTTATCTTCAATTCTAATAAAATCACACACATAACAAACTATTTTCTAACCACGTATCAAAATTATCCTAACAAACTTAAACAACAATATGAAACATACCATGTAAAACAACTAACAAAAATAAAATAAAATCATAAGTAACAAACAATCCAATCTAATCATGGCTTAATTTTTTTTTAACTAACCAACAATTTAATCATGATTAACAAAGATATAAAAAGGAATTCCACATCGACTCAATGATTTCAAATTTAACTTTTAAATATCCAATCCAATCTAATCATAACTTACCAATCATCATACTAACAAAGTATATATATATATATATATATACTAGCAACAACCACATTAAATTAATAATGTGTCTTAATACGTC
>LPNX010841787.1:161945-299282 GCA_001517045.1 Pseudotsuga menziesii
CCCTTGATAAAATCATAGTGAAATGTAAACCTTGATAAACATCACAATGCGACATAACCCTTGACAAATATCACAATGTGACATAACCCTTGATGAGCGATATAACCGTGGATAACACCACACTGAAACATCAACATTGATAAACATCACAATGCGACATAACCCTTGACAAATATGACAATGTGACATAACCCTTGACAAATATCACATTGTGACATAACCCTTGATGAATGTCACTAATGTAACATAACTTGTGATAAACGTCACAATGCGACACAACGCTTATTAAACGCCCATTGTAACAAACCATGGCTTAATGTTGTAACGTGATATAACGCTTGATAACATCATAGTGAAATGTAAACCTTGATAAACATCACAATGCGACATAACCCTTGACAAATATCACAATGTGACACAACCCTTGATGAATGTCGTTAATGTAACATAACCCGTCATAAACGTCACAGTGCGACATAACGTTTATTAAACGCCCACTGTAACAAACCATGGATTAACGTCGTAATGTGATATAACCCTCGATAACATCACAGTGAAACGTAAACATTGATAAACATCACAATGTGACATAACCCTTGATAAATATCACAATTTGACATAACCCTTGATGAATGTCGCTAATGTAACATAACCCATGATAAATGTCACAATGCGACATAATGCTTATTAAATGCCCAGTGTCACATTATTAATGGCTGAATCATAATGCGATACAACCCTCGATAACATCACACTGAAACGTCAACATTGAGAAACATCACAATGCGACATAACCCTTGACAAATATGACAATGTGACATAACCCTTGACAAATTTCACAATACGACATAACCATTTATGAATGTCTCTAATGTAACATAACCTATGATAAATGTCATAATGCGACATAACACTTATTAAACTCCCACTGTAACAAACCATGGCTTAACGTCGTAAGGTGATATAACCCTCGATAACGTCATAGTGAAACGTAAACCTTGATAAACATCACAATGCGACATAACCCTTGACAAATATCACAATGTGACATAACCCTTGATGAATGTCTCTAATGTAACATAACTCGCCATAAACGTCACAATGCGACATAATGCTTATTAAACGCCCACTATAACAAACCATGGGTTGACGTCGTAATGTAATATAACCCTCGATAACATCACAGTGAAACGTAAACCTTGATAAACATCACAATGTGACATAACCCTTGATAAATATCACAATTTGACATAACCCTTGATGACTGTCGCTAATGTAACATAACCCGTGATAAACGTCACAATGCGACATAACGCTTATTAAACGCCCACTATCACATTATTAATGTGTCACATCTTTGGTTGTGTTGACATATACCAACCAAACCATGGCTTAATGTTGTAATGCGATATAACCCTCGATAACATCATAGTGAAACGTCAACATTGATAAACAAACCATGGCTTAACATCGTAATGAGATATAACCCTCGATAACATCATAGTGAAATGTCAACATTGATCTCAATTCATTGTCACTTCCTAAAATTAAATATTTTCCCCTCTTTCTATACATATTTAAGTTTCTCTACATCAGTTTGTACTTATTTTTCACTGGATTTGAACATATTTTTATCATTATTCACATTAAAATGCAATGTGCCCGCAAAACAGGCTAACAATGAAACGTTGACATTGCTTTCAAGATCAACGGCATAATGCTTCCTATTAAGCAGAGTTATTCACGATTTTCAGTGATATTTAAGGGTCTCATTTTAATTCTACATGATCTTTACCTCAAATTTGAATCTTTAGTCACAGGCATAGATTTGATAAACATCATTAGACATCGAATTGGAATTTCACATTTTTTCGAGCAGGTAAACAGTGACGTGTGGCATATAATTTTACCTGTCAAATAAGTTCCAGTAGGATGAAAACGTCTTACACCACATCAAATTCCAGGCTTGCCTTGGCCCATTTAATTTGCGATTTACTTAGGTTGAGGCATGAGGGTAAACTATGATCACGCTACCTACCTACCGAGTGCCATGCTAGCCTCCTGTAGGTAATTTTTGACCTTTAATAAACATCACTACACGTCAAATTGACGGTGCACATTTTTTTGAGCAGGTAAATGATTACGTGTGGCATATATTAGTTTATTTGTAAAATACGTCCAGTTAGCTTATTACATATTACACCTGGTCAAATTCCAAGCCTGCATCCAGGATGGAATTTGATGGGTAAATGCCTGTCATAGATCAATTTACCGGTCAAATATAGCTAAGAGTTTAGCTGTAGACCGTCAAAATCTGGCTTAGAATAGAGAAAATGTTTCATATTTTGATTGTTATCGGCAATTTTGACGTGTCACCATTTGAAATTCCAACCCTGATCCGAGGACTATCGACCACTTGCGTGAAGAGAATCGAAGAGTATAATGGGTTAAATAAGTTTCGTCCTGTAAAATAAGCTTCATCTAATAAATTCTTATTCTTGGCTGCCATTCTAATAATAAACAAACTCTACTTGAAAAATAGATGTGATATAAAGCCTATCAAAATCAATATATCATGTACGAACATGATCCATTAGAAGTAGGTGAAATAAATGCCTAGTCTGACACATTGAAAAGTACCCACAAATCTGACACTGACTGACAAATTTTCATTAAAACGTTACCTGAAAGCTGTTCAATTGCATTACTCATAGTCCAACCAAGGTTACCTGAAACGAAACGTTTTGGTTGTGGAAATCAGATGGAATTCAAACACACACACCACTTGGATGGGGATACATTCATTTTAACCTAACTCATATTAAAGACAAACGGAGGATTTCAAAAAATGAGCCAAATTTGCGGTTCCGAAAGACTGAACTGTAAATAGAGAATACATGTATGGTTTCAAAAGAAAGAAGAAAACACTTTTAAACAACCATTATCATTGATCAATAATCCACACAGTACTCAACCCAGAGTTCATATTTTCTGAGATCAAATCATGTATCATTCATCAACCTTAAAATAGATATGAACAACTCTCCACTGCTCACAAAATATAATACTCGGCTGCCATTCTAATTCTCGGATACAGAAGGAGTATATGAAGCAGAACGAAGAAGTGCGGCAGCTATATGCTTTGGTTGCCATATTTTGTACATACGTTTTTCTTAACATCTATGTGCGGTTCGCAAACTCCAAAAGACCTGTAGATTATTTTTAGATTATGATGTCAAACCTATTATTGCATATATGTAGAGATTGAGCAACTCAGAGCAAAAAAGTAATTGTAAATAAAAATGATATCTACATGTATTGCATTAAATTTACGGCATTCATTGGACCTCTAAACAAAACACCTTTCGCAATTAAATGCAGAAACCAAACAAATATTTTGATATCACTATCATGTGATGCAAACAGTTTGAAGGTATGCATACCAAAGGATTAAGATTTGGAGATTTAAAAGGCATTCTGTGAGTCATCAATTATGATTAAAAGATTAAGATTCAGAGATTTACATCAATTATGATTAAAAGATTAAGATTGCGAGGATTAAAAGGCAACTGTGAGTTATCAATTATGATTAAAAGATATTGCAGTGTCTATTTATCTTTCTTTTATAATTCTAAGTTTAAAAATAAAAGAAATAACCCACTCCGATTACAAATACATGTATAAATATGAAAATGGGAAAAACTTAAATGGTCGAATGATTAGTCCATTCCTATTACAAATACATGTAAAATGTAAAATGCAACACGATAAATATGAAAATGGGAAAAAAATTTTCACATTCTATTGTAACCAAATAAATTCTCCATATGATAGGTGAACATCAAAATTAATCACAGACCCTTTTGGTTGTATAAAACCCTCCACATCTAATGACAGTATGTAGGAGCCAAAATAAATACCACAGAAACCCCCCAAAGCCATTGTAACCATCCCCTCTTCTCAAATAGAGAAGAGAAAACAATATTTAAACCAGAGAAAACCCCCAAAACCACTGTAACTGGGATTCTATTTTCAAATTGAGATTGCATCGCGTCACTTCTATCAAGAATACGAACGGGATACTATTTTCAAATTGAGAATAATACATCGCATCACTACTATCAAGAATACAAGTAAATAGAACAATACTTCTTACTGGCTGAAAATACTCCACAATATTCCAATTCCTGATAAAGAAAATATCAACATACATCGATGTCTTTCACCTATTCCTCCTAATTATTACTAACCCCCTAAATCACACTATCTCACCCATATTCCTCCAACTACACCTAAATCCCACCCCCTATCACTCGAAAACCCATAACACCCCCATCACTCTCTCTCACACCCACTATACATAACCCATTTTTCTCTCTCTCTAACCCACCTACTACTCCCCATACCCCTAAAAACCCCTCTCTCTCTCTCTCTCACACACACACACACACACACACACACACACACACACACACACACCTACCACTCGAAAACCCATAACACCCCCATCACTCTCTCTCACACCCACTATACATAACCCATTTTGCTCTCTCCCTAACCCACCTACTACTCCCCATACCCCTAAAAACCCTCTCTCTCTCTCTCTCACACACACGCAGACATGCATCTTCTCCCTCTCCTCTTCAGTAATCCCCTATCTTACTCTCTCACCATCCTACACCTCCCACTACCTTTAATCCACTCTCATACCTTTCTCTCTCTCTTTTCTAGCTCTCTTAATAACCCATATTAACTCTCTCTCTCTCTCTCCCCATACTCCCTCAACACCTAGCAACCCCCTCTCTGCATTTCTCTAAACCCCCCTTCCCCTAACACTTACCACCCCCAATCTCTCTCTCTCTCTCTCTCTCTCTCTCTCTTATTAACCCTTACTAACTCCCTCTCCCTATCTTACCCCACACCCCCCCTACCTCTAATAATCATTCCTCCTCCTCCTTCCTCCTTTCAATCTCTCTCTCCCCCTTCTTCCCCTTACCTTTACTAACCACTTTTATCACTCTCTCTCTACCATAATCCTCCACATACATATAAATCCCAACCCTCTTTATCTCTGACACAACCCCCTAACAGCCCCAAATCTCTCACACTTTCACTACCCCTAACCTTCACTCTCTATCCATAACACCACACATACTCTCCATAAGTCCCACTCTCTCTCTCTCTCTCTCTCCCCTCCTGCTCATCCCCTAAATCCCCCTCTCTTTTTATCTATCTCTCATAATCCCCTTACCACTAGAAATTACCAACCATAACTCTTTGTCTCCCCTAACTTCTAAGCATCCCCAATTCTCTCTCTCTCTCTCACACACACACACACACACACACACACACACACACACACACACCTACTCCACATATAATTAAATGCACTCCTATATCTCTCTCAAATCCTTATTAACACCATATCTCACTATCTAAAAACCACACTCCCCTATCTTTAACATTCCTCCTCTCTCTCTCTCTCACCTATTCCCACATGAACTTACTAAATCCTTCTCTCACTCTCTCACCACCCTACACCTTCTCTCTCTCTCTCTCTCACACACACACACATAGACACACACACACATGCAACTCTTTCCCCTAAAACTTATTATTCTCTCTCTCACTCCCTTCCTTCCCTTCTCCTCCACCTATTCCTAATATATACCTCTCTCTCTCATACCAACAACCTAAAAATACACCTCTCTCTCACTCTTATATCCCTTACCTCCCTCCTATCTCACTCTATATTTTCCTTACTCCACCTACACCTGACCCCCAACCCTATATCACTCTCCACTGACCCCCTAACATCCCCCCTCTCTTTTACCGGCACTCTATCCTTACGTAACCTTTTGTCTCTCCCTAACAACACTCATACTCTCTTTAAGTTCACCCCCCTCTCTTTCTATTATTCCTCATCCCTCTAACACCCTCTCTCGCTTCCTCTCCTAATACCCCTCCTCCTACTAGTAACAAATCACTGCTCTCTTGATTCACCATACTTAGAACATATTCTATTATCTCCCTCATAAACACACACATACACTTCTACTCCTCAACTTACCACTAACCCCCCTCTTCTCCCTTTCTCTCTCTCTATCTGTTACTAACCCCCCTGATAAACCACTAATCTTACTCCTCCCCTTACCTTTAGCTCAAATTCCTATAACTCCTTCTCTCTAACCTCTTTCCCATAACCCTTATCAACCTCCTCTCTCACTCTCTCTCTAAACTTCTCCTCCACTTACACCTAATCGCAACACCTCCGTCTCTGCCCCAACCCCCTAACAATCATGCCTCTTTGTCTCCCTTACTCTGACTAGTCCTAACCATTTTCTCTTTCTCCTTATTCCCACATATAATATCCCTACCCATAAATATCCCCCTCTATATCACCCCCCCTCCCCCCTCACTTTCTCATTCTCTCCCCCAGACTCCCTCTATACCTATACCCCCTCTCTCTCCCATACCACTTAGCACCACTCATCTCTCTCTCTCTCTCTCTCTCTCTCTAAGCCCTACTAAACCCCTCTATCACTCTCTCACACCCTAACCCTCCCCATACCTTTAACAAACAATCGTCCTCATCTTCCTCTCCCTCTCTCTTCCCTCTTACCCTTACATTTAGTAACCACATCTCTCAGTATCTCTCTACCCTAATCCTACAAAAGCATATAACTCCCAACCATATCTCTCTCTATCCCAACCCTATAACACCCCCATATCTCTCACACTGTCACTACTCCTAACCTTATCTATCCACCCATAACCACACACATGCTCTCCCTAACCACCTTTCTCCATCTTCTTGTCTTACTCTTTGTCCCCTAAACCCCCCTCTATTTCCCTCTGTCTCTCCTAATCCCCCTATCGCTACCACTTACCACCCACTACTCTCTCTCTATCTCTCTCTCTCTCTCTCTCTCTCTCTCTCTCTACTCATGTACAAGAACCCCCAATTATCTCTCTCTCATAGACACACACCCACTCTTCTCTGTCTCTCTCTCACCCTTACTCAAACCTTGTCTCACTCTCTTGATAACCTAATCATATCCCTACCTCTAACCCCTTGTCCTCTCTCTCTTTGTCTCTCAACTATTTCCCTAATCCTTTAATAGATCCCTCTCCCCCCTTTTCACCACCCTACTGGTTCCCATACAATTAATCCCCCCCTCTCTTTCTTGTATCACCTAATACTTTCTACATACATACCTCACTCTTTCATCACCATCCTCTTTCATCTGACATGTTGGAATGTAAATCCATGTCAACACCCATGTATACACACTTGAAGTTGTTGGTTGATGCATTGTTAGAATTAGTTGATGTGACACTATACAACCAGATCATAATTTGGTCCATTGATGTATATGACGAATATTTAACCGAATATATGATTTGTTGTGAACACTTTGATTTAGTATATGGTTGATCCCAAACATGTTCACCTGTTAGTTGTACATCATGTGATGAGGAACCTGAAAGGTATGGTAAACAATGGTATCAATTATACTAGAGATCATGACTTTAGATTTTATCATTATATTCTGATTAGGAAGGAAGTGTCTTAGATAGAAAGAGCACTTCAATAGGATGTTTCAGTTTGGGGTTAGTTGTGATCTCATAGATAAGTAGGAAGCAACACAATGTTTCTCTCAACATTGTAGAAGCGAAATATATTGCAACTTGTTTCACTAGTTATGAATCCATATGGCTTTGAAAGTCGTTGTCACATATGTTCCATCTAGAGATGGATGCTACTGTGATTATATGTGATAACCAAATTTGCATGAAGATAATAGAGAACCATTTGTTCCATTATAAGAAAAATCACATAGAAATTCGCTACTTCTACATTCATAACATTGTGTAGAAGGGAGCTATAAACCTCCAATATGTGAGCACAAATGAGCAGGTTTTAGATGGGTTGACTAAGCGTCTATATCTTATGAAGTTTTAACACTTCGGAGATAAGCTTGGTGTTTCCTGTAAAGAATTCCTTTGAAAAGGGGAGTAGTATTATTGATACTACGGTATCGTGATCATAGCAGATATCTCAGTTGGGATTGAACATCTTTAAACTTGATCTCGTAATTTCGTAAGGAAGGATAGCCTTAAATTTTGATTGTGTTAGATTTGATCCCATAATTCATAAAGGAAGGATCATTTAAAGATGTTTATGGAATTGATCCCATAATTAAAAAAATAAGGATTGTCTAAGATGTAGATTATGGGATTGATCATCCTTATACTTGATCCTGTAATTTTGAAAGGAAGGATTGTCTTAAAGGTTGTTGTGGATGGACTTGATCCCATAATTATGAAAGGAAGGATCATGTTAAATGTTGTGAGTGGAGTCGATCCCTTAAATCTGAAAGGAAGGATCATCAAATATGTTCAGACTAATCATCCTTAGACTTGATCTTGTAATTCTGAAAGGAAGGATAGTCTGAAATGTTTGTGAGTGAACTTGATCCCGTAATCTTGAAAGGAAGGATCGTCTAAGATGTTGTTGGACTTGATCCTTTAATTCCGAAAGGAAGGATTGTCCAAGATATTAGTAGTGGGATTGATCCCTTAATTCTAAAAGGAAGGATCATCCAGGATGTCGTTGGACTTGATTCTATAATTCTGAAAGGAAGGATCATCTAGGATCTTAGTAGTGGACGTGGTCCCACAATTCCAAAAGGAAAGATCATCCAGGATGCTATTGAACTTAATCTCATAATTTCGAAAAGAAGGATCATCCAGGATTTTAGTAGTGGACTTGATCTCATAATTCTGAAAGGAAGGATCATCTAGGATGTTAGTGATGGACTCAATCACGTGATTTTGAAAGGAAGGATAATCCAGGAAGTCAGTGATGGAATTGATCCCATACTTCCAAAAGGAAGGATCATCCTTTGTATGTATGTGTTAGTTGTGATCAGTATTGGTAGCTCTACAAATGCTTGATGTCGTAATTATGATGGAAAGGATTTCCTGAGTACCACAAATGTGTTATCCATGATCCCGTAATTCCAAAATAAAGGATCATGTTGGTTGTTGTTATACCTTCCCTAAATTATGTTTCTTTAGCCTTTAGTTGTTGATGATGATGTTGTTATACCTATCACATGTTGTTGTCATTCCATATTTATGTTGATGAGCTAGCCTTGTGTTGTTGTTTTTGTTGTCATTCAATATTTATGTTGATGGACCAACCTCATGTTGTCATTGGTTGTTGTTCCATCTTTATATTAATGAGCCAGCCTCATGTTATCGATGCTAGTGATGTATCAACTTTTATGTGAATGATGATTCAGTTCCATGCTGCATTTGTTGATGTTCCAATAGATGATGATGATGCTCCATCTCCATATTGTAGATGATGCTTTAGTTCCGTGCTACAAATGTAATTATCTAGCTCCATGATGTTGATGATATTCCAGTTCCATGTTGCAAATGATGATGCCCCAATTCCATGTTGCAAATGATGATGCTTCAGATCCGTGCTGTGGATGATGATGTTGTTCAAAACTTTTGATGATATATAGATGTACCAGACTATGTTCCATAATATGATGTTGACAATGCCTCCTTCCTCCCTCCAATGATGTTAGGTAGAGCCATACTAGTTATCGTTGTTGTCAATAGATTACCCTTTGTGTTAGTGGGGAGTGTTGAAATAATGTAAATTCAAAGAATATTCTACTTGTAATTTACATTATTATTCTTCCTCCTTTGGGAGATGTCACTGATCTAAAAGGTCATGTAAAATTCATGAGGTAAACCCTCTATTGTAATTCGGGTCAATAGTACCCCAAAAAGAGTAATATAATTATGTAATATCCCGAATTTTGGACCTACCATTTATAGGCATGAGACTATTGTTCATGATGTTTATATTGATGTTTTATTTTTATATTGGGTCAAAGACCCCACTGCATATGAACATGATTATTTGCTTTGTATATTGGGCGTAAGCCAAATGTTGATGATATATGTATATATATGTTTGTTGCGTTAGGTGTGGACCATGAAGCACATGATCGATGAGATGTTTTGTGTTGAGAAAGAGGCTCTAGAGCACATGAGTACTTACATTTGTGTTGAGCATAATTATCTAGAACACATGAAAATATAATTGTAAATTTTTGGCATAAGCTCTGGAGCATTCCATGTTGATGTTGAGCATAAGATCTGGAGCATCAGATCCTTGGCCATTGTATCCTTAGGTATATCATACAAGTACATCCTAGCATTAAATTTTGAGCGAGAGCTCTGGAATTGCACTATGTTTGTTACTCCCTGTTATAAGCATTGAGTATGGGCTCTGGCAAGTGCTAGGGATTACTGAAAATATTAAAATCAGCTCCGAGTGAAAATGACTTGAGAATAATATTGATCTCATCATACTTATTTTTAAGTGATTAAATGAAATTTAGAATTTTTGTATTCTCATCAATTACTGAAGCACTACCAAATTATATAATGGAAATCTAACATGCAAGGATGTTTAGAGTTGCCTATCCTCGTACACCTGAGCCATCTATCTACTTAACCTTCATGGAGAAGTGTAGTGAAGTCTAGGGATCACGATACATGATGCTCGAAGATAAATGTTAACAAGTATTTTAATACTATGTATTTTATACATAATATGTACAAAGAATTAATTATGATTAATTATATAATTGAATAAAGAAAGAAGAGAATCTCCACCAATTATTATTTATTATTAAAGGATTACTAAATAGTGAAATATCTATGAAAGACTAACTAGGAACTAGTTAAAAGTTCCTAGGTTAAGAATTGAAAATTACCCCAGTAAATTAAAAAAGGGTTAAATCAAGAAATAAAGGATTTATTTATTTAATTCCCCCTTGGACTGAAAATTCTCAAGCAAAGAAAATGATTGGGGGTTCTGATTTTTATCTAGGAGAATTATTATTATACCTGTTTTTTCTCTCAAGTGTTTTCTTGGAGAACTTTTTCTTCAAGAAAAAGAGGATTGATTTAGAACTGATTACGAGTTAGGAAACCCTACCTTAGGATCTCTAAGCGATTTTAATGTTGGAGTCCATCTCAGGGGGATCCATATTTAAACCAGGAATAGTTCCAGGTCATGGTTGGGTGGAACGTGGTAGTACCCAAGTGATTTGGTCATCAAACAGAGGTCAGATCTACATTGAATTGTTAATGCTGGTTATTTAAGTGTGCAAGTGCAGCCATTGAAAAAGCTTAAAATTCAGGTATGAAACTCTTGAAGTCCTATTCTATTTATTTCCTAAAGATTCATTACTATTTATGTTAAGTAATGGCTGCAATGTAATTTATAACCCTAATGGTTAATTTTTATGGTTAACAATTTGCTAGGGTTTGTATTTGCAATTTACTAATCATAGGTTGGAGAATTTTTATTATATGTTGTTTATGTTGAGGGTTGTATCTTTCATAAATGTTCTTGTATTAGCTAGGCTTTGATATTAATATTATGTTTATACTTTGTTCTCTGTATTTAATACTCTACTCACATATTCCATTTGTCAGCAGAGGCTTGCCCTAAATTTTAAAGAAACTAGTTCAGTAGTAATTAATTAAAATATCAATTATGCTAACTAATACAATATATATTATAAACTACATCTACTAAGAACATATTTAATTTAATAAACAAGATAAATAAATTATTAAATACCTTCCAAGGTCTACTCCACATAATAATTTAAAAACAATATAATTTACATAACTGGAACAAACATTAAATTTAATCAGAGGGATATCGTGACCATCCAGGTGGTCCTTATCAAGAATCTACCATAAAACCTACAATATTAACATCTATAAAAAAATACCATAAACCACATGCTTTATGTCTTTAAAGGTCCCATATAATATTCATTATAAACATCCACCTATAATTTTACCAAGTAAGCAATTCATATGACTTTGTATTAATAAACATAAGTCGTGGTATCGAACCTTATGGGTTACAAATATAATTCATAAGAAAAATTAAACTCCACATTAAAAGCATCTCTATAGTTCTTATTTAAGCTAGGAATCATTCCTCTTAAGAAGGAATCCCTATCTTATGCCAACACAGGTCACGACATCAAATCCCGTGGATGTCCATGACCCAAGGCCAGCATAATAATAACCATAACATAAATCATTACCGTAATAAAAAAACACATAACAAAATCCACTGCTTAAATACTTAGTATCAATTCTATTATCACTTATAAAATGTCTTACAATTTGGTATCGCCTAGGCCAAATCGATGAAGGTCATATACCCAGTCACCGGCCATGGCCAAGTTTCCAAATCCAACCACACAGAATAATCACACAGTCACGCTACAATAACCAAAATGATAACGCGGGTTTTCCATAATCCCTGGCTGTTACAACCATATCTATTTAAATACAAATTACATATTAAAATGTCGACTAGGCTATAACAGTCATTGCGAGAGGCACATGCCATTCATGGCATGGCCTGCACTCATGTTGAACCATTACAAAACCAAATTACAATACTCTATCTAAAACATAGTTCCCATTAATGCTAATGTAGAGCATATGGTGGAAATCCAATGGCATACGACACCATTGCAATAATGGTGCATCCCACGGAATAACGCTCCAAGCTCTAGAAGCTTTCCCAACATAAATTACAAACAATACAATCAGAGTGTTGTGCATACTTCCAAAACCCAAACTGTTATAAATTTACACAGATTAAATTCTATAGGCTTGAAGCCATGATCAAACCCAACAAGTAAACATTATAAACACAGCAGTAAAATAACTACACAGTCATGAATTCACACAGTTTAATCTATTAAAATGATGAATGAAATCATCTATACCAAAACACATTACAGTATTCACATAAAATCCAATGCGTAGTGTAATTACATAGAAGGGCACGAATCCTCTTTTACAAATAGTCAATGATTAATAATGTTAAATTGAAAGTTGTGAGCTATGCCACCATTACAAGTAAGGGTGCAGCCATGGCTCAAATTCCAAACCTCCCAACTAGAGTAAAAAACCCAGAGCAAGCTACATTACAAACCTCGAAGATAGAGTCGACAAGCACCATCTAAAACCTCATCCCTGTAAAGAATCCCAACTCAAAAATGCCAGAACAAGAGGAGACAAGTAAGATCTTGCTAGTAGGATTACCATGCCCATGAAGTATCAACCCCAAATCGAAAGCACAGCTCTGTGCAAACCCTGTAGTGCCTTTGTTTCCACCTACAAGCAAATCAATGATGGAATGAGAAGCATGACCATTCCATGGAGAAAATAATGAAGCAATGCGTTTACACAGAGTTTGATCTAGATTACCTACAAATCGACAAAGGTCACCTCCCTTCTCCAACTACCTAGAGGCCACACGAAAATCCAGTGCCAAAACCACATAATTCTCAAATAGAGAATGCCCAAATCCTTTGCCAATAATTTTCACAAACCCCAATGGCATTAAAGGAATGAGATGGTGGCCATTAACACATCCAGAAACCCTCACCATAGCGTATGGATCATCGTTATGTTACATACCAAGAAAGTCATAATTTTAAACCCTTTATCCTATAGTTTCACCACCTTCCAATATTAGCACATACATAATACTAATGACATGGTATTTATACCATAGTCTCCCAACCTTATAGTATGCACAAACATTAACACTATTGTATAGTGCTTACAATGTTATTCCCTTAGCATCAAATTATTATGTTATTACATGCCCTTTGCTAGTTCATATAGGTAGAATTTGTGCATAGGTCTTTAGTCTATGTTTTTTAGTATTTAGGAATCATGGAAAATGTAGTATGCCATGATTCCCTCACTAGGAAGAACAAGTGTCAGTTTCCAAACTCGTAACTAAGGTAGACCTGCAAAATAGAAACAAGAGAAGAGTAATTAATTAACCAAGCGATAGATAATTAATAATGGTAAGGATAGTAAGTTAATTCACAACATCTAGTTAATTAACTAAGAAATTTAATTAACGAACATAGGGCTTACCTGAGTCATAGAATGGAATAGTAATAAAAGTGCAAGGCAGAACTGGAAGTATAACTAGGAACTGAATTGCTTCAAGTAACCAATAATCATGATGTCGTAAGAGTAACCTGTAAGTCAATAAATAAGGGCCCTTAGTTAGAATGAACTAAGTAATCTTGTATAATGAAGAATGCCCTTAACTCTTACATTGACATGGGAGAATAAGTCCCACCACTCCACTACTTTGTTCCCATCAACAAAGTTAAGTTAGTTTTTTATTAAATAAACAAAGTACACATGTGTAGGAGAAAAACAATGATCTATACAATTCATTAATTCATTGACAGTAATAACTAATATGTATCTATCGTTTAAATAACAGAATTAAGACATAAGAAGTAAACGAGCTAATAATCACTGAATGGATAAGGGATTAACAAGATAGTATGGGCAATTTCTGAAGAGATCGAAAGTATAAGTAGCACATGCAATTCCGCACAAGTAATAATGGTCCCCTTTGGGTAGTTTTCACTGGCCTATATTTTTTTTTTTCAATTTTGGGGACATTACAAGTGGTATCAGAGCCTAGTTTCAATACTAAGAGGCTTATGGGCACACTAGGCATTCATGCAGAGAAAATAAAGTATGATAAGTAATTTTTGTTACTAACAGAAATTTTTGTTGCTATTAATTTTTTTTGTGTTTCAGGAAAATTTTTACAGCACTGTTCAGTTTATGAATACTGAGGAAGAAAGCAACTGGTAGAAAGAAAAGACCACCCCACTCCAGAAGTGAACTTGGGGGTTGAGCTAAACTCTGATGTGATGAAAAATTTGTACAATACTCAATATGAACTGAGAAGTTTCAGAGAAGACAGTCTAAATGAAAGAATGGAACAACAAGCTATAAATGAAGCAATATTATGTAACATGACGGGAGGGAGCCCACAAGGTAAACCTACACAATCCACCAATAGATCCAAAAGAGAACCATACCATGAGCGGTCCAGTAGCCCAAGATAAATAGAAAATAAGGTACACCTAAAGCAACTAAAGGAGATCATCACAGTCCTACTACTTATGACTCGCTTTCTCCATGAAGAAAGAAGCAAAGAAACAATGACAATCTTCAGGGGGACTTTCAAAAAATAAGAGCCCCGACCTATGAAGGTGAAGTAAATATGGGAGAAAAGGATAAAGAATGGTTGCTGGGAATGAGTAAATATTTCCAGGTTCATAACTATTCAAGTGTGATACAGGCTAGGCTTTCCATCTACAACCTGAATGGTAAGGCAACAAGATGGTGGTGATATTTAAAGCACACCAAGAAAGATGAGTTGTGAGAAATAAGGTGGGAAAAATTCTAAAAGATTTTCCAAGAAAAATACATGTCAGAAAGGTTCTTTGACCGCAAGGTAAAAGAGTTCCATGAACTGCACATGGGGTCCATGACTATGGACACATTTTTAAACAGATTTCTAGATCTGCAACATTATGTATCGTATATCAAAGAAGAGAAGGTGAAGATCCAACAATTCCTAGGATGTCTTCCTCCCAATTTTTGGGACATGATTGAGTTCGACATGACAAATAATCTAGATACTACACTACATAAGGCCCGACTCTGTTATAAGCATGGGCAGTTATGACAAGAAAACCAGAACCGAAATAAAGAAAAGTCTAGAAACGTTTCTAATAGCCACAAGCCCGGGTCAAACCCATAGCCACAGAAAGAAAAATAACATCTTTCAAGTGAATAAGAACTTCAAAAAAACTAGTACAAAGCCTTATGTACTAGCTCCTAATGGTAATAAGCAAGTGGCGAGTGGAGCCAATGCTACCTTTTTTAGTGATTAAGTGCTGCAAGTGCAACGGGCCGCATTATGCCTAATATTGTAAGAACAAGAACAATGGAGTCTTGCATTACTTGCAAGAATAACCTATTGTTGAGGATATAGTGGGAACCCCACAAATATATGCAATGTTAGATGGCCGACAGGTGGACCATCAAGATACAATGGTCGAGATTGAAGGTAAGATCTTGAACACCTTTGCTTCAATACTTCTTGATCCCGGTGCTTGTCGGAGCTATGTTGCACCTAATATTGTTGATTGTTTCAAGTTAGGAAAAGTAAAGCATGTTAAAACTTGGCTGGTATAGTTAGCCACTGATATGAAATGAAAGGTTTCAGAAATTGTTAAAGAATGTAAAGTAAACCAGAATGGTTTCCTTACTAAGGTAAACCTGAACATCCTACCTTTAGGATCGTATGATATTATTATTGACATGGACTGCTTGGAACAACACCATGTCATGCTTGATTGTCTACACAAGTCCATATTGTGTATCGATAGCCAAGGGAACCAAGTGAAGGTTCAAGGAATCCCAAATAAAGTTTTTGTAAGATAAATATCTGCCTTACAAGTGAATAAGTGTGTTAGGAAGGGCTGCAAGTTATTTGTGCTGAACATCCAAGATGTAGATTCTGATAGAGAACAAAGCATAGAATATTTCCCTATTCTTAAATAATTCAAGTACATGTTTCTCAAGGAAATCCCTGGATTACCTCCAAAACGAGACCTATACTTTTCTATCGAACTGACCCCAAAATCAGTTTCGGCCTCCAAAGATCCTTACCACATGAGTGCACCAGAATTGGTGGAACTCAAACTGTAGTTGCAACAGTTGATAGATAAAGGGTACATTCGACCCAGTGTTTCCCCTTGGGGAACATCAATTTTTTTGTAAAGAAGAAGGATGGTACAATGCAGATGTGCATTGATTACCATTAGTTGAACAAAATGACTATAAAGAACCGTTACCCACTCCCTAGGATCGATGATTTGTTTGACCAGGTGGGAGGAGCCAAAATATTTTTGAATATTGACCTGTGATTTGGGTACCATTAGGTACGGATCTGAGACGAATATATTCCCAAGACCTAGTTTCATACGAGGTATGAGCACTACGATTTTGTAGTGATTTAGTTTGGGTTGACCAATGCACCCTCAAACTTTATGTGTATGATGAACAACATATTCAGTAAATATCTGGATAATTTTGTACTAGTCTTTATTAACGACATTCTGGTTCATTCCAAGAATAAATACAAACACGAAGAACACCTTCGCATAGTACTTCAAGTGTTGAGAGAACACCGAATCTACGCTAAGTTTAGTAAATGCGATTTTTACAAACCACAAATACAGTACTTAGGTCACATCATATCCGAGGTAGGAATAGCTGTGGACCCAAAAAATATTTGAGCCATAAAGGATTGGCCTACCCCGACTAGTGTCACTGACATTAGGTCCTTTTTGGGCTTAGTCAGGTATTACCAAAATTTCATTGAGAACTTCTCGAGAATAGCTTGCCCCATGAGGGCTTTGTGGAAGAAAGCGAACAAGTTCTTATGGACTGACAAGTGTGAATAAATTTTTCAAAAGCTTTAGCAGCTTTTGATGACCGCACCAAGATTGCGGATTACGGATCCCAATGGGGATTTCGTTGTATGCACGGATGTAAGAAAGGAAGGAATTGGAGGAGTCCTCTTGCAAAATGATCATGCGATTTGTTATGAATCACAAAAATTGAAATATCATGAGAAGAAATACCCTATGCATGATCTTAATCTAGTGACCATTATCCACGCTCTGAAGATATGGAGACACTACCTCATGGGAAGGAAGTTCCTTCTAAAGACTGACATTATTAGTCTAAAGTATTTATTCGATTAACCTGATCTGAATGCGAGGCGAGCTAGATGGTTGGATTTCTTGAGTGAGTATCACTTTAAACTAAATCATATTAAGGGAAAAGAGAACAAATTTGTCGATGCTTTGATTCGACGAACTCATATGATATATGAGGCAACCCTGAGTCAAACTGAGGCAGATTTGCATGAGAAGATTAGAACAACCAACAAGGTTGACCCATTCTATGTGGAAATCCTCAAGAAGGTCCAAGAGGACTGGTTGTTTCAACAACAGAAGGAATACAAAATGGATCAATCTGGACTACTATGGTACAAGGATAGATTGTATGTTCTAGATGGAGGGGACATTCGGTCTAGCATCCTCACATAATTTCATAGGGAACACTACTCAAGGCACCCGAGATATCAAAAGATGATAGATGTCATCAAGAGACACTTTTTTTGGCCTAAGTTAAAGGCTGGCATTGCAATTTTTATTGCAAAATGTCAGGAATGCGAGCTAGGTAAAGCTTAGCACCAGTGTCCTTCAAGATTGCTACAACCATTTCCCATTTTGGAATGGAAGTGGGAGGTTATCAGTATGGATTTTATTACCGGCCTACCAAAAATAAAGAAGCAAAATGATTCCATCTTCATAGTCATTGACAAGATGTCAAAGGAAGCACACTTCATCCCCATAAAATCGACCTACAAGGCCATGAACATTGTCGATATCTTCCTAAAAGAGATATTTAGATTGCATGGGATACCTAAAGAAATTATTTCAGATTGATATGTTAAGTTTATAGGAAAATTTTGGAGATATTTATTCTCTGGATTAGAGACGCAACTGAACTTTAGCACTGCTTATCACCTACAGATGGATGGGAAGACTGAAAGAGTAAACCAAATTTTTGAATACAAGATTTGAATGTGTGTCATGAACAACCCCACCAAGTGGTAGGATTATTTGCACCTTGCAGAGTTTGGATATAACAACGGGTATCAGGATTCTGCCAAGATGAGTCCTTTCAAGGTACTCTATGGGCAGAAGTGTAGGATCCTAGTTACTTGTGATAGTCCAGTGGATCGGCTCATGTTAGGATGTGACCTATTATTGGACTTGGAACTATTAGTTACCAAGGTCCAGGGAAACCTTGAAGAGGCACAAGACCATCAGAAAAGTTATGCGGATAAGAAAATAAAAGATAAAGACTATCAAGTAGGTGAGCATTTCTACTTGAAAGTGAAAGCAAAATGAAGCTTGTTCAACTTAGGTAGGTGTGGTAAGTTAGCACCTATATTTTGTGGACCTTTTGAAATTCTAGCCAAGAAAGGACTACTGGCTTATGAACAAGCATTACCTGTGCATGTAAGAGTTCATAATGTTTTCCATGCATATTTATTACAGAATTATGTTTATGACACTAAGCATGTCATTGATTGGTCATTATTATAGGTGGAACCTGAAGGGTAATTTTCCCCTAAGCCTTTGCATATATTGGACAAGAGAGAAGTGCTCCTTCGGAAGCACACTGAAGTCTAATTGAAAGTGTAGTGGAAGAACTTTGAGGTATATGAAGCTACCTGGAATAATGCGGCCACCATGAGAAAGGATTACCCTGCCTTGTTTCATGATATCATTCAGAGTCCATAGAACACTAGGGATGGTGTTATACTAAGCGGGGAGGGATGTAATATCCTAAATTTTGGACCTACCATTTATAGGCATGAGCCTATTGATCATGATGTTTATATTGATGTTTTATTTTTATATTGGATCAAATATCCCACTGCATATAAACATGATGATTTTCTTTGTATATTGGGCATAAGCCAAATGTTGATGATATATGTATATATATGTTGGTTTTGTTGGGCGTGGACCTTGAAGCACATGATCGATGAGATGTTTTGTGTTGAGCGAGAGGCTCTAGAGCACATGAGAACTTACATTTATGTTGAGCATAAAGCTCTGGAACACGTGAAAATATAATTGGAAATGTTAGGCATATACTCTATAGCATTCCATGTTGATGTTGAGCATAAGCTCTGTAGCAACGAATCCTTAGCCATTGTATCCCTAGGCGTATTGTACAAGTACATCCTAACATTTAGTGTTGAGCGAGAGCTCTGTAATTGCACTATGTTTGTAACTCCTTGTTATAAGCGTTGAGTATGGGCTTTGGTAAGTGTTAGGGGTCACTGAAAGGATTAAAATCATCTCTGAGTGAAAACGAATCGAGAATAATATTGATCTAATCATACTTATTTTTAAGTGACGAAATGAAATCTTGAATTTTTGTATTCTCATCAAGTACTGAAGAACTACCACATTATATGAGGGAAATCCAACATGCAATGATGTTTAGAGTTTCCTACCCTAGTATACCTGAGCCATCTATCTAGTTGACCTTCATAAAGAAGTGTCGTTAAGTCTAGGGATTATGATACATGATGCCCAAAGACAAATGTTAACAAGTATTTTAATACTATGTATTTTAATACTATGTATTTTATACATAATATGTATAAAGAATTAATTATGATTAATTATATAATTGAATAAATAAAGAAGAGAAGCTCCACCAATTATTATTTATTTTTAAATGATTAATAAATAGTGAAATATCTATGAAAGACTTAACTAGGGACTAGTTAAAAGTTCTTAGGTTAAGAATTGAAAATTACCCCAGTAAATTAAAAAAGGGTTAAATCAAGAAATCAAGGGTTTCTTGATTTAACTACCCATTGGACTGAAAAGTATGTGTATAAAGACTCAAGCCAAGCAAAGGCTTGGGGGTTATGATTTTTATCTAGGAGAATTATTATTCTCCTTGTTTTTTCTCTCAAGTGTTTTCTTGGAGAACTTTTCTTGCAAGGAAAAGAGGATTGATTCAGAACTCATTACTAGTTAGGAAACCCTACCTTAGGATCTCTAAGCTACTTGAATGTTGGACTCCATATCGGGGGTGGGGGTCCATATTTAGGCCAGGAATGGTTTTGGGTCATGGTTGGGTGGAATGTGGTAGTTCCCAAGTGATTTGGTCATGAAACAGAGGTCAGATAGTGCGTTGAATTGTTAATGCTGGTTATTTAAGCGTGCAGGTGCAGTAATTGACAAAGCTTAAAATTCAGATATGAAACCCTTGAAGGCCTATTCTATTTCTTTCCTAAACCTTCATTTTTGTTTATGTTAAGTAATGGATGCAATGTAATTTCTAACCCTAATGGTTAATTTTTATGGGTAACAATCTGTTAGGGTTTGTATTTGCAATTTACTAATCATAGGTTGGAGAAGTTTTATTATATGTTGTTTATGTCCAGGGTTGTATATTTCATAAATGTTCCTATGTTAGATAGGATTTGATATTAATATGATGTTTATACTTTGTTCTCTATATTTAATACTTTGCTGACATATTCCATTTGTCAGCAGAGGCCTGCCCTAAATTTTAAAGAAACTGGTTCAGTAGTAATTAGTTAAAATATTAATTATGCTAACTAAGAAAAGTATATATTATAAACTAGATCTACTAAGAACAAATTTCATTTAATAAACAAGATAAACAAATTATTAAATACCTTACAAATTCTGCTCCACATAATCATTTAAAAACAAAATGCTTTACATAACTAGAACAAACATTAAATTTAATCAGAGGGATATCATGACCATCCAGGTGGTCCTTATGAAGACTTTGCCATAAAACCTACATTCTTAACATCTATAACAAAATACCATAAACCACATGATTTATATCTTTAAAGGTCCCATATAATATTCATTATAAACATCCACCTATAATTTTACCAAGTAAAAAATTCATGTAACTCGGTATTAATAAATAGAGGTCGTGGTATCGACCCTTATGGGTTACAAATATAATTCATAAGCAAAATTAAACTCCACATTAAAAACATCTCTATAATTATTATTTAAGCTAGGAATCATTCCTCTTAAGAAGGAAACCCTATCTTATGCCAACACAGGTAGCAACATCGAATCCCATGGGTTTTTGTGACCCAAGGACAACATAATAATAACCATAACATAAATAATTACCTTAATAAAACCGCATAACAAAATCCATAGCTTAAATACCTAGTATCAATTCTATTATCACTTATAAAAACTTTTAGAATTTGGTATCACCTAGGCCAAATCGATGAAGGTTGTATACCCAGTCACCGTCCACGGCCAAGTTTCCAAATCCAACCACACCGAATAATCACACATTCATGCTATAGTAACCAAAATGATATCGTGGGTTTGCCATAATACCTGGTTGTACAACCATATCTATTTAAATACAAATTACATATTAAAATGCCAACTAAGCTATCATAATCGTTGGGAGAGGAAAATTCCATTCATGGCATGGCTTGCACCCATGTTGAACCATTACAAAACCAAATTACAATACTCTGTCTAAAACACAGTTCCCATTAACGCTAACGCAGAGCCTCCGGTGGAAAGCCAATGGGATACGACACCATCCAAACCCATAGAATGGACCAAATGGATGAAATAATCAAGACATGGAACATCACATTAATAAAACAAGATTTAACAATAGAGTTGCATATTCCCTGTCTTTAAGTTTGATTTTGAAGGTAAAACATTAGTATATAAATTTTTTTCTAAAACATGTGTCATCTTCCTTATTGTATATAAATAAGGAGTTATATATGTAATTTAGATACCTATAATACAACGTGCCATAAATAAACTATGTAATAGAACGTTCCATGAACACTCTGCTCTTTTCATGCCTGATTTTTAACACGGCCATAGTACAAAAAATTATCATAGTTCAAGTAAATAAAAGTAGGAACTTAAGTTAACAGACACAATAAAATAACGTCAAAGTTATAGTTAATTTAAAAAATTGAGTAATGTTTAACTGATTGCTTTAACCAACACTCGCAAAAGAGTTGTATTTAGAGAAATTAAGTAAAGGTTTAAATTAAAATTAAGTAAGTTTCAGCTGAGAGGATGCACTCCAACTTGAGTTTCTTTAACCGAGAAACGAGGTATATAGAAATAATTACGGAATAAACTTAAAGCAAAATTAAGTAAGTTTAAGCTAAAAAAAATAGTACTCAAACTCGAATTGATTTAGCGAAGACGAGGGTATTAGGCATATTTAGAGAAACTGAAGTTAGAAATTTTAAGCAATATTAAGTTATTTTAAGCTAAAAATAGGTATTCTTAAATCTTACCTGAACTGCTTCAATGAAGATGAGAAATGAGGTGTGTTTAGAGAATAAGTAATAAATTTAAAGTAATATTGAGTGCTTTTAAGTTGAGAACATGTACTCTACAAGAATTTTTCTTTAAAGAAAATAGGTGGTTTCATAGCCAAATTCCCATCATGCCTTTTGTAAAATTTGTAAAGTACATGTCACCTCTGGCCATTTCACAAATTTTATTTTATTTTGGCTAACGCAAGCCATTATTCAAAATTCTTAGAAAATCAATGCGGAGCCCTGGATCGTAGTTTATAATTCTTAGCTTGGAGCATGATTTGTAAATAGGAGAGGCTAACCATGTCGCACTTTGGTTTGCAAATAAACATAATTTAATATGTCCAGCATGGGAATTACAGATACTTAAATGTGAAAATAAGGAAAATAGTAGAATGTTTAACAAAAGGAAATGAAATACTTCAGAAGCACTCTTTGTTTTGAATTGAGTTGGTGAAATTGGAAAAAATAGGCACTGATAAAAGGGAGGAAGTGAACGATTGGCCATTCTATCATTCAAAGCAATAGTCAATAGCGCATGCAGGTGTCTGCAAACCAAAAGGTGTATTTTTCTTTCAATTTTAGTTTTGAATTTTCTTTATAAATTCGTTCATAAATGTTGTGTTTGGACAAATATTTGTGAAAAATGATCATCCTATCAGAATTTTAAAGGAAATTTGTTTGCATAAAATATTTTGTTTTCTACGAAGTTGTCCATGGCGTTTACATGGTCAAAAACCTTGGTGTTTACATGGTCAAAAACCTTTAAAAGATGGCTTATTAAATAGCTCATCTCACGAAATTGCTCAAAACTTAGGGTGTTTGAGATATTTAGGTTATTATTTGAGGTTAGGCTTACACTTTGTTTCCTTCTCTATATAAGAATGATTTGCGTTTTCATGATATATCAAAGCACGACATTAAATGCCACATCGATGTGAATATCAACTAATGACATTTTGTCAGATGATGCAATTCTAACACTTGGTGGAAACTTTTGAGCTATAGGTTGAGTTTTGATGTCACAAGGACGTAGAATACTTGAACACAAAAAGTGTAAAAAAATATTATTTTTTTGTTTGATATGTCTATAGAAGGCGAGGTTGGTCCCTTAGAAAAGCTTGGGTTGTGTTCATTGCTAAGAATTGCATTTTATTCAAGCTTTATTTTATTTTATTCTTGTAATTTTTTTTACCTTTTTTGGTTTCGCAAGGCTTGTAATTGTAATGTCGCCACAACAGTAGAATTATTTGTTAGAAGGCATCATTGCAACCTTTAATAAAATTGAAATGTGTTCAATATTCTATATGGGTTTGGTTCAATCATTTTCTTGGGTTTTGATCAATAACCTGGCTAAAAAACACAAATATGGTTAGAAAAAACTAAACTCCAAGTATTGAAACAAATTTGGACTACATTTTATCATTTGCATAGAGGCATTCTCTTATGGTTGCCATGCGCCAGGCTCTTCTGAAAATGTTCTTACAGAAAAGAAACAATTCATCTATGCCACTAGATATTTAAATACATAAAAAAGGCCAAAGCAACAGACATCACATTGGAGATAAGGAGAGATATTTGATAGGCAACTTGGGATTGTTGTTAACCAATATTTTACGGCTACTTCAAACATAATGGTCTGTATTAAGAACAGATAACAGAGATGTAGAAGGACATGTAAGTTACAGAATTAGTATATAAAAATATAAATTTCATATGCTAGAACGTAAACATACTAGGACTACTTTCCATCAAAGATCAAGATCAATAGATTCTGATGTATATAAGCCTAAATATGATGTTGAATAATTATTCAAAAGTTTATTTGACTATCCAAGGCCCGCTCTAAATTGTAGATTTATAAAAAGCTGAATTGGAACAGCAATACAATTTTCAAGTCTACATATCCCATCTGAAAAAAGAACTACGACTTATAATATTTAATATGTTGTCCAAACTTGGGAGAAAGCAGCTCATTAATAACCCAAAATACATGAGAGGAAGTTATTATCATCAAGATTGTCCTCCTTGCCAATATAAATTATCACTACAAAAATATCATCACAGGTAAGTGATTATCATCAAGATTTTCCTCTTTAACAATATAAATTAACTCTACCAAAAATATCATCACAAGTATCATTAGAAACATTGTAATAAGCATTATTCACATAAATAGAACAATGCATCCTCTTTCAAAGAATCAAGCAATTCCGTCAATACTGCATTTTTTCATTCTGTAAATGAATATTAATAGCCTAGAAAGAAGCAACTTCACCACAAAGTGGAATAACATGCGCATTAAAATTACCAATGGTGTCATGCAATAAAGCAATATTATTTCTAGATATCATAAGTACTTGATAATTGAGATGCATCCAAATTGAAAATAATTCACCCAACAAACTATAAATGGATCACAAATGAACATTGATAAATGGCAGATAAGTTATAAGGTGCTAGCAAACTGAAACAAGACCAGCTATGAGGGCATATAAATCAAGATCCCATCAAAAAATCTAGTTGGTCCACAAAACGACTAAACAAGGTACATACGAGTTTGGGTAAGATTTTTATGCTTCTTATGTGTCGAACTAGTGCCATGACAAACATACCAAGGATCATAAATTATGTGTTAGGTACAAATTATAAATTTATATCAATACAGAGTGAATGTAAAACACAACCAAGAAGTTGAAACCAGATGCAAATACATACAAAACTAATAACCTCACCTAAGAGCAACAAGGCCCAAACTTTATGACAATTCAAGTAGGTGGATTAGTTGATTCAGTAGTCCATTTTCCCATATAGTGCCACTGTCAATTTTGGTTTTCCGTTAATAAATTAGCTTCTAGTGTAGCATGAAAAGATTAGAGTTCATTCTGATATGACCTTAAAGATTCCAGATGATATTGCTTCACTGGATCGAGGCATCTTAGAGAAACCTGGGTCTCAAACAATGCCCAAAATCTTATATGAGTTTGATGATGTTGTGACATCCATAAATTATGTATTACTCACTAATTCCATGACCATATTTTCTGTAGCTTGAAATCCAATTAACTCCATTGTGAAACCCTTGCATTCCCATGCACTTGCATGACTACTTTTAATGTATCTGGCTTCCACTTTGTGAGAGTTGTATATTGAATTTGTATAAGGAATTTTCTTTGAGTTTGACGATGATGGGGAAACAATAAATTATGTATGAATCGATAATTCAATTACTATATTCTCTGTAGATCGAAATCCTAGAAAATCAAGTGTGAAAGGCTTTCATTCCCATACTTTTGAGTCACTAGTTTTAATGTAATTGGCTTCAACATTAAAAGAGTTTATACCAGACTTGTATGAGGGATGTTACCCCACCCCAGCCAAAACCCACCTCAGGTTTTGTTGAGATTCTTCACTTCTCATAACAAGAAAATTATAAGCTCATTACCAAGGATGAGAGAGTCGTGAAGGTTGATAACCGGTTAAAAGTGTACTCCCAACCAAAAAAGAAAAAAAAGTGCTATATTTTGCTTAACATACACATTCATACACATTTAGACTTCAATGATGGTTTCCAACTGAATTAGCATGAAAATGAGTTTTAACTGAGTTAAAATATACTATTTTCCTCATAATTGCATTAAACTAGAACCTGATTTCCCATTATTTTTCTCTCTTTTGTGCATGCACTTTCAATTTCCCTGGACGACGCAGGGAAAAACTGGACACCTGTCAAAGCCGCTACTTCCATCGTGCCAGTAAACGAAGTGACTTATTTCTTCACTCACTGGTATTCCAGTAACATCGTGCCAGTAAGCAAGCAAGCAACTGGTATTCGTCATCTTCTAAGTTTGTAGGTGAAAAGCAAGCAACCAAACAACAAAGCCAGTGAAACAAGAAAAGAAAATGAATATTGTGTGGAAGAAATAGGAGAGCTGGTTATAGAATGGACCGCCATTGCTTTTCAATTGCTTCCTAGCATTTGATATGTGTGTGACTTGAAGTGTGTTGTGGGTGGCATTGCAATCGAATCAGCAGAGTCTCGGCATAGTGGTTTTGGTCGTTTGTAGACCCTAGTTGTAGCTATGTTTTATATAAAATATTTTGATGAAAGTATAAAAGATAAGTGCATGAATGAATGAAAGCTCAAAGTTCAAAGGGATTTGGATTTTCTATACCGATGTCAAACTATGCAATTTACATTAAAGAGAATATATAATAACATGGAGAATTTAATAAACAGTCCAAATTTACAATAATAGAATCCATAATGTGTAATGGATGCTCATTAGGTGATGAGTATTGGAAAATAAAAGAACCCATAAATATTTTTGGCATGGTTCTTCAAGGCTTACCGATGACCTCCATCTTTCATATTCGGAGCGTATATATCCTTACTCTGAAACTTCATTGATACCATTAAGAAATTACAAATCCAGAAGTCTAAGGATAAATTGGAAATTGTTGACCGATTTTCTCTATGTATTTGTAATGATTCTGATTAGTTGGAGATAATGGCGGAAGGGTACCATTAGAATTGCAATGGTAAACTTCCTTGATGGGGAGATCGTTGGAGACTTTAAATCCCTACCAATAACATGGTGTGACTTGAACACAAAGCATTCACTCAGTCTACCAGTTCTCTTGAGTGATATCTGGCACTGAACTATATGTGCTTCTAATGCCTGAAATTGCATTCATAGTTTATGCACCAAAAACACAAAGAATCTTCAATATATAAAGCTTGACACTATAATATTTCCACTTGGAACTCCACTTGGAATATTACATATGAGCACTTGGTTCTCATTGTTTTGATATTTTATGTCAATACTTGCACCCCAATTATATAAATGATATAACCCTCTGATATATGCTCCTAATGTTCTCCTTCGTTTTCCATGTTTGAATTATATTCAAGAGTTGCATATGTTTTGCTTCCATTCATTATTATTGCAGTATAGGAAGATACATCATAAACCATATGTCCATGATGCATCTCCAATCTCGGATCCTCCGCTTTGCAATTCCATCTTGGTAGCTATAGGCATGGTTTGGGTAGGGATTCAACTCTGTGCAGTTTGGGTGGGGCGGGGGTGTGGGGGCTAGCTTCAATGGAGCAAGCACATTTTATAGGACCGAGTGCTACTATTTGTGTTGAATATTTAACACGGGCCTCTAGGATCCAACTCTTCCTTTNCGGGGATGTGGGGGCTAGCTTCAATGGAGCAAGCACATTTTATAGGACCGAGTGCTACTATTTGTGTTGAATATTTAACACGGGCCTCTAGGATCCAACTCTTCCTTTAATCCCCTCTTGCATATGCCACGGATTTACTGTAAATTACAATTTGCTAAGAATCATTGCTACAATGGGAATTTAAGAGAAACATATATGGATCAGTATCCTTAAATTTTATTAAATGATCTCTGTGTCATTGCATTCATGGCATAGCTGGGCTGAGCCAATGGGATTTGCCACACCAATTGCCATCTAATAGAAGTAAATGCTAGTGTGAATACGATTAACTTGAAATTAAGCATTTTCTAATGCCACTGCTTACGCTATCAGGTCACCGGGTCTTGGGGCACAAAGTCCCAAGCAAACGTCACCTGCAAAAGACCAATGAAAACTAAGTTAAATCAATATTTAAATAATTCAAAAATTAAAAATTAATTAAACTTTAGTAAAAACATTTGAAAATAAAAAATTTAAATATGTATTTCCAATTAATCCACCTAACCGATTCATATATATTCCCTGTCGGGAACATAACAAAGTGATGAGGAATTAATACAATTAAAAAAATTGAATAAACTAATAGCATATATCAAATAATTAAAGAAGATGTATTAATGCAAATACCACTACCTTAAATATATTTTTAAGATGTAATTAATACCAAAAATATAACGAATATTATAAAATATTGAATACTTTGGTCTTAATGAATGAGATGATTATCACTAACATATAAAAGAGTGTAAAGAAATAATAAGTTGGGATACAAAATTTTGAATGTTATAAAATGACTAAATAGTTGTAAATTTTTGGATGAAAGAGATGATTATGAATAATATATAAAAGAGAGCACACAAATAATAATTTGGGATATCAAACTTTGAATGTTACAAAAGTTGAATAATAGTTGTAGAGTTTTGGAGTAAAAATTTTAGAGAACAAATGGCTATGAGAAATTAAATGAAATTTGTTAAATAATAAAGGTGTAAAAAAAAGGAAAAATAATTAAAGTTGAAAAGAGAATAATAAGATAACTAAATGAAGGAGGATAGATGGGAGAAATAGAGAAATAAATTGATATATTATAAAGGATAACAAGGAAAGGAAAGGCATAGTGTAGAATTGTGTTATTGCACCAAACTATAAATTAATGGTTTCCAAGAATGTCTCAGTTTATAATAATTCTCTTAATTAAAATTGATTGGGTGTTTTTTATTTCAAGAACTTTCTTGATGAGGCACCAAAGGTAATGGAAGATATATCCCATAAATTTAATTTGGTCAAAATATATGAGGTTTTTGAAGTTGTGAGAATGCTCTATTATAGTATATTTATTAAGGTGCTTGTGATTATTGCCAATAATGTGTTATTCAAGTTGGG
This sequence comes from Pseudotsuga menziesii, assembly GCA_001517045.1. Taxonomy (NCBI): domain Eukaryota; kingdom Viridiplantae; phylum Streptophyta; class Pinopsida; order Pinales; family Pinaceae; genus Pseudotsuga; species Pseudotsuga menziesii. The sequence goes on from LPNX010841787.1 coordinate 191,519, forward strand.
TTTAGATAGATCTACCCATTTGTCAATGTAGGACTTCTTGCAAGAAAAGGAATTTAGTAAACCCCTTCAAAAAAAAATGAACGCAATTTATCTTTGACACTAGATATCTAAGAAGCTAGATCTCTAGAAATAACATGAATATTACTAGTGGCATGTCTAAAGTATTTGTTACCCTCTTTACCAAACTTCCAATATTCTAGCTCATGATACATGAAACTTTTGAGCAAACACACATTTGTCTTAGCAACACATTTTACTAAATATAAGATTGTAGGTATTAGATAAATACGACAACCAAGGTTTCATATTGTAGAAAGCAAATGAAAATCCTCTACAAGAAAGATAAAAATAATAGTTTAGTTTGAACAGTACATTGACTTTACACATTCTACTCATTATTTAATTCCATTATAATAAACATAATACTATTACTTTTGATTCAAAGAGAGAACCTCAATTCCATGGAAGACATCTATGTTCCCTTTAAATATAAAACATTGTATTTAAGAAATTATTTACAAGTCTTTAATTTGTAAATAGGATGCAACACAAGAAGGATATGATTTGTTTCCGAAAACCAAATAAATATTCATTTATCTCTATATATATTCAATCGTAATATCCATAAAATTTTATACAAGTTCAATTTGAAAAGGTCCAATAATTTAGGATGTTTTATGGAAACCGAATTCCTTATGCCATTTTTTCCATGTTACTTACTTTTGCACAAGAATGGGTTTAGGATTCATGTAACCATTGTATAACCATTGTAAATTATTGTTTTAGATCGGTATCATGCAAGAGTGGTAGCCAACATTCTTGAGAAAAGTATATGTATGTTCTTAGTGATAACAGTATATGACAAATATATCCTTCCATTGATATTAAAAATATTAGTCATATTAGAACTGAAAGAATAACGGATTAGTACCTAAATTGACATGCACATCATCATAAACCATAACATATAAATGTGCATCCAATTTTGCTACTACTGTAGAAAAATAGGACTTTGTCTTTGTAGAGAGATCATGGTAACCTTCAACATGTTCCACTCTAAGTAAATCATTATGTTGAGAATCTCCTACACCATTGGAATGATCCAATTACAATATTCTTTCCTACGTGTGAATCTATTTATGAGAGAGTTTGATAAATTTGTTCTCTAAGTATAAAAGTGTCAATGGTCCATCCATAATCATCATGACTATAGCTATTGCAGTCCTTTCTTTCTTGGTCATTAAAGGTGTAGAGGTTCATGTATAGCATATATTCATATATAACAAAAAAATCATGCATACTAATATTTATGCAACAACCTCTTGATGCTCATATTACATATATAATGCAACAAAATAATCCCCTACATATTAGTATTTATGTAAAAATATAGTGATGCTCATATTACAGATAGAATGCAAAAAAATAATCCCCTACATACTAGTATTTATGTAAAAATATCATGATGTTCATATTACATATAGAGGGCAATAAAATTTTCTTATTTCCAAAAGTGGTGGAATGTGGGCTTAGTAAAACCTAGTAGCTTGGTTGTTCCTTGATATGCTAGAAGAAATAGAAAAGATGAGGATGTTTAGGAAAATAATCTTTGTCCAACTTATAATGTGAAGCACTAGGATAAATGCACAATGTGCCACAAAATACTCAACTCCAGCAAAAGCTTTGTATTAGTTAGTTTTTTCTCAGCATCATTGAGTACATGTATAAGTGCATTCTTGTTCAGACCCAAATCATGCTAATCCTTAAATATTCCTTCCATGGCATGCATGGTTTGGAGTTTGTTATGATACTTTTCTACTAAAATGGGATTTTCCAAAAGACGAGTAATTATGACTTTCCTTTTGAATTTGCTATAAAAGTGGAGAGCATGATCAATTGGACAATGATTGAGGGTAAAGAGTTTTGAGTCCCGCATATCAATATTATTTAGCCACTGTAATATCCCCCAATTTATAAACATTATTTTGTAATATTTAAATGATGGTTGTATTTTAATGAGTTGGGTTGATTCTGGAATCCACCCAAATGGTTCCTAGAGGACAGTTGTAATAGATACAATTTTCCTTTAATGAAATTTTGAACAAGGGGGGAAGCCATGTTAAAAGAGGATAATATGCATGCAAGAGGGGGAAGGTAGACCAGTAAACCTCGAGGAAGTACACCACGTTTCAAAACGCCTTAATGGCATTGGGAAGAACTTGAGAAAACCAGGGCGCAGTGGTTACTGGGAATTAAATGGAGAATGACCATAGCTACAAAAATAATATCGTACAGGCCCTGGGGAAATCAGGGCGCATTTGTTGATGGGGATTCCTTAGGGAATGGACTGTAGATGCAAAGTAAGACCTAGGAAACCAAACTATAAGAGGGAATATGTGAGGAGGTAGGAAGTTGTTGAGTATGCTTGGAAAGAATGAACTCTTGTTGTGTGAGCACTTTGTGTTAGGAAAGAGTTGGAAGAAATACTTGCTGTGTGAGCACTCTGTGTTAGGCAAGAGGTTTCTCACTGGAATCCTGAACCTGAGGTAAGTTGTCTCCACTCTTAGAACGCATAGTTTAGCTCGGGGGTGATTGAGGACATATAAGATCTGTACCAACTCTACGGTTAGGTTGAACGTGGTTGTTCCCTTTTTCATTATGGCTCACTTTGCAAACATGTTACATTATTGTGTTTATGTTCCGCAAATCTATTGAGGTCATGGTATATCTGTATGTGCGTAAATGTGTGTGTTCAATGTTAATGAAATGATAAATACTAGTTTTAGATACCTTGAGAAAATATTGCTTTGGGTTGGTGTAATATTCATGCTCTACTTGAATGACCGTGACTTGCATTTGCTAATATGATTGTTCTAATGATGAAATATTATTTATGCAAAGATTTATGTGCATGATTCATGAATTCCTTGTTAATTCCCAGTGTAAGGGACCCCCTGTAAGGAATTCTAAGTGCTTTACTGAGTATAGACCCTTTCTAACTTAGGGAATTTGTGGTATAATACCTTGAATTCTTAAGGGAGGGTCAAACTGTGAAGGCGAGCATGGCTGCTAAAGTTTCTTAAGAAACTGGGCACTAAACACCATTAGAGAATCCCTAAGCCTGAACATGACTTAAAATAGCGTACTTGGCCTAAGGCAGTGAGGACATTAAAGGTTGGAAACCCCTTGGTTTCATCGAAGAAAATCACACACGAAATAGAGTAAAAATTTATAAGGATTTGGAGTGTTTCCACATCTTGCAATCCGAATTGCGGAGGTGAAAAAATGGAAAAATATATAAGGAATGGGAGCATTTTCACAACCCACAATATGCTTTGCGGAAGCGAAAATAGGGTTAAAATATAAAGAATATATAAGGGATTTCTGCAATCTAAAATCCGCATTGCGGAAAGCAGAAAGTGGAATTTAAATGTGAAGAACCTAAGGGTTTTCTACAACCCACAATCTGCATTCCGGAAAGAGAAAAGAGGAAAGCAGAGGAAATTGTCAAGAGTCAAATAGTCCCACAGTCCACAATCCGCACTGCAGAAACAGAGTTGCGGAAGGGTAAAAATATATAATGATTGTCATTTCCGCAATCTACAATTTGCATTGCAGAGGTGGATTTGTGCAAGTGAATGTTTGTTGTAGAAGGACTGTTGCAAAAAGACATTTAAGCTTAAGAATGAGTGAGATAATATGACTCATGCCTTATTTTTGTGTGAATATTTTTTTTTACATATGCATTTTAGTAGGTTATATGGCTAGGTTACATATGGTATCAGAGCTATAGGTTTGAACCCTATCGCCTTTTGGGAACATCTAGTTCCGCTGAATTATGGAAAACTTTTTTCTAACCATAACAATTTGTGTTTGGAATGTTTTGTGCACATTCAAAATTATTCTATAATAGGGCACAACAATGGCCTCACAAAGTGAGAATGCATATTGACCTAAAGAAGGTGCACCAACACCATGCACAACACAACCAGAACAAAAGTACTCTGAAGTAGGTGAAGTATTGGAAATAGTGAAGAACTTGATTGTAGAGATTCAAAGTTTTAAGGCAGATAATTAAAAACTAAAGAGGGATACGAAAAAGAATCAGAAGATTAATTAGATATTGTTACAAATTTTGCAATACAAGAATAATGGGGAATAACCCCAAATAGATATTAAGAGGGACCCGAAAGTTGGGGAAAGTGCCCAAAGAAAAGGAAGTACCTCCAATATATCTCAAAACTATGAGAATCGAGCCAAGTGGGTTGGTCAAAGGAAAATCGACCACTTGGAAGGGGAATTTAAAAAGATCAAGCCTACTAGCTTTGAGGGGGAATCAAGGACAAGAGAAGAAGCAGAAGCTTGGATTCTAGACATTAAAAAGTACTTCCAAATCTACAATCACTCCAGCAACATGAAGGTGATGATGTCCATCTACCAACTAAAGGGAAAGGTTAGTATTTGGTGGCAGGATATGAATATCTCCCAGGGATTAAAACAAAAGAACCTGGAATGGTCGGAGTTTAAGAAGTTCTTCAAGAAGCAGTGTTTGTCAGAAAGATACTATGAGTGAAAGACAAAGGAATTCTATGAACTAAAACTTGGTAAAATGGCTATGGAATACCTCAGTAAAAAATTTCTATATCTATTGCGCTTCGTGCCCTATATTAAGGAAGAAAAGGTGAAAGTGCAGCGATTTTTAAGTTGTTTTTCATAGTCTTATAAGGACCAGATTGAATTTGACAATCCCAAAAATTTGCATGAAGTCTTAAGAAATTAAAGGTTGTGCTTTGAACAATACAAACAAAGGAATGACCTCTCTAAGGCTTGGAAGGATAAGGAATGGGAAAATTTCAACCAGTGAAAGAGGGGCTTCCAGCCCCCATCCTTCAGAAACATGCCAAGGAAGCTGGAAGGAAATTCCTACAACATAAATGAGCAGTTTCCTTAGAAGAACAATAAGCCTTTGAACCTTAGACCCAAAGGGACTGTTAGGGCCCCTAAAGAACTTGTGAAGTGTTAGGAATGTGGAGAGCCCCATTTACGAAGGAACTGGGCACTCCTCAACTAATCGATTAAGGCTGTTCACAGCTTACAAGAAGCTTCCATTGTTGGGGAAGTGTTGGCCGAATTTTCTGCCTAAGGTCAATAGAGGAGATTCATCCCACACAAATTCTTATAGAATCCCCCCTATGTTTGGGTTAGTTGAATCTCTGAGGTTTATAATCCTGCTACTATCCAAGTTTTTATCCATTTAAGAAGGATACAACTAATTAAAATCAATAAAATTAGATCCTATGTTAACTTCTAATCTAAACTAATCAACTTATTAACTATGAAACTAAAGCTACTAAATTATTCCTAACTATTGTATCTAACTGTGCTCTCTTAAGGCTCGAGTCTCATTTCAGATAAAAAAATGAAACTATAATTAATTTAAAATACAAATTTAAAGAAAAACACAAAAACATACAGATTTAACAATTGCTATATGGCACAGATTTAGTAGCTACTAAACTGTAGCTTTCCATGAACTATAACTAAAATTTTAAATTAAAACTAATTTAGAATTAACCTGTTTATACTCTACCAAACCTATCGGGAGCATGATTAATACATAAATATACATAATCCTGAGGTATGAAAAGTATGATTTGACAACAATTTATTTTAAAGAAATTAAAATAAATTGTAATTTTTTAAGCACTACCTTTAAAAAAAACAAATAATTAACAAAGTAATTATTGATCTATTTTAAATTACTAATTACATTAGACTGTAAATTGTTCAAGATAATCAAATGCAATAAAATTAGACATTCTAGATAGACAAACATAAAAGTTTCAATGCAAGAATCTAAATGAAAATAGTATTTAAATTTTATTCAAATGAGTAAGTAAGAACAATAAAATGCAATCTTACTGAAACAATTTGAATAATACTGGGAACAATACAGATAATGATCACTGATTATAAATCACTTTGACTGAAAAGTACAGATCTCCTTATATGTTCAGAAACCATATTTTTGGTAGAATCTCCCTCTCAAAACTCTCATGTACAAAATGAAACTAAGAGAATTACAGAACCCAAAAAAAAAAAACGCATTCTCAAGTTCTGTGGAGACTTTCCCTGGCAACAATGTTTCCAGTCCTCTGGTTTTCAAAAACACTAGAATATTGGAAAATTACAACACTTTAAAGAAAAAAACTTCTCCAGCACTATTCACCACTACCTCCCCCCTTTAAACAATCAAATCCATTGTTTATATAGGCAATCAGGATAATATTCCTTTCTGAACAATAGCCATCACAATCAATTCATTTTTGAGTTGTTCAACTGAATCGACAATTTCTAAGTTTTAATTTACACAGGTTTCAATTTGTAACTTTTCATAATAATCAACCATCCAAACCGTATCTTTTACCTTTAATTTATGGACTCCCCTCCATTCATTGAATTTATTCCATCCCTTTCTTTGATTGTATCCTTTTCTTCTCTTGCTAAGGTGAGGTTTTTTTAACCTGCAAATTAAAAGCCAATGTTTGAGTAAGAAAAATAGTCAAATTGATAGTTTAAAATCTCGGATTTCTATATGAAATGATAATAAAGAAAAAAAAAATCTCATTTTCGGATTGGTAAAACAATCACATTAATTTTTTATTTCTCCTTATAATTTCAATATTCTGTTGATTCATAATTAAACTCCTTTCATCATCGTTTGAGGTACTTCCAGAAGGTAACTCCTTCACTTTGCAGCGTATGTCATTTTGATACGTTGAATTCATTAGATCATGATTTGATGATCTTCATCACTTGTTACTTTTACTATCTTGTGACCATAATTTACTCTAGATCCTTTGCAGTCAATCCAAGCCTTGGTTGACGGTAAATTTAAATAGTAACAAACTTTCCCGTGTTGAATCTGGTAGAACATTTATGATGTGTTAGCGTGGAAAACTGCACTTGTGATATAAGGAGGTCTGGTAACATCTTCTTAAACAATAAATCCATTTTTAAGGGTGATTTTCCAGTTAACTCAAGAATAGTGCCTTCTCATCACAATAGAATCAATCTTTTAAAAACTAAATATATATTCCACTTCAATGGCTGATAACTTCCTTCACTTGCATATTATCAAATTAATGAACTTGAGACTTGGTGATTTGGTGCACTAGTGTCTTCTTCTCAATGTCACTTCCTCAATGGCGTCAGGATTTTCTTTACTTGTCTGGCATGCAGAATGATTTCTTAACCTATGTTGGCAATGTCATGAACAGATTCATAGATTCCACATTTGCGTTTTCTTCCTTATACGTGACAAAATGGAATAGTCTCTCTATGACTACTAGGACGCATCTTATCGATACTCAACCATAGCAATAGGGGGAAACCTTTTATGTAAAGACAACCATAAGGGGAATTTTAACATGATTATAGTATGCAATAAGAGACTCATACAAGGTAACTTATCGATACTTAACCATAGCAATACGGAGATACCTTTTATGTAAAGACAAACATAAGGGACATTTTAACATGATTATAGTATGCAATAAGAGACTCATACAAGGCCTCTTATCAATACTTTACCAATAGTTATAGGGGTTCCAATCCTATTATCGCTAGCGAGGTCTGAGAGCATTCTAGCGGTAATAGTTGTGTACTTTTTTCATCCTAGTAGTCATAGAGAGCCTATTCTTACTTAATGGAATAGGCTCTATATGACTACTAGGATGCATCTTATTGATACTTAACCATAGCAATAGGGGGATACATGTTATGTAAAGACAACCATAAGGGACATTGTAACATGATTATAGTATGCAATAAGAGACTCATACAAGGCATCTTATCGATACTCAACCATAGCAATAGGGGGATACCTGTTATGTAAAGACAACCATGAGGGACATTGTAACATGATTATAGTATGCAATAGGAGACTCATAAAAGGCTTCTTATCGATACTTTACCAATAATAATAGGGTGGTCAAGACCATCATCAAAAGTGAGGGCTGAAGGCATTCTGGTGGTATAACCTGTATACTTTTTTAAAAGTACACAATTATTACTGCCATAATGCTCTCATACTTTGCTAAAGATAATAGGATTGACTCCCCTATAACTATTGGTAAAGTATTGATAAGAGGCCTTCTATGAGTCTCTTATTGCATACTACAATAATGTTAAAATGTCCCTTATGGTTCTCTTTACATAAAAGGTGTCCCCCTATTGCTATGGTTAAGAATCGATAAGATGCCTTGTATGAGTCTCTTATTGAATACTATAATCATCTTAAAATTTCCCTTATAGTTATCTTTACATAAAAGGTATCCCCCTATTTCTATGGTTAAGTATCGATAAGATGCATCCTAGTAGTCATAGAGAGCCTGTTCCATTAAAAAGGTGATTTTCCAGTTATCTAAAAAATAGTGCCTTCTCATCACAACAGAATCGATATTTTAAAAAATAGAATATATATTCCCCTTGAATGGTTGATAACTTCCTTCACTTGTAGATTATCAAATTAATGAACATGAGACTTGGTGATTTGGTACAACAGTGTCTTCTTCTCAATGACACGTCCTCAATGGCATTGAGATATTATTTACTTGATTGGCATGTAGAATGATTTCTTAACCTGTGTTAGCAACGTCATGAACCAGATTCATAGAATCCACATTTACTTTTTCTTCCTCATATGTGACAATATAACAATGAAAATTTCAACATCTTGATATTCGAGCATAACTAAGTGAAGTCGTAAAATATATATAATAACATAACATGTTGATCTTCAAAGAAAGTGCATATCATGTTGATGAGGGCCGAGTTTATACGAAGGGATGGTTTGATGGTGAGAGAACTAGGGTTTGTTGTTGTCACCCATGGCCACGGTCTGGTTGAGGTTTTCGACATTGGTTTGGACTAAACTTGTTCCTAACTCTAATGGTTTTTTATTTTTCACTACTGCAGAACTTGCTTTTTTAGCCACAACTTGTGTACTCACTATCTTTGTTTTTTCAGGACCAGGTTACTGCTCACTTAGGTGGTTTTTTATCATCTTTCCTGGAACTTTACTGATTTACCGATTGGGCTTTGTAGTTTACTGTTTCTGTGTCGGGTCTTACGTTGGTCTGTGGGAGGTGGTATTGGAAAGAAGATCGGTTTTGTGGCTTCGACTTTGGTTCTCAATTTTCGGCACTGGGTCTTGTGGAGGTCTACTGTACGTGGTTAACCCCACCTGCTTTTGACAACTTCTGTTTCCATGATGACACAGGTACTTACCAGTTTTTGACACTGTGCTTTTCTATGATTTCTAGTTGTAGGTTTTGTTTTCTTGTCCCCATAGGTATTTATTGGGTTCTCGGGCATTCTTAGGTTCATGGAGTCCCCCCCTGTTAGAATAGGGCTAGTACCAACCATGCAAAAAAGTGGGAACTAGGGGGTTTTTTGTGTCGAGTCTGCCTTGAATCTCCGATTTTGGCTAGGTTATGGGTCATTTTGGTTTTCTTGGAATTCACTCCTCCATATTCAGTTAGCACTGATTAGGTTCTCAAGCTTTGGGAACCACACCTCAGGTCTCTATCAGGGTTTCTCCTCGGTTATCTTACCTGATTCATGTGATGGAAGCCCCTTACTGACTGGCTTTGCTTACAGTCCTGGGTTAGTTGCTTTAAGGGTTTTACCTCTGTCAGGATTTGCTTGTAGCTTCCTTACTGTGGTATTTTACCCTCTCTTTTTGTTTCCTTGCTACCTTTGTTATTATTTGATGGAGACCTCGGGACCCTATATCCCGTCCAGTGATAGGGCTATCTCTTCTCACCCTTATAGATACCAAGACCATCGTAAAGCTAAGATTCTTGTTGCACTTGACCATAAGCAAAGGTTTGTCATGGTCAGAGACATCATGCTTGACAGAGTCCCCAAAATCTACCACCACGCTCTCATTGGGCACTTGGAGTATTTTTCTATCAACAAAGAGGTGTGGGTGACCTGGGATACTCACCACTGGAAGCCCAACCTCACCTATGTGCCCACCATTAGTCTTCAGGCTAATCGTTGGCTGGTTTTTGTATTCATCGAAGACTTTGACACTTCTCAAATCCTTGATTCTCTATGGACCATTGGAAATGGGTCCCTTATACTCAGTCGATGGCATTCAAACTTTTACCCTCTTAAGGAATGAGCCATCAAGCGACACCTTTGGGTCTTAATGCCTACTTTACATTTTCCACTCTGGCCCAAAGATATCCTTACTGGTATTTCCAATACCATTGGTAGATTTGTCTCCTTGGAGAAATATTTCCATACTTATTCTGAAAAACACACAACTAGGGTACTTGTGGAATTGGATGTTTCACGTGGGCTCCTTCCAGAAATTGAGATTCATTGTAATAGTGTTGTTATTACTCAAAAGCTAGATTATTTGAAGATATCATTTCGCTGTAGCTATTGTCACAAAATAGGTCATTTGAGAAAATCCTACTCTTACTTATTACATGGCATCCCTTTGAATATTGGATTTACTGATTCTAAGCCCTCACTTGAAAGCTCATCGTATTCTTCCTCGGATCATCAAACCCCATTGGATACTTACCCACTGATTGCTCCCTTTAATGATTCTCCTACACCATCTACCACGATTGGGCCTTATGACTCTTCTTCCCCTACCTCTATTGGAGATCTAACCAAGGAGGAGCTTATGTATAGTAAGGACGTTGAAACTTTGGCCTTATCTGCCTCTTGTTCTCATAACAACTTGGTTACTGACCATCAGTCACCTTCACTTACTCCTATGGCTACAGTATCATCTCCACTTCCTTTTAACTTGGAGTATTTTCCTCAACTACCTCAGTCCTCATCGCCTCCTCATATTGATTCACCTAGCAGTCCCTTAACAACTCCTTCCTTTGATGATCCTTACCTCCTCAAATCCCTATATATTTTCATGGACAAATCTCCCATCTCTCCCTCTATCCTACCTTTTGAGTCGATTAGATTCAAGAACGTTACTATTAGAAAGGCCAAGAAAGGGAGTAAATCTTCCTCCTAGGATCCCACTAGTCTCTATACTACTCTATCGGCACGCATGAAAGAAGCTGCTAGAACTCACTCCACTTTACAGACACTTAGAGCAAAGTATCATGTCTCTTAGGTTGAACCATGAATATTGTATCCATGAATATTTGTGGGTTTGGGGGGCCTACTAAACAGAATGCCCTCAAAGAACTGTTTACTTCTCTTAACCCTAACATTATCTTACTACAGGAAACTATGTGTGATCATTTTACTTCCCTTCGCTTGTTTGCCTTCATGAATCTGGGTTGGGAATTTTGTGCAATTGATGCACTTGGTATTTCTAGGGGTATTATTTTGTCTTGGAACCCTCGCTTGGTAAGATGTAAAGCTTATCATTCATTTGTTGGAATTCTACTCTCCGCTAGTTTTAAAGGCCTCGACTTGCTTTTCTCCATTGTCAACTGCTATGGACCCTATGCCAATAGAACTACCTACTGGGACATAGCTATGGCTGGGGGCATATTGAATTTTCCAAATCTCATCTTGGCTAGAGATCTAAACTTCACCATCTCTGATCTTGAGATATGGGGTGAATGTGCTCGTACGGATCATCTCTCTCTATACTTTGCACAGGATTTGGAATCTATGAACATGGTAGATATAACTCCCACCAAGATTGGACCCACCTGGAGAAATGGCAGAGTAGGTCCTAAGGGTGTTAGCAAAAGACTTGGCATATTTCTAGCTTCATTACACCTGATTCCTACTATGGGATGCTATCACTCTTGGACTCAGCCATCTGAAATCTCTGACCACTACCCAGTGTGTCTCAAATGGAATTTTAGTTTGAAGTGTCATCTGTATCCTTTTAAATTCAATCGAGCCTGGCTCCTTGATGATGACTTTAATGCCCTAGTTTCCTCTTCCTAGAAGGCACCTGATCCCTCTACAGGCCCCATGTTTGATTTCAACTATAAGCTGCAGAGACTGAAACCGATGTTAAGACTTGGGAAAAAAATAAAAACCTCTTGAGAACTAAGGAAATTTCTGAGATTGACCAAGCCATCTTTACACTCCTCTCTTCCCATCACTTGGGTATACTCTCTGATAAGGATACCCAATCCCTTGTTGTATTGAAAAGAAGGAAGGATTCCCTACTTTCACATTAGACCCTTACCTGGAAACTCAAAAGTAGGGTGGATTGGATTCAGGAAGGCGATGCTAACACCAATTTTTTTCACTCCTTTGCTTCTACTAGGAGGAACTCAAAAGCTATCTGGGCACTTAATAATCAGCTTGGGGAAACTATTGAGGATGATGCAAAGCTAAAATATTTGGGGGTACAACACTTCTCTGAGCTCTTCACTGATGATGGCAAGACTAATATTGAGGCTCAAATTCAAGTCATCATAATTTTCTAAACCTTTGTGTAGGAAGAGGATAGGGAACTCTTTTTGTCTGCTTTCACTCTCAAATAAGTTGAGGATGTTCTTAAAGGGTTCAAAAAAGATAAGAGTCCTGGACCTGATGGGTGGCTAGTGGAATTCTATCTTCACTTTTTTGAACTAGTTGGGAAGGATATTTTGAAATTCATTGAACACTCCAGACTTGAGGGTAGGGTCATTGGTACCCTTAATGCTACTTTTATTACATTTATTCCTAAGTGTGATAAACCCACTACCCTAGGGGATTACAGGACCATCTCCTTATGTAATCTAATATATAAGACCATTTCAAAGCTTGATGCTATCAAAATTGAGGTTGTTCTTGACAAGGCTATCTCCAAGCATCAGTTTGGTTTCCTACATGACAGACATATCATTGAACCTATTGGTATTGTCCAATAAGTAATTCATACTATCAAGATTGAAAACCAACAAGTGATGGTACTAAAACTTTATTTGGTAAAGGCTTTTGACAGAGTGAACTGGTCTTTCTTGAGGTTAGTCCTTCTACAGATTGGCATCCTTGGCAACTATGTTAATTGGATAATGGGCTATGTTGAGTCAGCAAACTTTGATGTATTGATCAATGGGACCCCTTCAAACTTCTTCCCTGTGTCAAGAGGCATCAAATAGGGACGTCCTCTTTATCCACTCCTATTTATATTGATTATTGAAGTTTTAATTCTTTTGATCACTCATGCTCAAAGCACAGGGGATATATCAGGCATCAAAATTGCTCCCAGTCTTTACCTTATTCATCTGCTCTTTGCAGATGATGTTGTTCTTTCTGGTTCTGGTATTCTGGCTGAGTGGCAGCATTATAAAATCATTCTTTACACTTTTTGTCATGTTACCGGTATGGATATCAATGTAGATAAGTCCTCCTTTCTCTACAATAACATTGATGAATCGACTAGGCAACAAATTTCCAATTTCTTGCCTTATAAGATGGAACTTTATTGCTGCTGGTTTTAAATATATGGGATATTACCTCAAGCCCCTAGGGTATGGCATTAAGGACTGGAGATGGTTTTTATTGAAGTTCAAAAAAAAATTGAGCAATTGGACCTATAAGCTTCTTTCATTGGGTGGAAGATTGGTATTAGTCAAATCTGTCTTGACAAGTCCAGGGGTATATTGGCTCACACTTGCTCGTATGCCTAGCACTGTACTAAATTATATTAGAAGATATATATTTAATTTTTTATGGGGCAACATGTAGGGTAAGTAGAGATATCATTTGGTTGATTGGAACTCCATGTCCAGGCCCTACACTCTTGGGGGATGGAAGATTAAGAATTTGGAGTGGTTCAGCTTGGCTTTACATACCAAAATCTTATGTCTTGTCCTTAATGGTGTAGGGCTGTGGTCTCAAATTATCAAGAATAAGTACCTTAAGAATATTCCTGTGGATGTGTGGCTCAAACAGTAGTCCTTCAAAGTACAGGATACTTCTCATATGTGGAATGGTTTTATTCATGCCATGTCCTGGATTACTAGATGTATTGAATGGAAGATTGGAAATGGTAAGAATATCAAAGTAGGCCTTGATCCTATAGCTAGTGTTTCCTTTGATTATACTCTTCCAGAGGGTCTTAGATCATATTTGGAGGATTATGGTATTTACACACTCTCTGATGTTCTCAATAGAGGAGAAGCCACTTCCTCTTCAAATCACTAGATCACCGTAGATGACTTGGAGTTGGGTGGACTATGGAGGGAAGCCTGTTCCAATTATATTAAAGGTTTACATCATGGAGGAATTCGTATAAGTAATAAATATGATACTCTGGTTTGGATGTTTAACAAGTCATCAGGCATGGTAAAAGCCAATCTTTTGTATGAATTTATTGCTAATACTCTTGTCACCAATAAACATGATGACTTCTTGTGAAAGATATGGCAATACCACATTCCTCTCAAGATCATTTGCTTTAGTTGGATCAGCATACTGAATAAGATTAATACATATGAAACCTTGATTAGAAAAGGATGGACTGGTCCTCACTGGTGTTGTCTTTGTAGATCTGCTTCAGAGTCCGTTGAACATCTATTTCTTGACTGCAGCGTCATGAAGAAGATTATTGTTCTCATCATAACCACTCTTGATATTCTAATTTTTTGGAAGGAATCAAATTACACATTTAATGTCTCCTCCTGGATCAGCCTAGGAAATACTTTGAAGTATCTTCCTATTTTTCTTACTTGGCATATTTGGTTGACTAGAAACAAATGCATTTTTGAGGACAAGAATCCTGATGTATCTTATGCTGTTCTCTCTATCAAGAATCATCTCCAGCTCTATCCTGTCACTGCTCAGCAGAAAAAATTAAGGAGAAATGTTGGACTAGCACCCATCTTGAACTTTCTAGCTGGTTTCTTTGATGGTTCTTGAGCTAAGCATATGGGAGGTGTTGGTGTTCAGCTTTTGCTCATTCAATACCACTATTACTGCCTCAAACTGGGAGTAGGCCTAAGCACAAACACCATATCAGAGTTGCTGGATTTATGGACACTCCTACACTGTGCAAAAATCATGGGCCTTCCCCATTTACATATACATGTCTATTCTGCTGTCATCATCAACTGGTTCAATCATCGATATGCTCTTTCATTACTCACACTTGATGGATGGTGTCATTTCATTAGAGAGCTGGAGCCTGAATTCATCCAACTCTCTGCCATTCATATATATAGAGAGCACAATACAACTGCTGACAGCTTATCCAAAGAAGCATTAACACTGGCTCTGGGCCATCTTCAGGTTACTGAATTCACCAATGGTGAACGTATTGATTAGGGCTCTTACTTTATTTTCTAGCCCTTAGCACTGGACCTTTAGTGCTTTAGTTATTTATTGACATCCTTTGGATGTTGGTTGTGTTACCGCCTTTCACACACCTGGGTCACGTGGCAGAAATATTCAAGCCACTCGGTGTGTCCTTGGGGGTAAGTCTCGAGTCAAGGCTATCACCTTGTTCTTGACTCCTCCGTTTAGGCTCAACTCCTAACGAATCCAAGGGGGGTACACCCTATTAAGTTACTAAGGATAATTACTTAGTGTTGTGATGTTAAACTGAATGAGTTGCTTAGGAGTTTGTAATTTAACTATAGATAATCAAAGATGGCAAGATACAAAAGATGAACACACGAAAGCACAATACTGAGACACAATATATATATAAAACAAGAAAATAACCAGTGCCTTAGAATGGAGTCAAAAAATAAAAACAATGTACTTGCATGTGCTTGGAGTGAGTGTTTTGCGATTGCCTCTTGGTATGTTTTAAGTTAAATTTGAAGTGTGAGTTGATTAAAATTAGGCAAAGGGGAGACTCCAGATATACCCTAGAGTACTTGGAGTATGTCCAAAACTAAACCTTCACGGCTACCCGCAAGGAATATGTGGGCTGAAATGGAGTCTCTGGGGCTATTGTTCATAACACACCCGTTAGGGTGTGAAAGAGATCGGCGCCCCAAGGTCACTTTTCAGAAGTTCCTGCTTCCTTTGGGTATTTTTCCACCATGATGGTTCGATCTAGGTGTTGGATTTTCACTTGTTGGTTTGTTCATTTGGGAGAGTGAGTCCTAATTATACTAGTCACCCAAGTGCTTTTGAAACAGCTTGACTGATCGAACGAACCGCAGCCAAGTGCAGAGTATACACACTGGAGTCTTGTCAATTTTAGTAAGTTTTAAACTGGGTGTTCTTGTTTAAAAGAAAAACCTCCAGGAACCTTTTTCGATCCAAGTGGATCTCAATCGGGGAATAGAGGAGGGGTTAATTTTATAATAGCTGAAAAAAAATGATCAAAACAAAACATATACACAATTCTATTTTTCTAATTAGTCCTACCACGAATCTCTTTCCCCTTTCGGGTCAATCGGGAAGTCAAGGGGTAAGTATTAAGATTAATTTGAAATATAAAGTATGGAATATGAAATTAATAATAAAATAAATTATACTACCCTGCAAATTAGATCAATGCTATTTTGAAAAGAAATGAGCAAAACACAACAAAAAGGACATTGACGCAAGCTCGAAAGAGCCTATTCAAAAAATAATTTTATTAACAGAATTTACAATATCAGAGAACTGATATAACTCCTCTTTATCCTTATATGGATTGAAATCAAGAGTTTACAAGGTGTGAAAATCAAAGGTTTTAGTCAAATGGGAGACCCCTGCGGGGATTTGAACGTTCATGAGGACACTTCCGAACAGCAGCTTCCTTTATTTTTTGTTACACCTACTAAAAAACAGTGAGCATGTTAGAATAACATATGCCCAAAATCACTTTAAGAGTACCTTTGGATCATCCTACCTTAACTCAAAAAATGATGAAGTTAAAACTAGCTAAACAGGTGAAAAAGGAACCAAGGAAAGCAAGCTTTCCTTGGGATCTTGGCTTGATGTTTGTGCAGCCAATGAAATATGCACTTTTAATGCAGAATATTAAATTTTATCATACAGCAAATGAAACTACCTTAACAGCAAGCTATGAATTTTCAATTAAATGCTTGTGAAAATATGGTAATTTTAGCTAGATCTCTTAAAATTGAACTTTATGTGCAAAACAAAACTAAGATATAGAATTAGGAAGGGATATTACTAACTAGATCTATGTGTATTTTTCTTAATGAGACAGATCAGAGTAATAAGAAACCTTAAAAGTAACCAGTTTGAAGAAAAATTGATATTTTTAAAGGAGAGAAAGGGGAAGAGAGGTGCTTGTTGTTGAAGCAGATCTGTAGAGGAAACTTGGTAGTGAAGCACCGAGGGGCACGATCTTAGAAATATTTGTTGGAAATCAATGGAATCAAACCTGAACCATAGATCTTCCAGTCACGAAAAACCTGTAAGCTATACAACAACTCCTGCAAACAGAACCATTAAATCTGAAGATACATATGAGGAGTAGATGATACAACATGCAAATAATCTTATTTAGCATACAGGTATTATCTCATTCAAACACATGTAGAAAAATAAAATCAAGTAAGATTACTTACAATGATATATCCCTATGATTTCAATAACCATTGAGGCAGACAATAGTTAAGTGCAAAAAATTAAAAAAATAGCAGTTTCACCTCGAATGTAGCATGACAATGATAATACACACATGAAAGGTACTCCACAATTGAGCCTCCAAAGCTTATATTTATCTCAACAAATGAAGATGAATACACTGTTACAATGGAAAGCCCTTCAGTCCAGCTCTAACTGGCTTGGAAGAGGGAGCTATGCCTGGATATATACAAAAACTAGGAGATCCAGCCCAGGGGGGGTGCAAATACCAAGGAGACACATCAAATCAGCTGAAGGAGAGTCCATCAATGCCTGACCTGTGTCTAGCTGAGCCAGATCTGAGTCTCACTGAGTGCAATTGTCAATCGGGGGGCTGATCTGACTGACACCTCAACCTGTTGACTGAAGCATCCACCAAAACTCATCCAGATGAGTCAAAAACGTGTGGAGGAGAGAGGGAGGGAGAAATTCCCCATAAAGTATGTTGAAGATAAACTCTGGGTCTGATTTGATCACCTCCTTCAGTCAAGGATTTGTCAGATCTAGTCAATCTGCTTCAGATTTGACTGATTTCAATCAAATTGGTTGAGAATCCATTGATTTATGATTTTGGATTTTCTCCATTATTCATCAATTTATTAATTAAAATGATCAATAATTGATTTTTGGGGCTTTCTGACCTATGTGATGGAAAATCACTCAAAACTAGGAAATAGTGGGTCCATGGGTTTACATGGTGCTCTTAGCTTGAAAATGAGCACCTACATGACTGAAACTGATTATTTGGCCCACTTTTATTACAAAATCAATTTTTCCAATTAAACTATTAAAAAATAGCCTAAGTTTTGGAAAAATTAAAATTTTAATACAAACACTAAAAAAACAAAAAAAATGAAAAATTGAAAAACACCTAGGGGGACTTAGACATGTTCATATGACTCGATCATGATGTCTAGCATGCTTATACATTTACACATAGACTCTAATAACCTCAATAGGACTAAATGCCAAGCCGACCACCCCAACTTTGGAGGTATGGAGTGAAAAACTCAGAAATTATCAGTCGTTTATTCAACAACCAATAATAACCAAGGGAAAAAACACTTTGGGCTGATCGGATTGACAAATAAATTCTAAGAGACTGAGTCTTTTACAGACACTATCATGCTAGAACATTTATTACAACTCCCCCATGGGGTATGAACATGTGATGTAGTACAACATAGCTTCCCAGAAGCAAGACTGAAGGTCTTCTGAAGTCTGAACAATTTATCCTTGTCCGGTTCACTAGGTTCACTTGATAAAAAACCACTAAGTACAACTTAGGTGGTAACAGGCTGTGGATGAGCACCATATATTACATCTTTAATTTGTTTAATGCTTCTTTGGATCAGCTAACACATTAATTGTTTGAACTCTCTATGTAATGAAGGGTAGGGAAGCGGATAGAGTATCTCCCAGTTTGTTTCCATCTTGAAGCTTGAAGCATTATGGTTTACTGATTATGATTTTGTAGACAGCATATCATGGATTGATTGTTCTCCGATTTGATCTTAGCTGAAGCAGTTGTTGTTGTTATATTTGATGATGTATTTCATATACCTGAGCTCAGCACTTGCTGATGATGTACTCTATGTTCCCTTTGATTTCAATGAAATAGTAAAGAAACGATATTTTCCCCTGGAAAAAAACATAACACGTTGATACCATATTATTATAGAATCGAAATAGAAAAGAATGCGATATATAACTATATCTCAATTTCATAAATGGATAATCAATGCACTTTTATAATAAAGAGATCATATTTATTGGAACAAGAAAAACTTTATCAAAAATTGTTTCCTTTCTCTTTTCCAAGATAACAAAATTCCATGTAATAATGATGTTATTGTCAATTAGTCAATAATTATCAGTTGTCAAAAGATTATCATATCATATAAAAATTGAGTCATTGCATTAAAGAAACATTGTATAGAATTTCTTATGCTAACACTTTATATGCAATAATATGCTAACAATTTATATGCAATAATGTATGTATTTTTATTTAATCGCTGAAAAAAAATCATCTTTCTTAATTGACAAATTTTTAAACTTTTAAATCTTAATGCATTATTTAAATGAACAAATACAGAAAAAATACAACTTTATTAATTGACAATTTTTTAAATTTTTAAATCTTAATGCATTATTTAAATTAACAAATAAAGGAAAATATTTGACAAGGATAATTATTATTATTATTATTATTATTATTATTATTTTAAATAGAATAAAATAACATTTTACTTTAAATGAGAAATCTTGGTCCCTTTTCATACCTTTAAATATGTCCTTTTAAGATGTGGATCATATTAACTGATTAAATAATTTATGTCGATCCATTAAAATGTCATCTTAAAGAATAAAGTATGAAAGATCAAAATTTTGAGAAACTTTTCGAAGACTTATGTTGATAAGATGAAACAAAACTAACGTGCGAGATTAACTCAAACAAGTTCCAATAAGATCCACAAAAGATAAAGGTTATTTAAAGATGGCCCGTGCCTAAAGACGTCGTTGAAATTCAATATTTCATGGGACTCACCGGTTACTATCGTAGATCAATCCTAGGATTCTCAAAGATAGCCTATCCCATTACATCCTTACAAAAGAAAGGAGTAACTTTTATGTGGTCCTAGAAGTGTGAGGAGAGTTTTGAAAACTTGAAAATATTGTTAACCATGGCTCCAATATTAAAGGTGGTTGGCCCCTATAAAGACTACACAGTCTGTACATATGCTAGTAAGGAGGGATTGGGGGAGTATTATCTCAAGAAGGGCATGTGGCATGTTAGGAATATCACAAATTGAAAGAGCATGAACATAATTAGGTAGTGCATGGCCTAGAATTGACAGCAGTAGTGCATGCCTTAAAAATGTGGTATCACTACCTATTAGGGAAGAAGTTCCTTTTATTGACAGACAACATTTGCATAAATAATACATTTACTCATCGTGGTCTAAATGCCAAACAAGAAAGCTGGATGGCCTTCTTAAGTGAATTTGATTTTGAAGTAAATCATATCAAGGGTAAGGAAAATAGGGTGGTTGATGCACTTAGTCGACAAAGTCACAAAGTATATGAGATCACCATGAGCCAACCAGAAAGTGATTTGATTAGCAGAATAAAAACAACCAGCATCCAGATTGCGAGTATGAAAATTTATTGAATAAGTTGTTGAAAGACAAGGTAAACTTGAATGGGACAGAATTCAAAGTAGACCAGAAAGGGTTAATTTGGTTTAAAGGGAGAGCAGACATGCCTAATGTTGCATATTTAAAATTTTTTATTCTAAATGAAATGCAAAACACCCTTATGCAAGGTACCCTCTGTCGGAACCCCAAAATTTCATAAAAATTTAAAATTTTTAAGATAACATAAAATATCTGAATACGCAGTTTACTAACTGCTAGCAATTAGCGGAAAATGAAATAGTTTAACAATTAGTATTAATTAGTTTCAAAATACAATAACTAATACAACTTTCATTTTCATAAGTTATATAAGAATGAATTGCATCCAGATTGCTTTTAGCTTTACAAATAGTTTTACTTTTTGGCAAGTAGGTGAAAATCTATCTTTGAAAACTTGGGGCTTACTTAGCATTATGCTAACATAAATGGACTACTGGTTCTTAGAGGTTCAACAAGTAACGATTGATCAAGTAGGAATTTAATTTGTAAGGTAGCGAGAAGTATTTCTGTTGCATGTTAATATGTGTTCGGGTACACAGGGTACTCCCAAAAGACCGAACACCTTGAGAAACCACTTCACACAAATAGATCATAGATCAACACACCAATGTTTGTCATGTGGTTAAAACCCTCGAGAGGGAAACATTCCATGCCGCCAGCCAAATAGCTACTTGGAGCAATTTATTATGCAAAAGAAAGAAAGTTACATGAGCTTCTCATAATCGATCAACTAGCCAAGGACCTTCTATGCTCTTTAAATAGAAATCATAGACCAATCGGGTGTTAAGCCATAGATCAATGGTAGGTATGATCTAAGAGAAGTTGAACCCTCGGATCACTCTATGTCTAGAACATATCATGATCGTCAGATTAGAATATTTTATAACAATTACAAAGATACCTCATTGATGAGGCCAACACGAGCACAATAAATGCTTCTCATTATTTATACTAATATCTAATATATATACTTAATACATTGCCGAATACATAATGGGGAGCGTGGGCCTCCCATATAGCCCACCTTGTAACTACCTCTTATATGCAATATCTCCTTGTAACTACCTCTTATTTGACATGCCAAAGAAATGGAAGGTAAAATAAGGTTTGGAGAAAGGAGAACCTTCCCTAGTTTACCAAATCTCCAAATTAGTCTCACATCTCACTCGCATGCCAATTATTCCTCATGGTGGGCTTGTATTGTGGTCCAAGTCTTCATTCATTTGTCATGTGCATAAGAAGTAGTTATTTTAGGGCCTAACAAATTCAAATTTGGCCTCAAAGATGTCTTGGGTGAGGAGGCATTTCTTTGGTGTGTCAAATCATATAATGGATCTAGATGCCACTATAAAGACACACTTTGTACTTGGAGGGTATATCTTGTGGTTTGGAGCCTAGTTCATGGATTGTGTTTGTTTCATTTAGGACCCAATCCATCAAAGTTTGGTCCCAAACCCTTTCCAGGGTGAGAAAACCATACCTTAGTCCCAAACCCTTTCTAGGGTGAGAAAACCCAAACATTAGAATTAGGCATATATCCTATTTTAGGGTTAATGATACCATCCAAAGGGAATGTCTCATGGGTTTATAACTGATTTGGTTCAAATGATACAATAGTAGCGGCCTGTTTTTAGATTGCAAAGTTACGAAATTGAAAGAAATGAGTAACCTGAGAATATGGTACTATGATTGTGTGTTATTATCATCCACTAAGGAGAAACTCGACTCTCACTAGCGCTTAACTTGATATATTTGAAGCACTTTCATGTTTTCCAAATGGATCCACCAATAGCAAAAGGATAAAATTAGGCCATCTAACGAAGAAACCTCCTATCGATTGGGGTAGACCAAAATAGACAGTATGACACCAAAAATCAATCCATTTCCATATATAGTAGAGATAAATAAATCTAACACTAAGTGATGAATAACATACCTTATTCCAGATGGTTGTAGTAGATCCCCATTGAGATTTTCAACCACACTTGCAACTACATTCCTATAGCAACCCTCTAAAGACTTCAATGACATTAAGGGTGAAAGAAGGGTAAAAGTTTTGTTACACCGTTACTACAAAAGGAGTCGAGCATGTTAGTGGAAGATGATACATTTATTTAATTGCATGTCCAACCAAAATTTGTTGAATTCAAAACTACATGCATTGTAAAACACTCATTGTGCACTTCCGATCATACCAGAACAAGTCTCTGCAAAACATTCAACCATAATCTATTAGTGGTTTGGATGGACCCTGCGAGCATTTTCATCATAGTGCATTTAATAGGTTACTATGTGGGGACAAAATCATTATGATATATTTTCTTTATTACCTTCTACATTAGCGAAATCCCTCAGCATAGATTACATGATAGCTTCACATGCACATGAAACAATGTGAGGAAGTAGAATATTCTGACACATGAAAATAATTTATAGTGCACCCTACATCATTGACAATTTGAGTATACACAAAATAAAAAATGTTGTACAAGGAAAACAAGGATGAGACACATGTTCATGTGGTTCACCTCATCCACGAGGCTATGTCCACCAATTTGTTATTCATTTTATTGCTTTATCAAAATAGAGTAAATTACAATGTCTCAGCACAACCATGGCCGGTTTACCGTACCTCAAGGCTCTTCGCAGAGTGCCTCTTGTAACTCAACAACCCTCTTTTAGGACCCTTATAACAAGTTCATAAAATCATTAAAAACCCCTTGGGCACACAGTGAAATTCATCTTTAACACATCATTCAGGTATCCTATCATTGAAAAATAAACCTAATACTCAGTCAAGTAAAAGGAGCTACTATTGTCTAACAATTAGGGGTATTATTCATTAGACCCCATAAGGATACTTTTATTCCTAGAGTACTCATTATGTAACTTCTGTGTAATTTATGACGTAAGCTCATATACTGAATCCTTACCATCTTTGATATAATTCTTAATAACAAAAATATCATGAAAGTCCCTATACCATATGAGGAATACCATTTTACTGTCAATGTTTTTATTACTTTCAAGCATCAATCATCTTTGTCTAAGTTACCTCGGTAAACTATGTGAAATAATATATATATATATATATATATATCCTGCATTTTAATCTCATTTCCATGTTTATGCTAAAACAACAATTTGCTCATAGCTAAGTATCTTCCAAGGACTTTATTTATAATTCCTATACATTATCCTCGAGAGAAAGCAATGAGCACTCTGACTGCTTACTCATATCGCAGCCATAGGTCACTAGTTAAAAGGGATTTTTCCCACTCATTAAAAATTGATTTCATAGTTTAGCAATCGATCACACAGGGTATGGGAACAGATATGGAACCTAAGGAGAAGGGATTTACTCATTTCTATTTAGAATCGAAGCAACGACGTGGTCTGGTATGAAATCTTTGGATAAATTACCTATGTGGTTCAATTAGTCCTACCAATGAAAAACCAAAACAAACAGGAAGACGCCACAAACTCACGCAAAAAAACATGCGGTCAGGAAATAGGGCGAGGATGCATCTAGGGTTTTCTCTAGATTTTGCAAAAGGGAAAACCCCCAAAACGCAACCATGGATATTGTAGAACCATGGGCAATCAAACTCAGTCTGTATAAGGTAAGTGAAAATGTTACTCCCATAATAATCTCCCAAGGTTCTATACTTCCCTTCGTTCAAAAGAAAGAATATAACCCCCTCAAACGCAACGTGTAATTTAAAGGCAACTGCGTAGATCAAAATAAATCAAACTACACCAAAATTTCAAAGCTAAAGGTTTTAACTACGTCGTCGAGATATTGCCATTGAATATGCGGGGCATCGAAAGGATGAGGGTAATATTTTTCCAAGTAGGCATACTAGAGATATCTTGACTATCACAGCCGAGAGCCTACTGCACAATATTGGGCTCTTAAAAAAAGTAATGTCTAAATCAGAAATTTCGAAAATAAAAAGAATTAAAAACCTCAACTAGCTCATCATATCATCTAGATGTTGAGCGTGAGGTTTGGTCTAGTGTGCTTCTTCCTTTCTACAACCAGGAACTGGATAAAAGGAAAGCAATTTATATTACCTAGGCCCAATCGCTTCAAAAGAATGATTATACCTGACTGAAAGGATGCCCATGCTTTGCAATTGGTTCCATCAGCTAGCACGCAGAGGTAAATGTCTGATTATCTAAATCTCAGGCTTACCCAGTGCCAAGGTCATTCCCCCTCTCTAGCCAGTGCACCCCTCTAGACATATATACTACTCGCTTCCTTCAAAATAAGGCCATCGTCATCCTGTCATTCTGGCCTAGACCTGACTTGGTGCTGCTATTGTAATTGTTATACAGGTTTTTAGGCCATTATCCTGGCAACCGTTTCAGCCCTAAGATGACTGTGCATTCAGAATTTATTTAATTCCTTCCTCGACATGACTATTGCGTTCAGAAATTATTTAATTCCCTTCCTCCTGTCAAGCTGAGATTAACGCAAAGATTTAATCCAGTAATTTTGCTGAAGGAGTTTAATCCTCCTTTAAAATAGAATATAAAGTTTACAATGTAAAAGGGATTTGAGAAATCTTTGTCAAAAATACCTAATCAGTCGTTAGGTCTAACAAGAAATAATTCCATCATTTAGACTTTAAAATAACAATAATTCATGTCTTCATTTTATAAAAAGACTTTAATGTCCAAAGGACTTAATACTATATTTTTCTTTGTCCTTGTGATATAATTTATATCATAATACTCCATGTTTGCTTATTTATTATTTTCCTTATAGATGGACTACAAACTATGATACTTGTCTTTATGCATACTTAATTTATTATTACATCACATGTCTTTTATTTATCGTTTTTCTTATATATAGATTTCAATTAAAAATACTTTGTCTTTTATGAAGACTAATTTGTCATTTTCCTTTGTCCTTATGATATACTTTATATCATAGGTCTTTTTATCTATAATTTTTTCTTATATATAGATCTTCAATTAATAATACTTGTCTTTTATTTTTTCTTTGTCCTTATGATATGATTTATATCATATGTCTTTTGTCAAACCCTTTTTCTGATCCCTTAGCCCTAGTTCTTGTCGCACATGTGTTCATCGGCCCCTTTGTGTTGTTAAACTTTCACCAAACTTTTAGGTTTCTTCTGGTGGGGCCTTGGAACTTGAGCTCCTCACCCAAAAGCCCTCATACAATAATATTTAAAATCACAAAAACGCTTAGGGGTATATAGGAGGAACATTACATCCTTTCCCCCTAAAATTAACACTGTCCTCGGTGTTCTTGTCCTTCAATAATTTTTCCTCCTTTTGATTCGTCCTTGCTTGCTTTGTATTTCCTGTCATGATCCTACATTTAAAACCATACATATTCATGTATACTAGTATCGACATTGAAACAATGTAAAACTCAGAAATCAACACTATATAATGGTTCCAATATACAGGTCAGTTCTATTTGCCAATAAATAGATATATTACCTCATAGGTACCATTTTACCTATAATGCACATACCTATTCCCAGCATTATTCTTTTCTTTAGATGTCCTCCATCCCAACACTCCAAGTGCTAACAATACTCCAAGTACCAATTTAAGTCACCCAACACAAGGATGATACCCTTCCTTAGGCGTATCTCCTTCTTGTGCTATTCAGGGCACTTCACCATTATTCTTTTCTTTGGATGTCCTCCATCCCAGCACACCAAGTGCTAACAGTACTCCAAGTACCGATTCAAGCCACCTAGCACAAGGACAATACCCTTCCTTAGGCAGATCTCCTTTTCGTGCTCTTCAGGGTGCTTCACTAAGCTGAGGCACTTCCGTTCTCACACACCACCACATCACCTAGAGGTTATTCTCTTCACAGATTCCCCCACTCTTGTGACAGTCCTCTCAATGTGTGCAGAACAAGTCTTAACCAAAATTTCTTACATCTAGGCATCCCCAGAATGCATAGTGGTCCCTCACTGGCCCGGGGGAAAACATGTAGCTTTCATCCACTACCTCCATCTTCTTAACTCATTACAGTCCTAGATCTTTAGCACTCCTCATGGCCACAATTTACCATGCTTGTAATCACTCCATAGGTGTTCAGTTTATTCTTAATTCAAGAACATCAAACTTTTGAGCATAAGTCATGCCTTACTCCATTTCTCATTCATTGGATAAGAGCCTTTTCAATTTATTTTAACACCAAAATTGACAAGAAGGCATTTACAAGAAGCAACAAAACCTTTTCAATTTCTTATAACAACATAATTCGCATGAAACCACATAAAACTTGGGAAATTTAACAATTCAAACACCCCTTACTCATTAACTTGAATTTATTACAACATAATAAAAAACTCAATCACTGATGCAATTTTATATATACTACATATGAACTTTTTATCTACTAGATATTATAAGCCTTCAAACAAATTATAGAATTATTGTGAACTGTGAACTATTTATCAACTAGATACTATAATCTTTCAATAGGGTTTATGGGTGCTCTTGCCATGTGAAGCCGATGTTGTTATTTGGCTTGATTCGGTTGTATCACAGTGGGATTATCAACATTCGTTTCTTATACGTTGTGTATCTTCCTAAAGGAGTATGGCTGTCCTAGATCCTTGGGGCATGTAATCATACCTTTTATTTTTTGTAACTACTAAAATGCATATAATTCTTCCCATTTACTCAAAGAAAAAATTAATGTTACCATTTAATTGGTTGATTATGCGTAATGAGATAGATCTCATCCTATGGATGCTTCTACATGTAATTCACCATGGATCTACGACCAAAACCAATTAGTCTTGTAATAAGTATTGAATTCAAATATTGATTGATTGAGAGCATATATTATCCTCAAATTACTTGGGATTCACTTGAATTCACAAGGGAAGAAAATTGTTAAATGGAGGATAAGATACATATCATCTTACGGTACTAGACACCAGAAGTTGGGAGATGGTTCACTTACTTCAGGTGTTTATTGTTGGGATGTATAATATAGGAGACAAATTACACAAAAAGTTATCCACTTAGAATTTCTAAAAGATTTTAGTGAGAAACCATACCAGCATCAAACATAGTAGGAAATGATCATATAAGGTGCTTTTAGAAGTTAGGATCACAGGATGGTGCCAAGTTGATGACAAAGGAGTCATTTTCAAAATCTCTTTCAGAGATTGAATGGGCCAAACACTTGAAATGTGAATATGTTAAATCATTGATAGAGACGTCGATAAAAACATTTGTTTGATGCTTCCAAGGCATTGAGATACTACTTCTCATATAGTGGTAGCCGGTTTACTTCATTATATTTTGTGATATAACTGAATGAATGGTAGAGATAAAGATTAAACATTGTTGTGGTGTAAATCCAATGAAATTGTTGAATAGGTGGAATGAAAGGTCCAATTTTTTTATAACCTAAATTTATAAAAATTTTAAACATGTTGTTAAGAGTTGAAACAATGGCACAACCATTTTATTTACCTGAATAAATCATTTTTAAGGAAGTTCTGATTATATTTTGAAAAGGATCACTAAGACTGCAAGAATCATACAACAAACTAGAACTGAATTCAAGCCTATAGTTCAACATATACTACATGACAATTGTCAAGAAGAGACCAAAGGATCTGCTGTGACAATTCCCCTCGCCAGAATCATTCATGTGACTGGGATAGACTAAGCAGCTTAACATACTTGTAAAGATTTCATGCTCTTGGATTTTATGGAAGAAATACATATTCTGAAAACTTGGTTTTCTACTAAAGAAGTAAACATATACTAGAAGAATTATTTAAGTATGCCCAACTTGTCAAACAATATTGCATAAATGAGAAACTATTTCAGTGATGAGTCTGCATATCATGGAATATTTCATTTTTCAAACTAACTCGCTTTTCTCATCATTGGCATCATTTTTAAAACTTTTTGAAGCTCTGGAAATCTAGGTCTCTAGGATATCTAAAGAGGTTTATTTTTGAAACTCTAGGATTTAAAATAATCTAATGGGGTTTGCCACTGGAAAGTTATCACTAAGCGTCTGCTACACCAATTGGTGAAACTTTTAATTAGTCTGCTACTTAGACTTTAATATGTCACCTTTCGGAGCCTATTTATCATGAATATGAATATTTACTGCCTGGTCCCCATTTTCCATTTTCATATCAGTTAGTGGCAGAGATACCCTCTCTATCTCTCTCTCTCACACAAGGCATTGACCCAAAATATTAAAAACTAGTTACAATTTATTCAATGTCTAATGGGGAGCTTGTCATCAATGCCCAGCAAATTAAATATCGTTACAATAGAAGGAAGACTTCTTTATGAATAATGCAGTATGCATAAATTAAAAATAGAAGATTTAATCTTGCAGATTTGAGTCACAAACACTACTTCCAGACACATGATCGGTGGCTACCAGGCCATCAATGCTAATTTATTGAGAACATAACAAAATCAATTTACAAATTTTGTTCAATATCAATAATTTAAATAAATTAAACTATTACCTGTATAGTGCTCGCCATGGAACTCAGCAGGCACCCATATAGAGGCCACATAAGTTTACCTTTCGCACTTCTGTGAACTGTTCTACAAAATACTAAATTAGGAGAGAGTATGAACTGATTCCGAGAGAGTATGAACTACCGCGTTCGTAATTTCTTCCAAATGTAATCCTGCAAAACTATCATGTTAGCCCATTCTTAAGGGTCCAGTGTTGGAGCTGGCTCTGATACCATATGTAGCAACCCTCTAAAGACTTCAATGCCATTAAGGGTGAAAGAAGGGTAAAAGTTTTGTTACATCGTTACTACAAAAGGAGTCGAGCATGTTAGTGGGAGATGATAAATTTATTTAATTGCATGTCCAACCAAAATTTGTTGATGTCAAAACTACATGCATTGTAAAACACTCACTGTGCACTTCCGATCATACCAGAACAAGTCTTTGCAAAACATTAAACCATAATCTATTAGTGGTTTGGATAGAACCTTCGAGCATTTTCATCATAGTGCATTTAATACGTTACTATGTGGGGACAAAAGCATTATGATATATTTTCTTGATTACCTTCTACCTTAGTGAAATCCCTTAGCATAGATTACAGAACAACTACACATGCACACGAAACAATGTGAGGAAGTAGAGTATTCTAACACATGAAAATCATTTCTAGTGCACCCTACATCATTGAAAAATTGAGTATACATAAAATCAGAAATGTTGTATAAGGAAAAAAAGGATGAGACACATGTTCACGTGGTTCACCTCATCGACAAGGCTACATCCACCAATTTGTTATTCATTTATTGCTTTATCAAACAGAGTAAATTACAATGTCTTGGCACAACCATGGCCCGTTTACCTTACCTCAAGGTTCTTCGTAGAGTGCCTCTTGTAACTCAACAACCCTCTTTTAGGACCCTTATAAATATTTCATAAAATCATTAACAACCCCTTGGGCACATGGTGAACTTTGTCTTTAACACATCATTCAGCTATCGTAGCATTGAAAAATAAACCTAATACTCAGTCAAGTAAAAGGAGTTGCTATTGTCTAACAATTAGGGGTATTATTCATTAGACCCCGTAAGGATACTTTTATTCCTAGAGTACTCATTATGTAACTTCTGTGTAATTTATGACATAAGCTCATATACTGAATCCTGACCATCTCTGATATAATTCTTAATAACAAAAATATCATGAAAGTCCCTATACCATATGAGGAATACCATTTTACTGTCAATGTTTTTATTTCTTTCAAGCATCAATCATATTTGGCTAAGTTACCCCAGTAAACTGTGCAAAATAATATACATACATACATACATACATACATACATATATATATATATATATATATATATATATATCCTGCAATTTAATCTCATTTCCATGTTTATGCTAAACGAGCTATTTGCTCATAGCTAAGTATCTTCCAGAGACTTTATTTATAATTCCTATATATTATTCTCCAGAGCAAGCAATGACCACCCCGACTGCTTACTCATATCGCAGCCATAGGTCAGTGGTCAAAAGGGATTTTTCCCACTCGTTAAAAATTGATTTCATAGTTTACCGATCGATCACTTGGGGTATGGGAATAGATCTGGAACCTAAGGAGAAGGGATTTACTCGTTTCAATTTAGAATCAAAGAAACCACGTGATCTGGTATCAAATATTTGGATAACTTACCTATGTGGTTTGATTAGTCCTGCCAATGAAAAACCAAAACAAATAGGAAGACACCATAACCTCATGCAAAAAACATGCAGTCAGGAAATAGGGCAAGGACACATACATACTACTCGTTTCCTTCATAATAAGGCCATCCTCATCCTATCATTCTCGACCAACCTCACTTGGTGCTGCTGTTGTAACTGCCGGATAGGATTTTAGGCCATTATCCTTGCGATCGTTTCAGCCCTAAGATCACTGCGCATTCATAATTTATTTAATTCCTTCTTCGACATGACTATTGCGTTCAGAAATTATTTAATTCCCCTCCTCCTATCAAGACGAGATTAACGCATAGATTTAATCCAGTAGCTTTGCTGAAGGAACTTAATCATCCTTTAAAATAGAATATAAAGTTTACAATGTAAAAGGGATTTGAGTAATCTTTGTCAAAAAGACCTAATCAATCGTTAGGTATAATAGGAAATAATTCCATCATTTAGACTTTAAAATAATAATAATTCATGTCTTCTTTTTATAAAAAGACTTTAATGTCCAAAGGACTTAATACTATACTTTTCTTTGTCCTTATGATATAATTTATATCATAATACTCCATGTTTGCTTATTTATTATTTTCCTTATAGATGGACTACAAACTATGATACTTGTCTTTATGGAGACTTAATTTATCATTACATCATATATCTTTTATTTATTGTTTTTCTTATATATAGATTTCAATTAAAAATACTTTGTCTTTTATGAAGACTAATTTGTCATTTTCCTTCGTCCTTACGATATACTTTGTATCATAGGCCTTTTATCTATCTTTTTTTCTTATAGATAGATCCAATTAATAATACTTGTCTTTTAATTTTTCTTTGTCCTTATGATATGATTTATATCATATGTCTTTTTTCAAACCCTTTTTCCGATCCCTTAGCCCTAGTTCTTGTAGCACATGTGTTCGTCGGCCCCTTTGTGTTATTAAACTTTCGCCTAACTTTCAGGT
Organism: Pseudotsuga menziesii; assembly: GCA_001517045.1. NCBI lineage: Eukaryota > Viridiplantae > Streptophyta > Pinopsida > Pinales > Pinaceae > Pseudotsuga > Pseudotsuga menziesii. The sequence continues at coordinate 223,467 of LPNX010841787.1, forward strand.
TTCTTCTGGTGGGTCCTTGGCACTTGAGCTCCTCACCTAGAATCCCTCATACAATAATATTTCAAATTGAAAAATCGCTTAGGGATATATAGGAGGAACATTACAATTCCATTCTCAACAACAACGAAATAGAAAAGCATGATATATATTAATATTTAGACCTACTCTAGCATATATAAATCCAAAATGTATAAATCAAATCAACTACATCCACGAACAAGAAAATTCATAGTTACACACATAAAATGGATGAGAAATATATATTTCTATTAATTATAAACAAAGATACAAGTGACGAAAGTTGTCTGCACCTTGTCAGAATCGAGAGACCGAGTCCTCCACTTGAGCCTCCACCACTTCAATCTTCCATATCAATAGCAAGCTCACAAGACAATGGAAATCTTGGGAAGAGGATCAATGGCTGCTCAAAAGGACAAAGGGATGCAGACAGAAGCATGTATGAATGGGGCACAAATCCACTATAGTTTTGTTTCTCTCATAAGTTCTTCTCCTCTAATGCATCCAAGAGGCTCAATATATAGCCCTTCAATAGGCAGTGAAGGGTTGATTTAGAACGTTTCCAGGCATATGGAATGCCAAAGGTCAAGTTATTTGTGACTCATTGAGGAAAACTCCAAATATTTTAATTTTGGGCACATTTCCTGATGTATGCGGGTCATAGTGGGGCAAGCTATGTGTACACACATTTTGTAAGCTAGTGACCCATGCATAACAATAAATATGACTTTTTTAAAGGATTTCTTGGATCATCCAAGTTTATTTTGAGAAAAGGGGATCCGAATAGTATGCATAGGGACAGGGAAGCCTCCATTAAAACATGATCTAGCAAGTGTGGTAGAATCATCTATAATAGATACCCCCTAATGTGTAAGGTCATAGGGGTAACATGATGGTCTAAATACATTATACCAATCCCAGAAGTGGAGTAATGAAGACCCATATGGAAAAACTAGTCACTCATTAGCACAATACAATGATACATCTCAACATGTGACTACAAATATGAAGTGTAGCAGTCCGAGATACATAATAGTACAATGGCCATGAATAGGCATAATATGCATATGTCACATGTGGTCATTTCCATGTACAATATACAGTGAAAAAAATATTCATATTGAATGAAGATATCTGATAACACACTAGAATATAGGCATGAGAGCTTACATCTCATGGATTCTGGCACAATTAAGGAGGTAGCATGTATGTGATGCCACAAAGATTGGAGGTATTCTACACAAAATCCTACTGGTACATGTCCCATCACACAAATAAAGGTGTCGAGGTCGAACATGTTCAACCATCATCGGATGTCCCATCACACGAATAAAGGTGTTGAGGTCGAACATGTTCAAGAGATATATGTTCAAGAGATATATGAAAGGATCTGCTTGGATGGGACTGGGGAAAGCGTGGGCCTATATGAATCATAAAATTGAATTGGGGAGCTGACATAAAGCTCAATACAACAATCAAAAGCATGAAAATTCAATTACAATTTGATATAAATGGTAGTCCCTATGGGAGATGGTCAACATAAAGTTCAAGTTGTGTACAGGGCCGTAGATGTTCAAATTAAAGGAAAATTGTCATCAAAATGAATGTTTGTTTTGTAGGATGGTATTATAGTGGAGGGAGCGTGAGCATGGATATGTGGATAGTGCAGTCCACAATGACATAATTGCTCAACAAGCACCAAAAGGATGCATATTGTACAAGTTTTGGCAACTTTGGGCTTGAGGGTCCAACCAAGGCTTCTACAGGGGCTTGTTGATTATTGGGACCTAAGCACAGAGGATATTCAACTAGATGGGATGTCCCTAAGACTAGAAGTGGAGGATATCTACTTCATTATTGGACTATCCCACCTAGGAGAGGTAGTAAAATTGAGTGCTTGTGGCGTGGGAGGTGGGGTCACCATCGAGGAGTATATAAATGTTTACTGCCTTCTAGATATTGAAAATATTGAAATCCAGGTTCTTGTGAACTCCATTCAAGTGCTTGTGGCGTGGGAGGGGGGGTCACCATCGAGGAGTATATAAATGTTTACTGCCTTCTAGATATTGAAAATATTGAAATCCAGGTTCTTGTGAACTCCATTCAGAGCCTTAGTTTCAGGGTTATAGTATTGGTACTAGCCAAGATTGAAGGGTTTGGAGTCATTGCATTAGGCCTACAAGGCTCTCATGTTTTATGTAGTAGAGTGTATGAGACCCATAATATATGATTGGACATTATGAGACAACAACTGACTGATTGTAAGTTGGGTAGTACAAGGAACTTTGGGTTCGGAAGCATACTCAAAACTTTCTTCCTTGAGTGAGTACCAGGCCTTAGCATGAGAGTTCAAGTTCCTCTGCATGGTCTACGAGATCAAACCCAAACTCGCTGGGCAGAGGTGATGTAGTGGTTAATGGGAGGTAGGACACTCACTCCATTCCCACCAGAGTTCCACCACTGGTGGCAACAATAGATCATGGTCATGGATGACTATCTATATTTAGGGATTGAATTTCATGGAGACCCAAATATGCCATTACCATAGGGTGTCGCATACAATGATATAGGTAACAATCCCAAATGCATTTTGATGTATTTGAATTTTTGTATTTTTGATGTAATGGAAATAAAAACATGTTTTTGGAGGTATCATGTACAGAAATTGATCATGCATATGTAGATGTAGGTCCTAGACGACCAGATGGTTTCCCCCAACATCATTGGAGGGGATGAGGGGATGAAATAATAGGTGTAGTTGTAGAGCATGCGCTCTAAGAATATATACCAACTTTGTCAGGATGACACATAGGGCTCCTATGGTGCAAGTCAAGGACTTACCCAAGGAAATGCATATACATGTGGTAGGAGTGCTCCATGCGTGGATTAGACTATTTTAGTGGTTTAAAAGTGCAGTTGTTTGTTTTCATGACCACCACCTTGGTCCATAGGGATAGAGGACTAGATAGACATTTTGTACTGATTGTATAGTTTTTTGGTGGGTTAGAGCCTCAATTTTAAATCATGACTATTGGGCCCTAGAATTGTCCATTTTTTCATCACTTATTGACATATATTTCATCCATTTTCTTCCCATTATCGCCCATTTTTCATTCCATTTTCCATCCATTTGTTGTAACTATGTGTAAAACAACATACTACTTCCATTGATGTTTTAAGTGGTTAATAATGATTATTTTATTTTATCTTTGATGAATTGAAGACTATTATGCATAATTTTACTAATGATGGCTTCTGGAGTGATTTTTCATGTACAGGATGCTCACATCTAGTTGTTATAGCCTTGACTGAAAATGCATGCCACATAAGAACATCTTTATTTGCGTCTCGATTTGCGGCCATATGGAAATAATCTCAAAAATATGAGACATGGGTTTTTTGCGTAACAGCCTCATTTGCATGAATTTCAAGGAAATTTCCAAACAAAGCCATGGTTTGCGATATACATGTTGTTCTTTGAGAGGATATTTTCCAGATTTACTATTGCGGTCGGTTCCAAAGTTGTTAGCAGTTACGGTCGTGTTTCAGCTATTACATATCACAAGTTGGGGGTTCAGTTCCTCATTTCCATGAGATAATTTTATGTATAAATATGTAATCAATATCATTGAGAAGGAAAAAGAGAAAACAATATTATGATGTAGGATTTGATTCAGATCTATTGTAATCATTCATTATGATAATACATGCTGGCAGTTTCTTAATTCTAGAGTTGTAGACTTTCATTGTGGAGATCCAGCTCTGCTCAGTGGAGGAAGGGACCTCTTCCTTGAGTAGATGCTAGTAGTGTTGATTGTAGGTGTGTTATTGTTTAGATTTGCTTATTTTTTTGTTCATGCTTTCATTCATTAAGCTTATCATAGTTGTATGCTTTCATTCATTAGATTTGTCATAGTCGTGTTGTTAATTCATTTGATAGATCATTGGCCAACATAGCACTTGTTTTAGATGTATGCAATTAGATCTTGAGTTTGGAGTTATGAATAGGATTAGGCTTTGTTTTATTTTCAATAAGGTGTGATCTAGTTTATAATGAGTTTTGATTTCATACCAATAGATAATAGTGTTGGGTAGAAATTGTGCTTGCATAGATCTTGCACGATAGCTTTGAAATAAAAAACTTTCTCGGGTTGATAATTTATGTTTAGCACTCTGCATGTTAATTTTTAATTAAGTGACATATAGTGGGCCCAACATTATGGCGCCATTGCCGGAGAAGTTATCAATGGTGCAAAAGTACATCTCACATTGTTTTGTAGATGCATTGTTAAAGTAGGGCATGTAGGTTGCATGATTACATTTGAGTTTATTAATTTTACTTTGAGTGTGAATTTTCTGTCTTTCCATTCAGTTTTATTTTATTTTCAATCTTTGGAGCATAAATCTTATCATTCCCCTTAGTGGTGTTGTAAGCACCACGATTTCTACTAACAACTTGACAGAAACATTCGAAGGAGGAGCCTCAAGATAGCACACGAAGAATATAATGAAGAGATGGTAGGTAAGAAAGATGGAGAAGTTGTTACCTCCAAATTTTCCATCAGACATTCAGGAAGAGTGGCACCAATGAAAAACATCCCCCCACATGTTCTACCAAATTTTCACGGTTTGAAAAATGAAGATCCTGATGTATTTTTATTTGAATTCAAAATACTTTGTAGAGGATATGGTTATTTTTCTAATGATTAAAAGTTGAATGTGTTTCCCCTTACTCTAAAAAGAACATCCCTTCGATGGTTCATGAGCCTCGGTGGGAATTGTATACAAACTTGGGAATACATGAAACATGTATTCTTGAAAAGGTACCAAGATTATTGCAGGGTCAATAAAGACATCTTCAAAATGACACAAGAAGAAGAAGAGAGTATGGAGGAATACATAGAATGCTTTCAATATAACCTCCAATGATCCAAACAAAGGAAACCAGGGAAGAAGAACTTAAAAATACTTCTACTAAAGGGAATGCAAGCTGAATATTTAGAAATATTAAATATGATGGAAACAGGTAATGTATTTCAGTTAGCATATGATGATATTTGTGAGTTATGTAGAAGGTATTCAAGAGGAAACTTCAAGAGTGGTAAGAATTCTAAGAAACTTTTATTTTTATTTTTTAGATCTACTGCAAAAACAAGAGTTTTATGAGCTGAAATTAGTAATGTATTTAAAAATTCTAATGATGACATCAATGATTAATTACATTCAGAATTGGTTGTTTTGCAGGTTAAGGAAAAGCGTGAGGAATTTGAAAAAACAATTTGCCAACGGTGTCAAAAGGAACATCTTGAAATGAATTGTCCTTTGGATAGTCCCACAATTTTTGGCATATTCGACTTGAATCATTCCATAGATCATTGTCCCTCCATACCAAGGATGAAAGAAACATATCAAAGAGATATAGGAGTTGCAACCAACTCATTGCAATAGTCATGGAAACTGTGGCCTACATGTATGGTTCAAAATTCTATCCCTCCATTTTCTTACTCTCATACTCAATCATTGAATACTCTCCGACCATGGCAGTTGTTGCAGCCTCAATTTAACTCTTACCTACCTTATCCACAAGGTTGGAATGGCCTATATTATGATCACATGGCCACTCTCCCTCATGCTGCAACACAGCTTGGTCCTTCAATATCAACCTCACAAATCAATCCTCTACATCAGCCACATGTATTTTCTCATCAAACTCCTTGGTATCCAACACAATTTCCTATCCAATCCACCCTCCACCCTAACGATAATAAAGAAGTACAGTATGCTTATAGTGTTGAGATGCAAAATGTTCCTACATTTCCCTCTTGTTCTACCTCACCTACACCGCTGCAAAAAGACAGTGCATTGTTGCAACAAATCTATACAAGGCTTGAAAATGTTTTAAATCCAAGATTTGTAGATGGAGCTTCTTCTAGTCCTCATAAGAAAGCAGACAAGATCAACATGCCATAGGTAGAATTTGATGACGAACGAACATTGGAACCAAAAATTGAAGCATCCTTTACATCATTAGATCCGAATCTCTTATGCATTGAGGACGATCAGTTTACTAAGGAGCTTCATGGTGTAACATCCATGATAAAGCAAGGGAACAAAGACTATATCGAAGCTTTGTTTCAATATGTCACCAGTCTGTAGCATCATTCCACACTTCACTAATTCTTGGAACCATCATTTCAAGGGAAGTTGATCTCTCATATCTTAGCATTCATAATGTTATATTTTTCTCTTGGGAGTATGAGGTTGCTTGAGTCGCTTCTTCGAAAGTGGCTCCATTGGAAATATGCATACGCTTGAACAATTTTTATATTTCCAAGTAGAATAGGGTAGGATAGAATAATAGAATAAAACCATGCTTTTGTTTTTTTAAGTTTTTTATTTTTGAATAACTATGCTCTCTTCCTGCGCCTTGTTGCAATCTGGAAGATCAGAAAGTAGAAAGATAAGGAATGGGTATGAGATGTTTTCAAGAATGTTTTGGAATTGTTGACTATTTGACCAAAATGCTTAAATCTTTTTTGTCTTCAATGTTCAAAATTTAATTTGTCTCTATTTGTTACAAAAAAAAAACTTTCTTGAAAACAAAATTACAGTAATTAGGGAAGTTGAATGAATGATCCACATGAAAATGAGCCAATGATTATGGAACCCTTCAAGCTTGAACTTTGGCATGAATTTTTTAGCTGCAACACCCAGTTGTGACTGGTAGATATGACCGTGAGCTGCAACACCCAGCTGTGAGAGTGAGCTGCAACACCCAGCTGTGACAATGAGATGCAACACCCAGCAGTGACAGTGAGCTGCAACACTAGCTATGACAATGAGCTGCAACACCTAGATCTGACTGTACTGCAGGTCAGAATTTATAAGTTTGAGGCACGTGTATATTTCATATCATGGCATGTATTTGGTTTTCATTTATATATAACACATCCATAAAAATACACATGATTTATTTCAACATTATTTTATTTTTTAAGAGTTGCAGCTGAGGCTGCATCAGACTATGTAAGTGAATATAAGTGCTCAAGGATTGAAATTTTTTGGTATGGATGTGTATTATATTTAATTTTACATCATTAAAAAAATACACACCTATTCTGGTCACTTTTGGGGGTCAAATTTCATTTATTAAATTTTTGGTGACATTTTGGTCTGAAAATTTTACTGAAACACAGTCGAGACAGTCTATTTTTGAGAGACCAAATGGATGTTTTTTTAAAACCTGTTTACATCCCAAGTATCCCTTTGAATCTAGTTTCCAAAACAATTTAAATTTTTAATATTGGGTATGAAATGAAAAACTTATGGCCAAAATACTAACGGGGTGTCAAGCAGGCATCTTAGGAACAGAGCTGGGATAGTCAATTTTTGGATGCCTTATTGGAAATATCTTGAAAAAATTTATCATTAGTATGTTTACCTACAAATCTAGTTTACAACTCAATTTGAATCACTCCATTCCGATATCGTATGCAAATTTTATGACCAAAATACCGAGTGCCTATCACAAATCAACATTCCTAAAACTCGGTTTTCTAGACTATTCATTGGATTATTTGACTCCTAAGTTATCATTGGATTCAAAATCTGTTTCTAATGGAGATACCTACATGAATATACTTTAATCTGTAATTGGAATCACATCAATCCGTTATCAAACGAAAAAGTTAAGCCTAAAACAGTGACTGTTGGTCTAGTCCAGAAATCGAAAAAACACCTTGTCATGCAGGCTATTACTGAGTGATTTGGAAGATCATTATATAGAATTTAAAAAAAAATGTTTCTAAGGGAAATAGACCTATGAATTTAATTTCATTTGGATTTGGAATCACTTAAATTGTACAAGGAAAGCAGAAGCCATGATCAGAATACTATTGGTGAGTCTAGATGGACATTGCTCTCCCGCAGGTATAAAATGGACTTTGCTTTGTTCATTATTCTTCAGATTTGTTTTATAACTAATTTCTTGTTGTTTTTTTCATACGTTTTGGGTGAATAGAGACCAATCATCTCTTTTCTTCCATCATCTCATGTTTTATTGCAGGCAAGTGCTAGGTTTTTGCAGGTCCTTAGAAGAAAAAGGTCAATACATGCACGGGTGACTCTTGAAGACTTTTTCTCAATTTGCAAATGGATTGAGCAAATAAAAAAATGGAGAGATTGATGTAAAAACCATACCAATGTTCCATAAGTCAAGTCCCATTGCTACATGCCAATAATCATTTACCAATTGGTGCCAAAAAGAAACCTCTCAAGAAGCCAATTGCACTATGGTAGTTTCATTCACCCTCCTCATTTCAAAACCCTAAAAATACATTCATGTCGAAGTCCCATTTTCCACTGCTTATGTAGTCACCTTAACCGTTTTATTTTCCATCACTACCACATCACGGCTTCACATATACTTTCCACTTCTCATTTTCATGTTGGTTCTATTTTTCACTATGATTCCTCACAATCATTTATTTTGTACTCATATTAAATGATGTGGAATTCATTAAGGTCCACCTTCCAATGGTCTTGTCCCATCCACTCTGACACATTATATGGGATTGATATTAGAGTTTTATAGTGCCCTAGTATCTGCATGAATCAATGGCATATTTCCTTGTTGTTAATCATGGGGATTCATCAATGCCTCTTGATTGACAAATCTTGCAGGTGAATCGAATCCAGCACATCCATTCATACCTGTTAAGATGCGCTAAGGTACATTAGAGCTCACTGTCATCAAATTTGAGTTGCTTGACATTGGTTAATGGCATACATTAATGGTCGGTAATCCAACGATTTCTTTCCATGCTCGAATTCAAGAACATTCATTCACATGGTAAGAATTGTACCTCGGTTTGTAGCAACTCAAGATTATCTGATCTAATGGTTTCGACAATGACTTGTAGCATCATTTGTTTTAGTAGTTTTGCAATTCCTTTCCATTTTCTTCTAGCAGTTAGCAGTCTTACATGCAACCAACACAACATCATGGATCAAATTCAGCCTCATCCAATTTTAGCTCTGATATACATTTGTCTCAGCATCAGATTGGCCTACATAGCTCCAGTATACACCAGTCCATTCATGTCAACTAAGGCTTCCATGGAGGTAACACTTGAGGTAAAATAGCATGAGTTTTTGATTTATTAAAGATTTAGGGAAATGTCATGAAGAACCACTAAACATTAGCCATTTCCATTTTCTATATAGCATTTTATGTCCATCCATTCCCATCCTTTTGCACTCAATTTTAACAATTCATCATTCATGCACATCCACTTCAAAGTCCTACCCAACATGTCACCAACCCAACTGACCAAGCATGAAAATAATCAAAGGATACCTTATTGTTGTCACACAAGAACCAATAATAGGAAGTCTTGATGCTGCCACACAAGAACTAGTAGTAAGAAAAGAATCCTTGCTACTGCCACATAAAAACCAACACTGAGAAGAAATAAAGCAATTACTTAAAGGTTGTTCTTTCCAGATTTGGGAATTTTTATGCATGTGGGAACCACAAATCTTCTATGGATGCAATTTGAGGAAATGATGCATGAGGGCATGCTTTGCATTCAGTTTGGGGGAGATGACTATTTTTAACTTAGCTAAAAACTCATCTCTTCCATTAGGACATGGAAATTATTCAGTTTGGGGGAGAAATGACAGGCTGCTACACTCAGTGGTATGAAGAAATGAATCCTACATTACATTTTCAATCATCATTTCTAACTTATGAATATGTTGCCATAAAGTAAAGGTGTGAATTCCTTGGCTCATTTTTATCATCCACCAATACAGACATTGGTTTTAGCAATCTTAAGCATTCTAGTTTTTGCAGCTCCAACTCTATCAAGCTTTCATTTACATATTCAGAATTTGATGTGAGAGTTGGCCCACGGTTATTGGCATGAAAATTACAACAAGCCCGTGAAAATATTAATAAAGGCATTCAATTTTGAAATGGATTATTCAAAGATGTGATTAATGGATTTTGTTGTGCTTAACTATCAGCCTCAACATTTTATTTTCTTCAAGCCTAGATCAGTTTAATATATCATTCCAAGGGTAATAGTGGTCTATAGTACGACTTGTTGTGAGCAGATTTAAAGGAGATCACTGAATGTAAATTTGTTAGAGAAAATATTTTCAAGTCATAGCACAATAGAGAGTTGAGTGGTATTCACAATTTTTTCTTCAAACAAAGCATAATGGAAATCATGTAGAAGCCTTTTCAAGGTCTGATGTGAAGTTTATCTCAGCAGCATTAAGGTAATGTTTCCTTCCAATATTGGTCTATTGTCAAGAAAAGATGCATGTGGACATGCTTTATCTTCAGTTTGGGGGAGACATTGGTTGTTTTCATTCCTTTTCAAGTTCATAGCCAATAATTGTTTGATAATTATTGTGGATGCTCAAAACATCTTTTGCCATCAAGTTCACATTTTGTTTCTCATTTGTCAACATTTTTAATACAAAAGTGCAGAATTTGATTGAAGGATATATTAAAAATGGTAAAATAGTTTTTCATTAAATTTGGAGTGAAGAAGCATCATGGTAAGAAGAACAAACATGGAAAGTTTCAGTTTAATCCAGTGCACGGTTTTCAAGAAAATGACCATCATCACCTACCGTCAATTTTCATTTTTCTCAACATTTGTGATTTGAGTTTCTCTTATTTTTGGTGTGGGGATGAATTATAATGGTAGTTACATGCTTGCAAAATTTCAGCCCAACCCAGTTTGTATTTTGTGAAATATTGGTTCAAGAAGTTTAGCTGCAACACATTTTTATTCATGTTCATCTACAAAAGTGTAGAAATTGAAACGAACATATATTGCAATTGGTAAGTTGAATTCTCATGATGTTTGGATAGGAATTGCATAATGCCAAGATGAACAAGCATGGTGATTTTCATCCAACTCCAATGTACGGTTTTCGAGAAAATAGCCATTATCACCTACAACCAATTTTCATTTTTCTCAAACTTCTTGATGTGAGTATCTCTGGTTTTTGGTGTGTAGGTGTAATGGATTAATATAAACCTGCCTAAAAAATTTCAGCCCAACCCAGTTCGTCGTTTGGGAGAAAATGACTTTGGAAATTTTCTATTCAAAAGGCTGCAACACCATAAAATATTGCCCTTTTCCCGTTTCGTGCAGCTACAACTCCGTAAAACCTTTCATTTTTCCCATTCTGTGTAGCTGCAACACCATAAAACCATTCATTTTTCCCGTTCCTTGCGGCTGCTAAACCATAAAATATTCCCCTTTTCCCATTTTGTGCAGCTGCAACACCGTAAAATTTTTGCCTCATTTCCCGTTTTAGGCGACTGCGACTCCGCCAAATTATCTGCTAAATTTAGCGCTCTTTGGGCTGTGACTCCACCAAAATATTCACCAATTGCTTTGCTAAATTTACCAATCTTTGGGCTGCGAATCCACCAAATTCGTCGCTAAATTTATCCCTATTTGGGCTGCGACTCCGCCAAAATATTCGCTAAAACCTTCGCCAAATTCTTCGCTAAAAATAAGCTTTTTCTCTGCTAAAGTTCTACTAAATCCTTCGCTAAGCAACTGTGACTCTACCAATTTCTGTTAAACTCTCCATTTCTTCTGGCTGCAACTGTACGAATGGTAAAATGAAGGAACAAGTGAATGACTTCTTCTAGTTGGATGCTACATAGGTATTGGGTTGCTTGAGGACATGCAACAAATTTAGTTTGGGGGAGATGTTGGGCCTTGAAATTGTCCATTTTTCCATCACTTATTGACAGATATTTCATCCATTTTCTTCCCATTATGGCCCATTTATCATTCTATTTTCCATCCATTTGTTGTAACTATGCGTAAAACAACATACTACTTTCATTGATGTTTTAAGTGGTCAATAATGATTATTTTCCTTTATCTTTGATGAATTGAAGCCTATTATTCATAATTTTACTAATGATGGGTTGTGGAGTGATTTTTCACATACAAGATGCTCACAGCTAGTTGTTACAGCCTTCACCAAAAATGCATGCCACATAAGAACACCTCTATTCACGTCTCGATTTGCGGGCCGATGGAAAAGAATATCGAAAATCTGAGACATTAGTTTTGTGCGCAACAACCTCATTTACTTGACCCACAAGGAAATTGCCAAACAAAGCCACGGTTTGTGATATACAGGTGGTTCTTTGAGAGGGTATTTTCTAGATTTACTATTGCGGCCTGTTCCAAAGTTGTTAGCAGTTACGGCCGTGTTTCAGCTATTATAGATCACAAGTTGATGGTTGAGTTCCTCATTTCCATGAGATAATTTTATGTATAAATATGTACTCAATCTCATTGAGAAATAAAAAGAGAAAACAATGTTATGATGTGGGATTTGATCCAGATCTATTATAATCATTCATTATGATAATACATGCCAGCAGTTTCTTAATTTTGGAGTTGTAGAATTTCATTGTGGAGATTGAGCTCTGCTCACTGGAGGAAGGGCCCTTTTCCTTGAGCAGATGCTGGTAGTGTTGATTGTAGGTGTGTTATTGTTTATATGTGCTTATTATTTCGTCTATGCTTTCATTCATTAAGCTTATCATAGTTGTATGCCTTCATTCATTAGATTTGTCACAGTCGTGTTGTTAATTCATTTGATAGATTGTTGGCCAACATAACACTTCTTTTAGATGTATGCAATTAGATCTTGTTTCATAAGAATTGATTCTGTTGAGGTGTGATTAGATTTATAGTTTGTATTTACGAATAAGATTAGGCTTTGTTTTCTTTTCAAGAAGTGTGATCTAGTTTATAATGAGTTTTGATTTCATACCAATAGATAACAGTGTTAGGTAGAAATTGTGCTTGCATAGATCTTGCACAATAGCTTTGAAATAAAAGACTTGCTTGGGTTGATAATTTATGTTTAACACTGTACATGTTAATTTTTAATTAACTGGCATATAGTGGGCCCAACAATGACATTTTGTACTGTGACACCATTTTGGACTATATTCAGAAATAAAAAACTTATAGTGATCAGCTTGATGTATTTACATGTGTATTTGAATGTGAATGTAATGTGTACACTTCTTTATTGATGTAACAAATTCCAGTCTAAAACTTAATTTGCATAAGAATCGAAAGCATGATTGCAGATCCTAGGAATATGAATGCATGTTATGTGTTCAATTTTTTGTTCTAACAATCTTACCCATAAGAATCTTTGTAATAAAGTTAGATCTCTGATATGAGACACACCATTTAACTGTGGTAGAACTAATTGTGATTCAAGGAGGAATTCAAGAGATAGGATACCATTAGAGATGGAATCGCATAGGAGTTCAATCATGACACTATATTCAGCAACATTGTTCGATGATGGTCGGAGACACACACCTCCAGAAGACACTACCTGACCCTCATGCGTATAAATGACCCAAGTAGTTGAAGCTAAGTTCTGGGTATGGAGGCTAGCACTGTCAGTGTATCCTATATATACCAAACACTCCATCGAAATTTGTCACAACAAAGGGAAGCATTTCAGCAAACCAAATTGCTACAAGGGAAACAAAAGTAAACTATGCAATTGCACAATAATATACAGAATATCAGCCTCAACTGAGAATTAGGAATATTATTTTTTAATATAGAGCCCATTTCTAGGCTCCTCCAAGGTTGTCCCTTCATAATCCTCTAACTTTTATGTGCCCCTCTCTAAGACCCATTTAACCACAAAATGCCCATTCCTCATGGGGTTGAACTTACCTACCCCTATTGGTTCACTAGCTCGGTCATATAGAAGAACCAAGTCAACTTCACTAAATCTTCGAGGATAGAAAGACTTATCATGCTGAACCTTCACGCGATGCTTATTGATTTCAAGATCCACTAAAGCATCTCGACACTGCTCATCAAGGTGATCCAAGTTGACTAGACGTTCTTCCAACTCAAAAGTCTCTCATAAGAGCTCTATGGCTAGTTTCAAAGAAGGAATTTCACATTCAATTAGAAATATCGACTCCACCCCATGTAATAACTAATATGGATAAAAATTGGTGGCAGTCTTAACAACGGTTTGGTAGATCCCACGAAGCAGAGTAAATAATAATGTGTCAATTAGTATTGCTTTGTGCAATGGATCTTTGCATAATGAAATTAAGGGATTTTCTTACATATTCAACTTGTCCATTCACTTAAGGATAATAAGAAGAGGAATACTCTTGCTTATACCCCAATTTCGAGGATAATTCATTCATCACCTATTTTGAAAGTGCTAGCCATGGTCAGTGACAATATCTCTAGGGATACCAAACCGAGTAATGATATGATTGAATACAAAATGAGGGGTTGTATCACCATCAAATTTAGTAGTAGGCATAGCCTCTACCAATTTCATGAAGTAATCCATGACCACTATGAAGTGACGGTGTCCCCCAGTTGAATATGGGTTGCAATCTATAAAGACTACCCGCCACTTGGTGAAGGGACCGACGGTGATAATAGGGTGTAATGGGGCTAGATTCAAGTGCATATTCTGTGCAAACACCTAGCAAGGGTGGCACCGTTTGGATGCATTAACACAATCTTTAAATATCGATAGCCAATAGTGACCCGCTCTTTTTTAAAGGATTTTTTGGGCTATAGCAAGCCCAAATAAATGACCACGACATGCCCCACCATGGAAATCATTCAGCATCGTCCCATCCTCTTCATCAGTCAAACACCAACGTAAAATGGAATCCACTCCATGGCGATACAAGGTGTCACCAATAATAAACTAATTCTTAGCAGCATGTCGTAAAAGTCGATGCTCATCCCGTGAGAGGTTAGGAAGGACCTTCAAAGTCTGTATAAATATATTCATGTCACTATACCAAGGGTCTGTAGTCAATATAAGGAAGATATTTTTGTCCACAAATTTTTTTTTTTTGAATTTCATCTTCATCCAAACTAGGAAGATCTGACATGAGCCTCGCAAAAACTAGCAATTTATTTGATTTTGTTGAAGCCAACTCGATATCGAATTCTTGCAAGATAACAATCCACTTATTATACTTCCCTACTATCATTCGTCTGGTTATGACAAACTGAAATGGATTGATATGAGCCACGAGTGTAGTCTGGAGAAGGATTATGTAATGTCTCAACCGATAAACTGCATGAACGGTCGTTAAGGATAGCTTCTCGACGTGACTATATTTAAGTTAAAAATCAAGCAGGTTCCGACTAAGATAGTAGAAAACGTGCTCTTGGACCTCATCATCCTCTTGAACCAAAACCATCCCAATCGTATCTTGATATGCAGTCACGTTCAATAGAAATTCATGGCTATAGTCAGGTGGAATAAGCACAAGGGCCAATGCCAAGGATTTATTAAGACCATAAAAGGACTCATGGGCTTGCTCATCCCATATGGACAGTATCCTTCTTCAAAAGGCACATAAAACCCTTGGTCAAATTGGCAAATTTGTCGACAAATCTCCATAAGAAGTTAGCCATCCCTTGGATACTTTGAAGGTGTCGAATTGTGCGCGAGGGAGACAACATAAGTATTTCCTAAAACTTAAGAGGATCAACCCTAATAACCTCTTTAGAAACAATAAATCCCAATAACTGACCCACTTTCATGCAAAAGATATAATTTTGAGGATTCAACCACATTTGGTAATGACAACATCTCTCGAAAAGCAAGCGTAAATAGTATGGATGATCCACTCTCAAACGAGAGTGAGCAACTAAATCATCCAGATAGACTTCAATAATACGTTTTAGGTCATGAAAATAAAACGTCATTGCCTGTTGAAATGTAGCACCGATGTTTTTAACGTCGAAAGGAATTTTTTGGTATGCAAAAGTACCCCAAGGACAAATGAAATCCATCTTGTGTTGGTCCTTAGGGTTCATTTGGATCTGGTTGTACCTTGAAAATCCATCCATTAATGAGAACACTTTGTTTCCCTCACACTCATTGAAAATTTGATCTATGAATGGCTTGGGGAAATTGCCTTTAGGAAAGGCATTATTCAGGTCTTGAAAGTCAGTACACACTAGGATAGTTCCTTGGTTCTTATCTACCAGAATGGGATTGGATACCCATTCAGTTAAGAGAAACAGAAAGATAAATCTCATTTTGAGCAGCTTCTCTATCTCAGCCTTAATTGCAGGCTCCTTATGGGGATTCATCGCACGTAAACATTTTCAAACAAGTTTATCATTAGGATAAGTTTTGATCTCATGTTCAATAATACAAGGGTCTATCCTTCACATTTTGTCATAGAGCCAAGAAAAAACATCACAAAATTCTTTAAAGAGTTTGGTATATGCCTTAATCTCATCGAGAGAACAATACGCCACAATGTAAACATTCTCTATCTTGCTAGGAGTTTGAGAAATGTTGATAGGAATTGTAGGAAACAATTTTTCCATGTCCCCTTTGGAATATATACCATGAGTTCCCAATGGGACAATAGGACTTCAAACTTTCTTGCTAAGGATCGACCTAAAATCATCACGCTCGATTTGTTGAAGCTCTGGGAGGAAGTATGAGCAATTGTGAAAATCCTCCTAAGGTCATTCCAAACCATTCATGTCCTTGAGAATCTCTTTGTATGAAGGAAAAACATCATCGAGGAATCATGATATCATGACGATGCAAACTCCCAAGTAGGCAGTGCAAAGAGGTCCTCCTCCTCCGTCCATGAAAAGGAAGGACTAGGGTCTACAACGAGATCAAGAACGAATTGATAAGAAATATCCATTGTAGATAAGGACATCTCCATCTTGGTATGTATAGGGTCCTCATCTGATGTACTCGGAGAAGGGATATTCCAAGGGTCCTCTAAATACGTAGTTCGAAATGGGATCGACTCAATGATGACAAATCGCTACTATTAGCGCTATTTTGAGATAAGTAGTTGGATGGGTTAAACTAGTGAAAGAAAGTGGAAGGTATGAAAATTTTCCATATCATGACTTTGAAGGGTGTTGATGGGGTCCCTAGATGTTCTAAGGGGTTTTTTCATTGCTTTGAAGTGCAAAATTACTAAAAATCCCAAATTTTAACCTTGTAAATGTGCCTGAATAAGAAAAATATGCTTGAGGTTATATGGTGACAGGAATGGAGGGCCTGGATGCACAATGGAGAAAATCAAAGGTTACAGATGATTTATCCAAGGAAATATGATCTATCTAAAATAATTTTGATGTTGCCAGAAAGAGGTTAACTTGTAGACAAAATCAGCCATTGGATGGATAGATGGAGATAGATCAACGGAGGATAAATATTCCGCTAAGTAGACATGCAAGGAGAAATAAATTAAGGAGGATTGTGAAATATTGTACACCCCTCATATTTGAATGGCTAAGATCAGTTGGTGTTCGAGATCAAGGGTGAGAGTGGATTTCACAGTGGAAACATGCGTGAGGAATTGAACTTTTTAAGATTGCAAAATCCTGTAGGTGCCACATGTTTCAATGATGAATATCATTTAGTGTTGAATATCTACGAAAGAGGTTGATTTTGCAGTGACAGCTAGAACAGGGTAAGTAGATTTACCAATATGTGAAATCATGTAGGACATGCATATTCCAACAATCATGATATTGAGTGAAATAGATATATGGTGGGCATTCATTTCGTAGCCGCAACATGCACAAAAGAATAATTTTTTTGAAGCTATGAAATCGGGTAAGCCCAGCAGACTTGAACAACGAAGATCTTGGTGGATTCCTAATCTATGGCCCACAATGATTTCACAATGAGAATTAGCAGGGAATAAATCATGTTGAAGGATTGTGAAATTGGGTAGGAACCACATCGTTGGATGGTTGAGATGCCTAGTAGATTAAGATCTAAAACTAGCAGTGATTTCACAAGGTGAAGATACAAGGAATAATGGAATGGTGGAGGATGCGAAATAAAGTTAAATATATGAAAGAATGAACGGTGCATATTTGATCATAGAAATATATATGGTACAAGATCATTTTGCAATCAAAACAAGACAATCATTTGAAAGGAGTGTTTAGTTCGAAGAAGAGCCTATGGTAGCAGCATAAATTAGAGAGTCCTCCTCACCTCCTCCACCTTTGGTTGTAAGTGATGGAACTAATGAAATTTATGATTCTTATATGTGTAATTAATATGATTTAATTCCAGACCCAAACATATCCACAAGGCCAAAGTGGGCAGCAAAAACTATCCAAGCAGCTGGGGAACTAGCTGGGAATCCTAGAGATCCTAAGAGGACTAGATCTCAATTTGAGAGTGCCCTTCCTATCAAGGACCCTTGTTTTGATGATAAGCATTTTCTAATGGTTGAATATGATCCACTAACATATGAATATTCATGTGAATAACCAATATGGAAAACAACCATGAAGGATGAATTTCATTCGCTCCAAAAGAATGATACATGGTATCTAGTCATTCCCTCCCCAGGGAGAAATATAGTCAAGTGTAAATGGGTTTTCAATACTAAATTTGATGTTGATGGTTCTCCTTTTAAATATAAGGCAATATTAGTGTCCAATGTATTCTCCCAATTCCAAGGCATTGACTACAATGAGACCTTTGTACCAGTTACAAAGACGAACTCCATAAGACTAGTTTTGGCCATTGCAACTTCCAAGTAGTGGGAAGTACATCACATGGATGTAAAGACTGATTTCCTACTTTGTGATATGAAATAAAAAATATACATGCATCAACCATAAGATTTTGTGACTAATTCTTTCAATATACTATTCTAAGGGAAGTTCCAACTACATAGAATAAAACTTCTATATGGTTGATAAGATAGATTTAGTCAAATAGTATAAGATAGGTACTAACCTTGTCATAAGCTATTATTATAGTATAACCAATCCCATAGTATTTAAATATACTATTTGGAGACCAGATAAAACTACATAGAATATGGGGGTTTTGTCATTAGTACATTGGATCTGCCATTTGAGAATCATTTTCCTTTGTCTACAACTTTAGTACCCTCATTTTAGTCACCCTCGTTCTCCAATACCAGAATAATAAGTTTTAGTTCAGAGTTAGAATAATAATTTTTGGTACATGGTGATATGAAAGAAAAAATATACATGCATCAACCATAAGATTTTGTGACTAATTCTTTAAATATACTATTCAAAGGGAAGTTCCAACTACATAGAATAAAACTTCTATATGGTTGATAAGATAGAATTAGTCAAATAGTATAAGATAGGTACTAACCCTGTCATAAGCTATTATTATAGTATAACCAATCCCAAAATCTTTAAATATACTATTTGGAGACCAAATAAAACTACATAGAATATGGGGTTTTTTCCATTAGTACATTGGATCTGCCATTTGAGAATCATTTGAGAATGTGCCATTTGAGAATCATTTTCCATATGGGTCTTCATTAATCCACTTCTGGGATTGGTATAATGTATTTATACCATCATGTTACCGCTATGACCTCACACATTTGGGGACATATATTATAGATGATTTTACCACACTTGGTAGATCATGTTTTTATGGCCTTCCCTGTCCCTATGCATACTATTTGGACCCCGTTTGCTCAAAATAAACTTTGATGATCCAATAAAACCTTTAAAAAGGTCATATTTATTGGTATACGTGGGTCACTAGCTTACAGAATGTGTGTACACACAGCTTTCTCCACTATGACCCGCATACATTGGGAAACATGCCCAAAAATAAAATATTTGGCGTTTTCCTCAATTAGTCACGAATAACTTGAGCTTTGGCATTCCATATGCGTGGAAACGTTCTGAATTGACCCTTCATTCCATATTGAAGGGTTATATATTGAGCCTCTTAGATGCATTAGAGGAGGAGAACTTATGAGAGAAACAAAACTATAGTGGATTTGTGCCCCATTCATACATGCTTCAGTCTGCATCCCTTTGTCCTTTTGAGCAGCCATTGATGCTCTTCGCAAGATTTCCATTGTCTTGTGAGCTTGCCATTGATATGGAGGATTGAAGTGGTGGAGGATCAAGTGGAGGACTTGGTCTCTCGATTCCGACAAGGTTCCAACAACTTTTTTCACTTGTATCTTTGTTTATAATTAATAGAAATATAAATTTCTTGTCCATTGTATGTGTGTAACTATGAATTTTCTTGTCCCTAGATGTACTTGCTTGGATTTATACATATTAGATTTATATATGCTAGAGTAGGTCTAACGCTTAATATATATCATGCTTTTCTATTTCATTGTTGTTGAGAATGGAATGCAGTTGGAAGTGTGGTTGAAAAGATCAATGGGGATCTACTACAACTATCCAGAATAAGGTACGTTCTTCATCACTTAGTGTTAGCTTTATTTATCTCTACTATATATGGAAATGGATTGATTTTTGGTGTCATACTATCTATTTTGGTCTACCCGAATCCATAGGAGGTTTCTTCGTTACATGGCCTAATTTTATCCTTTTGCTATTGGTGGGGCCATTTGGAAAACATGAAAGTTCAAATATCTCAAGTTAAGCGCTAGTGAGGGTCGAGTTTCTCCTTGGTGGATGATAATAACACACAATCACAGTACCATATGCTCAGGTTACTCATTTCTTTCAATTTCTTAACTTTGCAATCTAAAAACACGTTTTACTGTTGTATCATTTGAACCAAATCAGTTATAAACCCATGAGACATTCCCTTTGGATGGTATCATTAACCCTAAAATAGGATACATGCCTAATTCTAATGTTTGGTGGAACAAGGTAGGGTTTTCTCACCCTAGAAAGGGTTTGGGACCAAACTTTGATGGATTGGGTCCTAAATGAAACAAATATAATCCATGAACTAGACTCCAAACCACAAGATATACCCTCCAAGTACAAAGTGTGTCTTGATAGTGGCATCTAGATCCATTATATGATTTGGCACACCAAAGAAAGGCCTCCTCACCCAAGAAATATTTGAGGCCAAATTTCAATTTCATAGTCCCTAAAATAACTACTTCTTATGCACATGACAAATGAATGAAGACTTGGACCAGAATACAAGCCCACCATAAGGAATATTTGGCATGCGAGTGTGATGTGAGACTAATTTCGAGATTTGGTAAACTAGGGAAGGTTCTCCTTTCTCCAAACCTTATTTTACCTTCCATCTCTTTGGCATGTCAAATAAGAGGTAGTTACAAGGAGCTATTGCATATAAGAGGTAGTTACAAGGATCTACTGCATGGATGCATGGATACATGGTTACCCCACATTGTCATGATTTATACAAAATTGGCATACAATATACTATTTTAGATGTTATATTGCTCATACTCTAGATATCGGGTGTTCTTGACAAACTTGAAACTTAATTCTATTCCAAATTGTGTGCCAACAATTATGGGAATTCCTTTACCAATTATGGGAATTAATGTATGATATTTGTTTGTTTAGCGTCAAACCCATTCCCATGGCTGATATACCTCATTTCATGTATACCTCATCATGACCACATGAGCGTGCCAAGGATACCACTAATACATAGTGCCCGGTTGAATACCTCAAATACTTGTGGACATAAAACTTGCAAATCTGTTACAAACCCATGTGTGTGTATGGGTGATTCCATGGAGGTGGGTAACACTTTTTGGCCAAATTTGGTGAATAAAACCTGATTTTTTACTCATGTGCTAGATAGAAGCCCCCGAAACGTATATATGCCATGTGAATTTCGACTTGCAGTAAAAAAACAAATTGTAGAATATTATGTTGGCTTCCCAATGATATTTTTGAAAAAAATATTCTGATGTCATTTAATGTGTGAAATTTCACATTTAATGAACTGTCTGACCTTAACAATTTGAAGAAGTTAATAAGTGTAGAACGATGGTACCAAACGAGGGTACTAAAGTTGTAGTGGGAGAAACCCTTCGCCACTAACATTTCCTTATATTTCAAAGGAAAACCATCAACATCAAATTTAGTTTTGAAAACATATTTACACTTGATTAGCTTTCTCCCGGAGGGAGGAATGAATAGATCCCATGTATCATTCTTTTGGAGCAGATGAAATTCCTCCTTTATGGTTGTTTTCCATCTTGGGTCTTCACATGTAGTGGTAAGTACATCAAATGGGTGTAAAACGTGTTTTCCTACAGGGTGATATGAAAGAAGAAATATATGTGCATTATCCAGAATATTTTGTGAATAATCCATCTCTTGTGTGCAGGCTGAAGAAATCATTGTATGGGTTAAAACAAGCTCCCAGAGCTTGGTATGCCAAAATTGATGGCTTTTTGCTATCACTGAGCTATTGTAGATGCAAGTATAATCCAAATGTTTATTTGAAGCTGATTGATTTTTCCTTAATCATCATTGTATTGTATGTTGATGACCTCTTGATCACAGGAAGGTCCAAGAAATAAATTTTCTCCTTAAAGGATGCAATGAATTGTGCCTTTTCTATCACTCATTTGGGATTGCTAATCCAATTTTTGGGGCTTGAAATTTCTCAATCAGATCTTGGAACAAAAGTACATTAGTCCAAGTATGATTCAAATATATAGAAGAATTTTAGAATGAAGGATTGTAATCCAGGAAAGACTCCTTTCCTTTCAGTATTTGAGCTTGAAGAAGCACAGTCAACACCATTGGAAAACAACACCCTGTATAGGAAATTGGTTGGTTGTCTTCTCTATTTGAGTCATACTTGGTCTGATATAGCTTATGCAGTTAGTGTGGCTTCCAAACACATGGATCAGCCTCATGACATCCATTGGAGGGCAACAAAAAGAATCCTAAACTTTGTACAACGAACAAAAACTCATGGGATTCACTACGTTGCACAATCTAGCATAGAGTTAGTTTGTTTACTAACTCTGATTGGGCATGTGATAACACTAATAGGAAATAAAATTCTAGATATGTGTTTATGCTTTCATATGTACCAATCATTTTTTCATGTAAGAAACAAAGTGCAATTGCACTTTCATCTACAGAGGCAGAGTACAGAGGAGTTGTGAATGCATCTACTCAATGTTTGTGGTTGCAGGGAATACTTTGAGAGTTTGGGATCGAGACAAAAAATTATATGGTAATTTATTGTGACAACTAGAGTACCATGCGTATCTCAACTGATCCAATATTGAGGAAAAAAACCAAACACATCGAGATTCATATGCACTACATCATAGGACTTGTACATGATGAGGTCATTGATCTGCAATATTTCCCATCAGTTGAGCAAGTTGCAGACATCTTCACCAAAGTATTTTCAGAGAGGACTTTCAACAATATAAGTCTTTAATTAGGATATCTGATCATTTTGTGTAGATAGATTGAAGACCATATTTCATACTGTTTTTTTTAAGTCCATATTTGAGGGAGGCTTTTCCAACTTGTGGTTTTGGCTCTTTTCCTTGTTTTGTATGGACAAGCAGTATGTAAAGGCTGACTAAGCCTTGTTTCTAGGCCCTATATCTCTGATATTTTTCTCATATTGTACTTAAATTCAGGATTAATAGGGGGTTTTGGAATAATCAAAATCCATCCCAAGAATTAGGATAAAATAATTAATCTCTTTTGATTAATTCCTAGGTACTACACTAGCTAGTTTGCACCCAAACCCATTTAGAGTTCAAACTTGCCAAAAATTCCTCATGGAATGAGTTAGAAAGATTCTGGATAAGATTCTAACAACTCATAGACTACCTAGAAAGGAAACTGCGCATTACTTCCTTTTCCAGTCTTTCCAGCTTTTATGCAGTTTTAAGGAAAAAACTAAAACTAGCTTTAAGGTAGATTTCCTTGTTTTTTGCACCAATCCATCTCCCTTATTTTACTCATATAAAAGAATGATAAATTAAACTTTCCATCACTTATGAGATGTACAAACTCCTTCATAAAATTCATGTGCCTCTTCGTTTATTTGGAAAGTGCTTTATCCACCTATGGGGGATTTTGACTAGTTTAGTAAGCCTGCTTTTGTACTAATTCGAAAAGCATCCTAAAGATTCCAAAAACTTGGAGTATATATTGTATGAGAAGCCTACATATATTTAATGATGGCTGGTGTAAATTAATATCATCAACAATTTGTGAATTTTCACATATTCAGTCTCGTTGTTGAGTGTTTCTTGCATATTTTCAAGCAATTTTGTGAGTTCAATTGTTTTAAGCTTGGGCTTAATTTCCAAAATATAGTACTATTCAATGATCAACAAGATGATATTTATGGAATAATCTCTTATTATGACTTCGTGATGATGGCTTGACCAGATATGTTGATGGCTATGACGAGAGAGAGAATATTCCTAGTTAAGCAGGAGTGTTGTTGTATTTGTAACTTCAGAAGATATCCTGATGTATATTATCATTGTATTTTGTTGTATCCCCATAGAATATGTGTTTCCCTATTTTTGGGATTTCTTTATTGTACATAGTCCTTGAGGTACAACCTCTATTGTAAAGCCAGGGAAATAGTCCCTAGTATAATATTATGTAATGTACTTTTGGTTTCTCTCTAGGAGAATTCAGCCCTATTAGAGTTACAAGTTGCCCCAATCAAGTTGGGATGTCAGTCACTTGAAGGGTATAAATATGGAGGCGCCCTCCCTCATTTATATACACTCATACTCACTCAAGTTCGCATGAGGAGAGAGAGAGAGAGAGAGAGAGAGAGAGAGAGAGAGAGAAGGAGGAGAGAGACATAGTTGCATGAGACTTCTTCTTATTGGGTTTTTACATATTGTGATTTTTTCTTAGTGACAGAACTATTCTAAGGAAGTTTGTGAGGTTTTCTCCTTTATGGTTTCCCCAATGAAAATATTTGTGTCTTGTGTATCTTTTTGTGCTTGTTATTCATTTAGATAAATATCCTAATCAAGTTAATTAGATTAGAAAGACTAACAAGGTGTTTCTGTAGCGACGATTTGATGTGGGAAAATGTTAACATCTCCTAGTGTTTCATAAAGTTGATATTTTCAAGGCACATTTTGAAGGAGCAATTTGGATTTCTAAACCATAGATAGATTCTTAATACTATGGGGGTGGCATAGGAATGTATGCATTCGATCAAAGTTAAAAATTTGAAGGCTATGGTTCTAAAAGTGGATCTCATCAAAGCTTATGACAAGCCCTAGTTGGAGCTTCCTTTAATTGGTTCTATTTCAGATCAATTTAAGGTGTGAGGCTACAAATTGGGTTATTAGCTATATTTACTTAGATAATTTTGTTGTGTCGAAGAATTGGCGTTTAATCCTTTTTTTAGAATCTACCATGGGTTACAGCAAGGATGCTCATTATCTCCATTTTTTTTACTAGTCATTGAAGGGTCGAGTCTTATTATACTTAAGGCTTGTGTGGAAGGAAAACTAGTGGGGGTTAATATTTTAGAAGCGATCAGGATTACTCATATGTTTTTTGTGGATGATGTGTTACTTTTTTGGCAAGGACACCATTGGGGAATGCTAAGTCTTCAAAGAATTATTGTATACTTTTAGCAAAGCTACAAGTATGATGCCTAGTGTTGATAAATTGGGTTTTTACACCTCAAGTACTGGAGAAGATTTTGTGGCTCAGTTACAACAAGTGTTTCCATACAAGGTTGGGTTGTTGGAATTAGGTATTAAGTTATTTTTAAATCCAAATTGTTATACGATGAACGACTAGATTTAGTTGCTAATATAAGGTGAGAAAAGACTAGGAAGCTGGTGTTATCGGTGGTTGTCCTTAGGTGGCATATTGATATTGATCAAATCAATACTTGAAAATATCCTTGGTCTACTAGTTATCTCTGGAAAATATACCAAATACCATTCTGGATAAGATTCGACACACGTACTTCAATTTTTTATGGTTTGGTGCAAAGAGCCAAAAGGAATTTTATCTGGTTGGTTGGGAGAAAATTGGTCACTTGAAAATCATGGGTGATTGGAAGTTTAAAGAATATTTTTTTATTTTTTATTTTATTTTGGGAAAGAGATGGGTGGGAATAGTTTATAGAGATGCATATTCTTGGGTGGCGTCTGGAGTGACATTATGAAGTAAAAGTATATGCCATATGCCATTGTGATGGATTGGTTACATCATGGTCTGTAATCCAAAGTTTGAGGATTGAACATCTAGAACATGCTTGCAAAATCAGTTGAGGTAGTGGCGTGTTAGTTAGCTTAAAATAAAGGGAATGGGTTGTAGAAAAAGGTGGTGAAAGATATTTTCATTGGTGGTGCAAACTATTCCTTATTATTTGAGAATTTAATAGCTAAATTTCGTTCGAAAGGAATATTTGTACTTGCTCTCGTTTTTTACAGAGGCGTGTATTTGCAAAGGGACCAACAATGGAAATCTGCAACCAATTTGAAAGCATTGACCATTTGTTTGTATCCCATGAATTTACACGGTCTGTTTGGAGGGAAGTGCTTACTATTACCAATTCGACCAAAAGATGGTTTGTAGACCATTTTTAGAATTGTTTCCTCTCATGGATATCCCAGGACAATCAATGCAAAAAACTCCATGCTTTTATTAGCTCAGGGATTTGGAAGCACCAGAATGATGTTTCGTTCAAAGACATGCCAAAAAATCATATGAAGGTGAGTTTGGTAGCACTCATCACTTATAAATAAGTTAAGAAGATGACAATAACTCCGAAGAGAAGGAATTCTGAGCCTCTCATATTTGATGTATCGATGCCTATCAACGTTTTTGATGGGATCTGTTATAATGGTGGCACGATATCAAGGTAGGAATTGTATTAAAAATGTTAGTGTTTGATCATTTTAACCGGTGGATAGGATGTCGCAGGGGTACTAAAACAAGGAGCGAATTATTGGCTTTTTTTTGGTCTCCTTCATTTCACTTGACACAAAAACATTCAAAGCTTAATGATCGTGGGGGATCCAAAGTAGTTCTTGACTAGGTTCAACTTAAAGTTAATGTTTAGGTTGTGGAATTGGAATGGTGGTAGACTAGAATTCAACGTCTTCAAACAATATTTCCAGAGATTGGAATTCTGCCATGTTTACCGGACTCAATGGAGGGTAGCATGTTTTCTAAGGAATGGAGAGATCGAATCTGGGTTGTTCAGGTCTCTTTGGATTTTTTTTAATGAGGACTACTAGGGTGGATGCCCTACGTGGACACTTTTTTTCTGTTATGTTTCTTTTTAATTTTCTAGGTTTGTGCTCAAATTTTATGCAAAAATCCTAAAAATATATATGTTCTTAAAAAACACAAATGAGGATATGTAAACTCTAATTATATACACTAATTCTAATGAAATAACAAGTATAGTTTTCTTATGGGGAAAAAGTAAGTAAATATTGATTTATTGTCTTTTTTACAAGAGGAATCAACAACTCGGCTCTAGGTTGGTATTCGCTTGACATGGAGTCCAAGAATCCAATCCTGCTACCACTATACGCCTAGGTGCATCCATAGGGCCCGAACCATGGCACATGGGTAGGTTTGAGGGAGATATGGACATGAGACCTTGCATTTACAACAATTTACAACATTTCAACTTTACCACTTCTTTGTCTAAGGAACTTTATTTATTGTTTTTTAAATAAATATTAAAAGTTTAATATATAAATACTAAAAATAATATTTTATAACTTTTAAATTAAAATAATATAATTCATTTACTCAGTTATAAAATAATTGATTTAATAAATTTAAATAAATAATTCAGTAATAACAAATATTTTTCCAAATAATATTGCCCCAAATTAATATAGTCAAATTTGATGAATAGTTCAATGCTTGAAGTCCAAATAAGCTAATAGCTTAACCATGAAATGTAAATCAATTATTTTGTGTAAGATTTAGTCCCATCTTAATATGTAGGATTTAATCCATCATCATATTATAAGTTTAAACCTAGTAGAAAATGATTGAGAAGAGAATTAAAATATTTATGCTAACCCACTTACAAACAAAAAAACAATTCCGTATAGGCCTGCCTATATGGCTTTATGTCAGTTAGCCCAAAGCCAGCTATATATATATATATTTAATGTGGCTATAAGGCTTTATGTCTTTTATCCATTTTGCAATTTAATTTGGCCTGGCTGTATGCCTTTCGTTCATCGTGTCATAAACTATCAGTTGACCTGGTTTGTCTGGTTTTGCAGATTGCTTTGCTTTGGCAAGGATAACGCCAAAGCAGCTACCAGAGCTTCTGATAGTTGGCTGGATATACATTTTGGAGAACCAGACATTAATATTTTACCATTCAAATTCTAATATATTAATTGCTTTTCATACATTGTGTTTTGTCTTGCGATTTTGCTGAGGAAGTATGGAATCATCTAGTTATTCAATGAATTCCAAGAGACTCTTCACAGAGAAGTACTGTTTCCGTCCTCTACATTTGGGTTTATTACAATGAAGTGTATCCTGGGTGGAACATGTTTATGAAGATCTAAATACCAGCGTAGATCCAAATCCTAGGCTCTATCAAGAGCCGAGAGGGATCAAATCTCCCATGGTGCAAACCTCCTTGAGTGCAATACCTGAGAAGAGGTTTGCACTTCGGGAGATTTGATCCCTCTGGGCGCTTGATAGATCTCTGCTTCTGATTTTGCATTTCAAATAATCATAACCATAATCTATACATATATCACTTGAATTATTTTATAGAATTCCATTAGATCTCTGCTTCTGCTTCTACATTTCAAGGCTGAAATGCGGGGTTTGATTTTGTGGATTATATTTTCTGCATGGTTAAAATTATTTAGCTTGCAATAGTTTATTTAATGTTGCCACAGAGTTATTGTTGGTCTTTAGATCTTAAATAGATTGAGATTCAACAGTAAACAACAGCTTTAAGACAGCATTAAATAAGCACCCATTTAATGTTGGGTAAAGTTGTTGTTGTCCA
Source organism: Pseudotsuga menziesii (assembly GCA_001517045.1). Classification (NCBI taxonomy): domain Eukaryota; kingdom Viridiplantae; phylum Streptophyta; class Pinopsida; order Pinales; family Pinaceae; genus Pseudotsuga; species Pseudotsuga menziesii. The sequence goes on from LPNX010841787.1 coordinate 252,324, forward strand.
TTAAATCTTAAATAGCTTAAGACTTAACAATCAACAACAACTTTACAAAAGCATTAAATAAACTGCCTAGATCACCAACAAACTAAGTTATAAGTTATACTTTGCTATATTTGGCTTGCAAGCTGTTAGATATACTGTTGAAAAGTTATGGGGTTCCCATAGTTTAAAAAAAAAATTCTTTAAACTGTAATACCTTATTCTATTTTCCATGTAATGTAATTTGAAAAAACATGAAAGTTGGCATCTCTAACGGTAAACAATTATATCCATGAAACAGAAACAATCTAAACTGTAACGGTAGTATTTCAGACATACCCATAGGAATAGAAATTTCAGTGTGCAAACCTCTTGCGCCTTGAAATATTTCAAAGTTTGGGAAATTTTCTTCTGTTACCTCGCAATTACATTAATAATATGTTCATGAAAAACATTGCAGAGATTTCTTCCTTCTGAATTTGGGATGGACCCAAACCGCATGGAACACGCTTTGGAACTGGGTAACGTTGTATTTAATGATAAGAAGAAGGTTCGGCGGGCCATTGAAGCAGCAGGAATTCCTCACACTTATGTATCTTCAAATATATTTGTTGGGTATTTAGCAGGAGGTTTGGCACAACTTGGCCGCCTTCTGCCTCCTCGTGACGAAGTAGTTATCTATGGAGATGGCAACGTTAAAGGTCTGGCTCAGCAATGCAAAATCTAATATTGCTATGAAACCCTATTATTTATTTATGTATATGTGAACTTATTTTTTTTTTCTACAGCTGTTTGGGTGGACGAAGATGATATCGGGATATACACACTGAAAACTATCAATGATCCGCGCACTCTGAATAAGACTGTATATATCAGGCCACCCCAAAATATACTTTCTCAGAAAGAGCTTGTGGCAGAGTGGGAACAACTCTTGGGAAATACTTACTGATTCTTTGCTGCTTCTTTGCTCTGGCTCTTTTTTTCTTCTAATTTTCTATTTTGTTTAGCCGACATAACATTTTGTAACTTTACTTCTATTTTTTTTTTCTATTTTTTTTTTATAGCCGACATAACATTATGTAACGTTACGTAACGTTACAACGTTACGTAACGCTACAACGTTACGTAACGTTACAATATCTACCCCATACTGGGATGTAGAGAGCCTCTCGGCTCAATTATTCAGATAATATCACTCTCCCAATTTAATCGTCAAACTAATACCCAGTGGACACTTTTTTTCTTTCTTGGGATGGTATGTAGCAGAGCGACAAATTCATCTCGGCAAGAGAATCCATGGATTTTGATGTAGCTAGATTCATGATCACGCAGAAAGAAAGGGAAAATGGCCATACCTATACACCCTAGCCTTTCCCTTCCAAAAACGCATACAAGAAGGAGATGGCAGTCACTTTATTGAAGAATCCAAATGCTGTAGACAACAATTGCAGAATTTTTTCTTTCAAAGGAAAATCATCGACTGCTTCCCAGGCTTCACAAAAAAGTGTCCATTAATCTCCCTGTTACCAAAAGAGCATGCAGATATATTTCTCCGGTAAAGCTTGGATTTCATATTTTGTTTAGTCATTTTCATTAGACATTCCATAACCAGATCCTAAGTTCCATTGATGTTTATTAGTTACTGAACTAAGCCCTAGATCCTATTTGGATTTGTGTGGGAAATGAATTTTGCTTGCTATTGCCGCATCATCCCATTTGGATGAATGTTTTACAGTCTTTTTTTTCTTTTTCATTTGCAACGCTGAATTCGCTACCACATCTATTCCAATTTCTTAAAAAAAATATCCACAGAATGATGTGGGGACTCATTTCAACCCAGAAAATTACCCTTTCGCAAACGAAGCCCTGGTCCCATTTTGTTTTGTAAATCCATTGACATTTACCTGTCTTTAAATATACTATTTGGAGACCAGATAAAACTACATAGAATATGGGGGGTTTTGTCATTAGTACACTGGATCTACCATTTGAGAATAATTTTCCTTTGTCCTATTTTCATAGCCTATAAATTTAACGTATCTATGTTGATTGTAGTCTGCAAAAAGAACTCTAGATGCACCAGACCTCCTCGATGATTATTACTTGAATCTACTGGATTGGAGTTCTACCAACGTTTTGTCCGTAGCCCTTGGAAACAATGTAAACTTGTGGGATGCTTCGGATAGCTCTATATCCAAGCTTATGATTGTAGATGATGAAGATGCTCTAGTTACGAGCGTTAGTTGGGCACCTGATGGCAACCAAATTGCCGTTGGAATGAATAATTCTGTTGTACAGCTATGGGATTCTGCATATCATAAAAAGGTTAATTAAACGTCTTTATCTTTTCCAAGGTTTTCTCAATCTAATGTAATGACAATCCCTAAATTTGACATGGATAAAATTGCGGTTAAGAGCCTTGAAAGGTCATCATCAACATTTTGGTGCCCTTGCTTGGAATGGTCCTAGTCTCACCACAGGAGGACAGGATGGGATAGTAATCAATCATGATGTTCGCATCGGTGATCACATTGTTCAAACATACAAAGGGCATAGTGAGGAGGTTTGTGGATTGAAATAGTCTCCTTCAGGAAAACAACTTGCAAGTGGGGGGAACGACAATATACTATACATTTGGGACAAGAGCATGGCATTCCATAATTCTTCCTCTGAATAACTACATGAATTACATGAACATTGTGCAGCAGTCAAGGCCTTAGCATGGTGCCCCTTCGAGAACAATATTTTGGCATCTGGTGGAGGGAGTTTAGACAAGTCTATAAAATTTTGGAACACTCAAACAGGTGCCTGCCTGAATACTATCGACAAGCATTCCCAAGTCTTTTCATTACTATGGAATAGTCATTAACACAAGTTATTCAGTTCACATGGTTTAGATAAGAACCAGTTAACCTTATGGAAATACCCATCCATGGTGAATATTACTGAGCTTACAGGGCATACTGCTCGAGTTCTTCATATGGCACAGGTAGAAAATTCATGTCTTTTATAATTAAGTACTTATGCATTCATGTTTTCCCAATGTGAATATGATTTGTCCTGATGAGCCTTCCCTATTTTTTTTGTCTCTTCAGAGCCCTGATGGGTACACAGTTGATACAACTGCAGCAGATGAAACACTCAGGTTTTGGAAAATATTTGGAGCCCCTGATACCTCAAAGAATGATAACACTAACGACGTCGATACCTCAAAGAATGATAACACTAAAGACGCAAAAGTGGATTTCAGCAATTTTCATACTCACATCCGCTAAGAATGTATCAGTCAGGATTTATGGAATCACGATGGATGTTCAACTGTAATTAATGTTTTGTTTTCTCTTTAGAAATCTCATCTGCGTCCGCTCTGTAGTTTTGTACTTTATTACTTCCTTTGGCACTCGTATAGAACCGAATTGTGTAATCTATCTTCTGTGAACCCTGATGGAACAATGTTGCAACAACTTTGTGAGACAATGATAAAGATTTAAAATGGTTTTGGCTCTTCAAAGAAGATTAAAAAATGATAAATCATGGCTGTGAACACGTGTCTCATTCACGTCTATAAAGAATCCTCCATGCTTCCACAGATGCTAAGATGCTGCACAAATGAGATGAAATGATGATGCTCGATGGTGTAGATAATTATTAACTAGCAACAACCATATTAATAGGATTAATATGTTTGGAATACCCCCAAAGGAATATATCACTGAAGGAATATATCACCAAGTGAAGTTAATTTAATAGTTGTATCATGATTGGAGTTAACCTAATAGTTATCCAATATTAATGTTAACCTAATATTAACCTAATATTAAATCTAATAGTTATCCATGCCAATAAGTGTAATTATCACATGAGTTAAGAGGAATTTATTAGGAGTTCAGAGGATTTTATTAGGACCTATACTATCACATGAACTGCACTTTACTTCAACTCCCAAGTGTAAAATGTAGTTTGACTAATTCACTTGACTTTGAGTTGCTAGATGGAGTTCAAATGTCACATGGACTACACATTACCATGCCATTAAGTTCAGTTATCCCATGAGCTATTTTTTTATCTTTTATAATTGTTTATAAGGAGTTCCAAAGATTAATAGTTAATTTAAAAGTTATTAAAAATCTATTGTGGTTAATAAAAGAGCTGTAAGTTATCTTGACTAAGCCTTATGCACATTAACTCACATGAGTTGCACAATACCATGCTACCAAGTGTAGTTATCACATGAGTTCAGAGGAATTTATTAGGAGTTTGAACTATTTTATTAGGAGTTCGACTCTTACATGACTGCACATTAGCTAGACTCCTAGATGCCAAATGCAGTAGGACTAAGCAAGTAATTAGAGTTGAAGTTAAGCTAATAGTTGTAGAATCATTGGAGTTAAGATAATAGTTGTATCTAATAGTTAAGCTAATATAAATCTATTGTAGTTAATAAAAGAGCTATGAGTTATGGTGACTTCTAGCTTCCAAATGGAGTTCAAGTAAGCCTTATGCACATTAAGTGGAATCCCAATTGGTAGGTGGAGTTTAAGTGTCAAATGAGTTACACAATACCATGCCTCTAAGTGCATTTATCACACTAGTTCATAGGAATTTATTAAGAGTTCGAATTATTTTATTTGGAGTTCTACTCTTACATGATTGCACATTAGCTAGATTCCTAGATGCTTAAGCTAATAGCTGTAGAATCATTGGAGTTAACATAATAGTTGCATATAATAGTTATCCAATATAATTTTTATTAGAGTTGATGTTAATCTAATAGTTCTAGATGCATTTGTTAAGCTAATAGTTGTATCTAATAATCGATAGAGTTAAGCTAGTAGTTGTATCTAATAATTGAATAGTTCAAGATTAATTTTAATTTTTACAACTATCACTAACTCTACTTATCACATGCTAATTAAATTATTTTTTATTTTTTTGAAATTATTAATTATTAATTTTGGATGACAGTCATATAATCAATCTAGACAGTACACTTGTCTCATTCTCGTTTAATCTTGGACGACTACCATAGAATCAATTTGGACAGTACACTTGTCTCATTCTCGTCGGTAGATGAAAAAGCATAGATGGTATTCCACCCAAAATTCTAACATATATATGCCTATAGGCGTAATTATTTATCTTCATTAGCTATAAAGAACTTATTGTGAAATTTTTTAATGGAGATAATTTTTGAAGGTTTAGTTGTTTTGTATCTATATTTTTATGTCATGTAGATGTTTGTTTTTATATTAGTTGTTTTGTTTAATTCATTTACTCTCACATATTATATTATATGCATTCTGATATGACATTGATCATAATAACTAATTATATACATAGATACTACTTTTCCTCCATGCATAGGAATTATACTGTCTAATTTGTTGGTCTTGCATTGCTATACTTGGCACTGCCATTTAAGAGCTATATACGGTGAATTGTTTCTCTTTGCTAAACATGTTATTGAAGAGCATCCAAGGTTCCTTCAAGGATCATAGGATCATGCAAACAATATAAGATGTGCAAGAATTAATTCAACTCTGCCAAGAAGGATCATACATATAAGAGTAGCATGGTACCTCAATTGCAATTTTTATTTCGACATTCTAAGCTGCTTTCACAATGAAACTAAACAAATTAATGGTAAAGACCTAGATACATGGGAAGATAGATGTGATCAAGCAAGGGGAGTCATCATATAAACTATTTATGATAGTTTACATGTACATACTAAGGATAAGATAACTCAATTGAGGTATGGAAAAATTTAGCTTCTTTATTTGATAAAAATGTTGATGTTTCTGCATACTCTTGAAAACAAAATCTATGAGTTTAGCCCTAAATATTTTGATAGAATAGCCTTTTGTTGCTGAAATCAAAACTTATATTTAAATGTTAAATAGTTGTGGTAGTGATTACAAGAAAAATGATAATGCCATAATTATTCTTGTAGAACAAAAGTTACTTGAACTTCGTTTGATATGTTCATCCAAACCACAAATAGAGCTATTGAAATGTCTAAAGGTACTATGAAACCAAATTTTGAATATTTTTGTAAAGGTTTGATAAGTGAGAAAGATAAATTAATTTATTCTCATCAATTATTTAAGAGTAAAGCTCTAATGACACATAATAAAAAGAATCCTAATAGATTTTTTAATCAAAACCCTAAATCACATATTAAAGGATCAATCCCTCACTCTTATAATGATGATGATTCTTCTAACATGGTATCTAATAAAAAGAAAGATAATCATGGGAAGTATTGTGGAAAAACTAACCACCATGAAAAGATTTGCTTTAAATTGAGACATGAACTTGATAAAGCCAAGAAGAAATCCCCCAATGAACAATCGATAGCCTTGTATTTCTATTCTATTCAACTTAGTAAATATTATTCTTCTATGGAATGGGTAATGGATTCTGGTTCTTCTAATCACATGAATGGTTCATTTTCTTTATTTACATCCTGTGACAGTAATAGGAATACATCACAAAACGTTTCAATTAGTGATGATCAATATCTTTCGATAATGGGATATGGTAAAGTTAACGTTCATAATGGCATATTGGAAGATGTTTTTCATGTTCACGAAATTCTCATCAATTTTCTTTCTATATATTGTGCTTCTCCAAAAAGTTATAAATTTAAATCTTGGGTAGATAAATACGCTTTAATTGATACTAAACTTAACTGCAAAATTGTTTCTTTGGGTCCTATTGATCATGTTGGTTTATATAAGTTTATTGGTCTTAATTCTTGTAAAAATAAACCTTTTTAATTCCTATATTGTTCATTCTCATGAAAAAGGTATGTTAGGTCACTTGAATTATGGAAAAATGCAAATGATTTCTAAAATGGTACTTGGCCTACCTTAAATTTCTTCCACTAAAGGTGTTTTCGAAGGTTGTGTTCTTGGTAAATATCATAAGGATTTGAATGATTAAGTAGGGTTAAATTCCTATATGTGAATGTTACCATGGTATGACAAAGGAATTAATCCTAATATATGACAATAATGCTTGTAATTGTTTGAATGTATTCATGTTTTGTTTTATCACCCTGTGTGAATGTTTGTTTGTTCTCATAATCCATATGGAGTGAACGATATTCCATTGCATTTAATACATTGATTATTGAATTTGATTGACATAATCTTGTGACATAATTTTAGAATCATTTCATATGCTTCTGTGATTATATGCATGAGTACTCATAGTTTGAATAAACGAAAGACTTGTCAAGGATAATAGATTGGACATATGAATGTCTTAGATAGGAAGTCAATGAAATCCCATAATGGAAATTAATGACCATTTCCATGAGGAACAAACATTATGAGAAGAGCTTCATAATTATGAAATTTGAATTTTGTAAGAAGCATATTTAAAAGTTGGATTGTTTTTTTCATGATGACATCTCATGGTAATTGTATTTGTATAATACAAGAAACATGATGAATCTATCTAGTAAGTGAAAATGATGGTTGTTGAGCTAAAATGTGTGGAATAATGCTATTGTGATGAGATAAAATGCCCTATAACATGCCCCAATCAACTTATTCTATGTTTATTAGAGCAAGACAGTGGGACACCTTTGTAGTAAGAATATACAAGTTTGCACTTTTCTTGAGCGATAGAGGATTCACAAATAATGGATTCCCAAAGGGACTACTTAGTAGGGAAGGGAATTCTCAATCTTGGAGGGTGATTCACTGTAAAGAAGAGGATACTTGAATGAATCTATGTTGAGATATTCATGTTACATGATATATATGATCATGAGTGCATTATATCCATCGAGCATGTCAAAGAAAACATTGAATTTAGTCTTGTCACTAGTAGCCAAATGAAGAAGATACCTATTCATACAAATAAGTATTAGGATAAATTGCATACTTTATCTTGGGTTATGAATAGATTTGGTTCGGTTAAGAATTTGAAATTTATATATTGGAAATCATATGGATGCCATACTTAATGCACAGAAATGCTAAGATATTCATGTTTACTTTGATGATTCTCTTAGATATATGTTGGAATACTAAAAATTTTGAGGGAGTGTCAATGTAGTACATTGTGAATACAAGTGAAGAAAGAACACATAAAGTACTATTGAAGAAATGAGAACACCACGGAAAATGTTATTACAAGAGTTAGGGGACATACTGTTCTAGTTTTAACCATTTGGAAACCCTGCTATTAATTTTGTATAGATTGTAATTATTCTCTTCATTACTATGTTTGCTCCACTCACATGTGTCATATACCAATTTTCCCATTTAATAAATAAAATAAGAATAATAATATGTAAAAAGTTAAAATTAATTAGTGTTGGGAATGAGTTTTGATATGTTTTTCACTATTAGTGATGCCCTTTTTGACCTTCTACTCCTATTTCACCTTCTTATCATTCCTCTTGCTATAATTACTTAAAGTTTTCAAAGGATACATGGAAAAAAACTCAAGAAAGCTAAACGTAGTAAATTGTCTTTTTTTCATGATTTTCTATTTTTTTTAATAAAGCTATAGCGTTAGAATTGGTTTTTACCAATGATGGTCATAATAGTTCGAGAACTTGTAACCCGATTATAGATCTGGAAAACCTATCATTGATTGGAATATTAAGGCTTCTCCAAGAGAACATCTGGCACATGGGTTTTGTTTCTAGATTCACTAAGATGGTTTTGTGTCAAATTTATTCTTATACATGAATTCCTCGATAGGTCGAGTTCATTTCTAGGGGGAGAGGGATATTTTGAAGCATTACATGTCATGAAAATATCATGTAGTAACGATATGCATTTCTGATTTAGTAAGTTTAATTTTTGGTAGCTTAATCATATTCTGAATATTATTTGTAAGTTTCCATTTGATGTCTTCATATATTTCCATTAACAAGTGTGTTGCGCATCTATAGAAATCAATTACTCATTGAAGGTTGAAGAACTAATTTTCTCATAATTTATTACAGGAACAATTGATGTCCTTAAATGAGTTGAAAGACCATGATCTATACTTACAATATCACTTTAATAATCAATCGAGTGATCAAATATATCTAATTAGTGTGATTGGTTTATTCTTTTATTAGTTTTCATGATAAGTGTGCCTAATTCATTAATATCTTCTTGTAATCAAATTATTTCACTCGAATAGAATTCATTAATGCACTTCCACTACACATATAGTTTTAGCTTTTCACAACCTTACACTCTCGTATTGATAATAAAGTGTAACAAAATTTGAAGCATATAAATTGTTGTACATTTTGGGGTGATTTATGGGAAATGCTAAAAAGCGATTAAAAACATTGATAGCTTTTATTTCTCTAGGTTTGTATTGAATATATTTCTTTTTTTTTTCAATTGATTTCTTTTCATACAAAAATTCTAGATCCGATGGAGTATAGTCTGTAAGACCTAAAACAACCTCATTATAGTATTCCTGTTACAACATTCTCACTAACATATTTTGATTTTAATGCAATGAAAAAACAATAAATTGTTGTCAAACATTGTAGAACATCACGTTGATCATTAAGTTTTGTTTAAGTCATATAGTGACCCAGTTAAATAGGTCTTTATGACACTTTGTGCCAAGCTTGACACCCCCCAAGGATGAAGCTATATATGGGACCTTCCACACACCATGTGAATATATATTATATATGTTCACATGAATATACTCATGCAACATGTTACTTTAAATAACATACCATTTTATTAAGTTGTACCGATGCTTTTTATGCTTACAACTTGGGCAGTAGAAGTATTGTATGTGTATTGTATATCCTACACCAAATATGAGTAATCATGGGATATAAAGATAATAACAAGAATTGGAAAAGCTCAGAAACTAGCATCATATTGACAAGAAGTGGTGGCATCTTGAACTTATCCTTACTTGAGATTTTGTTAAACCTACAGATGTATAGTTGGGATCCTCTAGAGATTCTCTATTTGGAAGGACTCAAGACCTCATCCAGGGTCCCTACAACTACATCATATCATAAATATTATTAGTACCATGACAAACGATGATAAGAGATAGAACATATATTCAAAAACAGTAAATACTACATTATTTTGTTAACAAACTCATGAATTAAGAAACATCACCAACTCATTTTTTGCATTAGCTTGGAGAAAAAATTAGATGAAATCTAATAGATGTAATAAATTTTGTTCATCTTAGTTCCATTATAAATAATAAATGCAAAGATTACATTCTAGAATTGTAATACAACAAGTATACTAAGGTCTTCACTCAATGAATAATCTGGAATGTATCATAACTAGAACTAAAACCCTCCCAAATCGTAGAATGACACAATTTTACATTTGGAATAAATTGGGAAAGGACCCATGCCTCATGTGAACTTCCTTATCTCCTGAATAGAAGTGATTTAGACTACGAGCACCCTAAACTCTTTTGTTATTGGTTTGTATCGTCTCTCTAACACACTTATGGATTCTCCCTATAGTGTACCCATAAATGATCATTGCTAATACACTTCTTATGTTGTAATGTTGTACTAATCTAACATTGTTTTTCTCCTTGTTTATTATAGGAATTAGGGTTGGTTGGTTGGTTCAATTTCAGCCTTGTAGTCTCATACGAACCTCAACATGGTATACAAGAGACTGTGGGAATTCCTTAGTCATTTCTCTATTGTTTTATGCCACAACTAGGGTTTATGTCCTAGCTGCAACCCTATGGTTTATTGACCTACTATTGTGTTGATTCAATGGATATTGATAAAATTATCTTATCAATCTTATCTTTTGTAATCCATAGCTACATGCCCATGGTTTATTGTTAAACATTGAATTGAGTAGTGATATTCATGTTCAATTATACCTATAAATTAGATTGTGGAACTCGATTTCGATGACTTATATATTACAATATTGCTATGTAAGAATTTCTTGCTTATTTGTTTGTTGTTGATTCTTAATTTCATTTGATTATACCCTTTCTCAAACTATTATAAGTATTACATGTCTAGATTACCTTACCCTTTTTTATTTCGAACATCATCTTTCCTTAATCCATTTTCGAGTTCATTACATCATTTGTATCTCAAAGATGCATTTATCTTGATTCTTTGTACTCATATTTATGCAAGAAAGGAATAAACTAGCGTTTTGTGGGAAAAATTAGAGGATTCTTGAAGTGTGAATGTTTGAGTCCTTTTGTGAGATGGAGGTAGATCCTAGAGCATGTGACAAAGAAAACCTAGAGGATAATTGGATATCTTTGCTTCGATAGCTTGTGTGAGGCATGCTTAGTGAAATAACAACATTGGACTTGATGGTGTTGGTGATATCTTTTTGTAGATCCTTTAGTGTGTCTAAAGAGCATGGTGGGTAGTCAAACATGCAGAACACCAAGGAAGGTTGCAAGTTGACACAAGATCTAGCACTGCCATGAATAAATAAGGACATTATAACAATTGTGGGGAAAGAGATAATATGTGTAGAGATATTTAGGATCCCATATGTCTTGTAAATGAAAATGGATCTTGAACATAAATAGGTTTGTGGAACTTGATTTCAATGAATTCTATGTGACAATATTACTATGTAAGAATTGCTTTGTTACGTATATATTGTCCGTGCTTACTTTAATTTGATTTTACCTTTTCTCAAACTATCATAAGTAAGTGAGAAATGGATAATTCCTTACCTTGTTAAAGGCTTGGAAAGTAGGATAAAATTCTTTAGTTTCATAACAAGCCTCAGGAAATTGTGAATATTTAGATGCCATGCAAGTGGGTTGTAGAAATGAACCATCGTAGCCATTAATTGATCTCCTATTTGTTTAGAGAATAGTTTAATATTCTCTACCGAACATGACCAACCACGTGAAGGTGGAAGCTCTTTTGGCCCCTGCCCCCCCTCACATCACTCTCAATTACCCATGTCCAATGCATGTACTTGAATTTTTTTTATGTGGAAGCATGCATATTTCATCATAAAGAAACATTTACCATCCACGCAATAAAAGATAACATTCATTAAACCATTCATTTATTTAGTAGGGAAAAAAATATGCATGACATTATATTATCAAAAATAATTTCACAGTATTTCTTCAGTCACTTCTTTATATTATTTTTTACTATTTACAATAACAACAACAAAATCATCATCAAAAACTTATTGTTCAGTTCTTGGTGTTTCATCAAATTGTCGTGATAACTTCCTCGTAGAGTACTCGTGACATGGATTTTGCCAAAAGGGGTTTGAATTTGCTGCAATAATTTGAAAATGCTGCATTGATATATTCTGGTATTACAATGACTAATTATTTCATTTAAAAAAACATTACAAATGTGTTTTTTTACCTGATGCGGTCACATCATGTACTTCATATTCTTATCTAGGATCAACCTTTACAGTGTGACCCTCTACATGCTCTGTAGTTGAAACATGGAAAAGTACAATTAATGTTCACCATCTGCAATGCAATATTTGACATTGTAGCATATGAATAAATTCATTACCACAAATAGAAGCATGATCTTTGATTGGTTGTTGTTCATCCTCCACATTGATTGGATTGTTGCTTTCCTACTCAAAACATAGTCAATATTTTACAAAAATGATTTATAATGAATATATTGCAAAAGTAATAAATCTTCATTAAACGATATAGATTTCATATACATGTGCACAACATAGATCACGAGAAGACTGTGTTTTCGCAAACAAGATTTTTCAGCGATCAAGTCTTCCTCAGTGGGAACTTCCTTGAATCAAATGGCATACATATTTGCATAAAATCATGAATTTACCTTATGAGTTGCAATAAAATGAAAATAATTTGCAATTTATTATTTGGAAGCATTACGGGTTTTTCGATACTTACAATTTTTGCCGCAAAATTCAAATAACCAATAGGCCCAAGCTTGTGCTGACCAATTTTTTGTTCTCTTGCCTTTGATGTGTCAAACAACCTATGAAAGTGTTGAAATAGGTTAGATGTTTCAAACTTGATATATAAATTAATAATAATAAGGTTTAGAAATAGATTGTGGAAATTATTATATACCTTCGTGTGCATGGCGATAGCTTTCCTTGTTTTCTTAGATCCCTCTCATTTCCATCTTACATTAGAGATTTACACTATCTAGATAGAATGATCAGAGGGTGCTCATAGCTAGGGTTCCTTTCTAGGTGAACCCTATATTTGTCTAAGACAACATTCATATGTTGTCTAACCTTCTTTAGGATCGTGGCTCTATTAAATGTCTCATTGTCAAACATGCCAACCAACCGATTAGTGAGATCATATTTTAAATTTTAAATTTGTTTATCCCACCTTGTGTAGATGGTGGACCCAAATATATCCAAGGACAAATCATTTATATGTTTATAAAAAACATCATTTCCTGCAAAATTATCATGGAATCATTATTTGAAAGACAATGTTTTATCGGTATATTACAATCAAATTATAAACACTAGCTTGAACAATGCATAATAATAACCTGGGATCTTATCTATCTTTATTGGAACGAGCTTTTCATCCACTAAAAATTTTGTTTGTATTGTACTCATGATAGTGACACAGGAAATGCTGCTTCATCAATATCAATACTAGTAGGCTCTACATTGAACCTTTCTACTACACAATCTCGTGTCCACCAGTCACTAGAGGGTGCACTCACATCTGGAATCAGGGGTGTCATGAAATGTGTTGTTGATTGTTCAGTCGATAATAGTGGCACATGATATGTATGTGGAGTCATTTTCTCATGTGATGACTCTCCACGAGCATCACTAGGGCGAACACCGCCTTTACCACTAGTGTGTGGTCACATAAAATCCTTTAAATACAAACCAGGTTTTATAAGTTCACCATCATATACAAGTAAAAATTATATAGTACTAAATGAATTTATATTATGATTCAATATTACAAAACTTACTTCCAAGGCATGCAATCTCTTTACAAAAACATCAACCTTGTCTCTAATCTCACATGTCTACGGATGAATGAATAGCAGATGAAGGATATCCTCATTAATTTCTCTCAAGATCTTCCCTATGATGTTAATCGGGTCTAGAGAAGAACCAATGACAACATCACGCATCAACTCATCCACATCAAAAGCTATTGATTTCTCTGACATTATTTCATACGCCAAATTGGTGGTCTACAACAGAAATATATAAAACAATACTAACGTAAAAGAAATAGAATGAGGAAGAAAGTATATTAACAAAAGATATCAATCATTATAGATAAATAAAATTATAATTAGGTTTACCTGATGATTCGATGCTGGTGTCACCTGATCCACAGATGCGAATGTGCCCCGATCATCCCCTTCCGAAAGAGAAGTATAAAACATTTTTAGAATGAAACCAATATACACATGAAAAAAACAAAGAAAACATTATTATCCATATTATATTTGTAAAATTCCAATGAATTATACCTGCTACCATGAGGATCGTCTACTCATCGGATCAATGGTTATATGGGACTTGCCCATATAATAGGGAGGTTTCCCTTACAATACCCTGCATAAAAAACCATAGAAAAAATTATCAAAACGAAACCAAAATACTCACGGTAACAACATAATAAGAAATTTTTTTGAAGTATTTAAATTGTACAATTACAATCAGGTATATATGTTCCCCCGAGTCTGTTGTTGTCTGATCAACTGTTGGGTGGTTTCCCTTATCAACACTCTACAACAAGTATATATATAAAACTATCTAAATGAATCGAATATACTCTTGAAAAAACACAACATTTTTTTTTTGTTCATATTAAACTTGTACAATTGCAGTGATGTATACTTCTTGCCTCGAAGAAGGTCTGGTATCATCTACTGCTAGGGAGGTGCCCCTTACTACACCTTGCTTCAAAAACATAGAAACAATTATCCAAATGAAACAAAAATACTCACAAACACAACATAATGATAAAAAATTTTGGTGTATTTAAATTGTACAATTACAATAAGGTATACTTGTTGAAATGAGGCAGTTGTAGTCTAATCAATAGAAGGGTGGTTTCCACGATCAACACTTTGCAACAAATATACAAATAACATTATATAAACCAAACGAATATACTAAAGAAAAAACATAGAATTTTTTTTTTCAAATTATGTTTGTACTATTACAAATATGTATACATGCTACCTTGTGAAAGTTGTACTCCTCTGACCATATGCTTGGGACCTACCCCGATATACTAATAGGGAGGTTCCCCTTACAACACCCTGCATCAAAAACATAGAAACAATTATCTAAATGAAACCAAAATACTCACGGTAACAACATAATAAGAAAACATTTTGATGTATTTAAATTGTACAATTACAATTAGGTATACATGTTTTCCCGAGTCTGTTATCGTCTGATCAACAACTAGGTGGTTTCCCCGATCAACATTCTGCAACAAGTATATACATAACATTATCTAAATGAATCAAATATACTCATGAAAAAACACAACAACAAAAAACATTTTGTTCATATTAAATTTGTGTGATTGCATCGATGTATACCTTCTTCATCGAGGCATGTACGGTATCATCTACTTCTAGGTAGGCTCCCCTTACAACAAGCTACTTTAAAAACATAGAAAACATTATCCAAATGAAATCAAAATACTCATGGAAACAACATAATAAGAAAACATTTTGACGTATTTAAATTGTACAATTACAATGAGGTATACATGTTGCCTTGAGATTGTTGTAGTATGATCAAAAGCCTGGTGGTTTCCTCAATCAACACTCTACAAGGAATATACAAATAACATTATATAAACCAAACAAATATACTCATGAAAAAACACAACAAAAAAAATCTTTTTTCAAATTATATTTGTACTATTACAAAGATGTATATCTGCTGCCTTGAGGAAGTTGTACTCCTCTGACCAACTATTAGGAGATGCCTCGATCACTATCCTACAAAGTAAATATAGAAAATTTAAACAAAATTATAACAATAGTCTAACAAAAAATCCTTAAAATATAAAAGAAAATAGTTAAAAGGTTGGGTAATTTGTTAGATGTGCCACTCCCATAGTAAGTGTGTTTGTATCGACTAGATTCAAAATGTAATTAATAAGAAAATATTCCCCTAGATCTACTGATTTAATGGAACATACAAAAACATGGTTTCCTTCATGTCCCTAAAATATGCAGTTGGGTTTCTTAATTGTAGACCTTGGTTGTGTACTGTTTATAAACCCTGCAATATTCCCTGTGGCTCTTGGCCTTTCATCAATGTACAACGTTGCTCCTTTATTTTGGTCTTTGTCTTTTGGATATAAATAATTTCCTTAAAATCCATATATGTGGATACTTTGCGTATATTGGACTAGGCACACCTAATCTTTGTAGTTGTAACAGGGTCCAACATACTCCATCAAATATGTACATCTGTCGTAACCGACCATGATGTGATCCATGCAAAACAACCTAAACCATGTAATGGATATGGTGCAATTCGATATATTCTCTCATTCACACAAAAATTTCTGTTTAGTTGAGAAATATCCTTGGGTACCCAATGTTCACTAGATGTTTTTACCTCAAGGGCACCTTGATGTCACCTATTGTCTCATCATCATAGGAACATAACCCCCCTTCTACGAGAAAAAATTCCATTAGTTTATGGAATTTTCTTCTAATATTTTGACATCTAGTGGATATAACTCTTGTAGGCCACTAGATGTTTCACTTTAATCTAGTCTTACTGAGATCCCCTTTCTCAAGGAATAAATATATAACAAATACATGTTTGGTTCTACCTGCAACATGGGAAAACAATTCAAATAGGATCTTGTTGGGTATGCATAATTCATATTAGAAAATTACAAGGCATTAAGGCATGCATTTTTCACTATAATCATACATAGTTAGCAATTCTCCCCCAGGATTGAAAATGCATATGTTTATTAGTAAGGGATTTTTTCTTTAATTGTCTTCCATGTTCTAAATTGGAAAAAATGCCACAAATAATTTTTGAATGCCTCGAGTTCGTATAAGAAGGAATCATCAAAATTTCGAGCCTATGTGATGTTAAACTATGTGAGACATAGTTTGAAATCATCATGGAATATGCTTTGAGATTTAGATATAAAAACGTGGACATAAAGTAATGGAATATGATTTGAGATTTGGATTAAAAAAAGAGTAAAGGCGATCCCAATTCTAAAAGTGGATGATGATATTGCGCTTTAAGGTGATATATTTTTGACATTCTTAAAGATATAAGTCCAATAAACATATATATACAATAATCTAAAGTCTTATGGATGTTGAAATGACTTTCTTCCAATAAAATACTATATAAGCTTATTGCTTTGTTACCTTACTAGTACATATAATTTTTTAAGGTGGTAGAAGTTGTCACAAAGGCACAAATTTGTGCACAAATTTTCTTGGAGGATATTTAAGTCTACATACGGGTACATCCATGGAGATGGGTTACACTTTTTAGCAAGATGCTTTTTGAAAAAACACAAAAATGTACCTCGATCTAGGTTTTAAGACCTCGATCAAGGTTTTCAAAAAACCTCGATCTGGGTTTTAAAAAAACATCGATATAGGTTTTAAGACTTCGATCTAGGGTTTAAAAAAACCTCGATCTATGTTTTAAGAACTTGATCTAGGTTTTAAGAAAACCTCGATCAAGGTTTTAAGGCTACGATCGAGGTCCTTCTAGCAATTTTTTATAAAAAGAGGTTTAAATGGTAGCTCGATTGAGGGTTTAATAAAACCTCGATCAAGATTATTTAAAAACCTTGATCAAGGGATGTTAATACCTCGATCAAGCTCAATACCTCAATCGAGGGCCTAAAAAACAAATAATTATCCCTCTTGCAAGAAAATCAATGTTTCTTTGTGTCTTCTAGGGGTGTAAACCCTTCCATTCATGACACATAACTGAGCAGAGTTCATACTAATAGATTCATCACCGAATCCTCTTTCCATTGAGGTATCATGCATGCGTTTTGGAATTCATATGGGATTTTTTTTTAATTAGTACTAAAACTTACACTTAGAAAACCTCACAACAACTTCGAAGCAACTCAAAGAAAAATACACACGGTAAAAAATACACATCCAAAAATTTCTTTAAAATGCACAGCCTACACATTGACGCGTCCTCTTCAAAAGGGTATCTTCGGTTTTTCAATTTTTGAAAATAGTGGAAAAGAAACTGGGATGGACACACATGTGTATAAAATGATGCTGAAATCAGATGTGATGACTTTCCAAAAATAATAAATAATTGTATATTGTGAAATAAATTAACAAAAAACTATGCAGACCACAGTACATTTTGTGTAGATCATGCTCATATAATTTTTTTTTAATTATTAATGTAAGATTGAATTATTGGGGTTGGACATGAGCCACTTATTAACTTATTCAGATTGTTAAGGTCACACAGTTCATTAAATGCGAAATTTCACACATTAAATGACATAGGAATACTTAAAAAAAATATCATTGGGAATCCAACATAATATTCTACGATTTTTTTTTTTACTGCAAGTTGAAATTCACATGGCATATATATGTTTTCGGGGCTTCTATCTAACACATGAGTAAAAGATCAGGTTTTCATCGCCAAATTTGGCCAAAAAGTGTTACCCACCTTCATGGAATCACCCATACACAAATATGGGTTTGTGACACATTTGCAAGTTTTATGTCCACAAGTATTTGAGGTATTCAATAGGGCACTATGCATTAGCGGTATCCTTTGCACGCTCATGTGTTCATGATGAGGTATACATGAAATGAGGTATATCGGCCATGGGAATGGGTTTGACACTAAACAAACAAATATCATACATTAATTCCAATAATTGGTAAAGGAATGCCCATAATTGTTGGCACACAATTTGGAACATAATTAAGGTTTGAGTCTGTCAAGCACACCCAATATCTAGAGTATGAGCAATATAACATCTAAACTAGTATATTGTATGCCAATTTTGTATAAATCATGACAATGTGGGGTAACCATGTATCCATGCATCCATGCAGTAGATCCTTGTAACTACCTCTTATTTGACCCGCGACAGAGATGGAAGGGCAAAGAAGGTCAAATATATGCAATAACTCATTGTAACTACCTCTTATATGCAATAGATCCTTGTAACTACCTCTTATTTGACATGCCAAAGAGATAGAAGGTAAAATAAGGTTTGGAGAAAGGAGAACCTTCCCTAGTTTACCAAATCTCCAAAATAGTCTCACATCACACTCGCATGCCAAATATTCCTTATGGTAGGCTTGTATTGTGTTCCAAGTCTTCATTCATTTGTCACGTGCATAAAAAGTAGTTATTTGAGGGCCTAAGAAATTGAAATTGGGCCTCAAAATTTTCTTGGGTGAGGAGGCCTTTCTTTTGTGTGCCAAATCGCATAATGGATCTAGATTCCACTATCAAGAAACACTTTGTACTTGGAAGGTATATATTGTGGTTTGGAGCCTAGTTCATGGATTGTGTTTGTTTCATTTAGGACCCAATCTATCGAAGTTTGGTCCCAAACCCTTTCTAGGGTGATAAAAACCTACCTTGTTCCACCAAACATTAGAATTAGGCATGTATCCTATTTTAGGGTTAATGATACCATCCAAAGGGAATGTCTCATGGGTTTATAACTGATTTGGTTCAAATGATACAATAGTAAAGCTTGTTTTTAGATTGTAAAGTTAAGAAATTGAAAGAAATGAGTAACCTGAGCATATGGTACTGTGATTGTGTGTTATTATCATCCACCCAGGAGAAACTCGACCCTCACTAGAGCTTAACTTGATATATTTGAAGGACTTTCATATTTTCCAAATGGCCCCACCAATAGAAAAAGGATAAAATTAGGCCATGTAACGAAGAAACATCCTATGGATTGGGGTAGACCAAAATAGACAGTATGACATCAAAAATCAATCCATTTCCATATATAGTAGAGATAAATAAATCTAACACTAAGTGATGAAGAACGTACCTTATTCGGGACGATTGTAGTAGATCCCCATTGAGCTTTTCAACCACACTTGCAACTACATTCCATTTTCAGCAACAACGAAATAGAAAAGCATGATATATATTAAGCGTTATACCTACTCTAGCATATATAAATCCAATATCTATAAATTAAATTAACTACATCCAGGGACAAGAAAATTCATAGTTACACACATACAATGGATGAGAAATGGATATTTCTATTAATTATAAACAAAGATACAAGTGACAAAATTTGTCGGCACCTTGTCAGACTCGATAGACTGAGTCCTCCACTTGAGCCTCCACCACTTCAATCCTCCATATCAATGGCAAGCTCACAAGACAATGGAAAGCTTGAGAAGAGCATCAATGTCTGCTCAAAACGACAAAGGGATGTAGATCGAAGCATGTATGAATGGGGCACAAATCCACTATAGTTTTGTTTCTCTCATAAGTTCTCCTCCTCTAATGAATCCAAGAGACTCAATATATAGCCCTTCAATAGGCAGTGAAGGGTCGATTCAGAACGTCTCTAGGCATATGGAATGCCAAAGGTCAAGTTATTCATGACTCATGGAGGAAAACTCCAAATATTTTATTTTTGGGCACATTTCTCGATGTATGTGGGTCATAGTGGAGCAAGCTGCGTGTGCACACATTCTGTAAGCTAGTGACCTACATATATCCATAAATATGACTTTTTAAAAGGATTTCTTGGATCATGAAACTTCATTTTGAGCAAAGGGGGTCCAAATAGTATGCATAGGGACAGGGAAGGCCATCAAAAAATGATTTACCAAGTGTTGTAAAATATTCTATAATAGATTACCCCTAATGTGTGAGGTCTTAGGGGTAACATGATGGTATAAATACATTATATGAATCCCAGAAATGGAGTAATGAAGACCCATATGGAAAATCCAATCACTCATCAGTACAATAAAATGATACATCTCAACATGTGACTACAAGTATGAAGTGTAGCAGTCCGAGATACATAATAGTACAATGGCCATGAATAGGCATAATATATATATGTCACATGTGGTCATTTCCATGTACAACATATAGTGAAAAAATATTCATATTGAATGAAGATATCTGATAACACACTAGAATCTGGGCATGAGAGCTTACATCTCATGGATTCTGGCATGATCAACAAGGTAGCATGTATGTGATGCCACAAATATTGGAGGTCTTCTACACGAAATGCTACTGGTACATGTCCCATCACACGAATAAAGGTGTCGAGGTCGAACATGTTCAACCATCATCGGATATCCCATCACACAAATAAAGGTGTTGAGGTACAACATCTTCAAGAGATATATGACAGGCTTTGCTTGGATGGGACTGAGGAAATCACAGGCTTATATGGATCATAAAATTGAAGTGGGGAGCCGACATAAAGTTCAATACAACAATCGAACGCATGAAAATGCAATTACAATTTGATATAAATGGTAGTCCATATGGGAGATGGCCAACATAAAGTTCAAGTCAAGTACAGACCGCAGATGTCCAAAGTTAAAACAAATTGTCATCAAAATGAATGTTTGTTTTGTAGGATGGCATCATAGTGGAGGGAGTGTGGGCATGAAGATGTGGATAGCGCATTCCATGATGACATAATTGCTCAACAAGCACTAAAAGGATGCATATTGTACAAGTTTTGGCAACTTGGGGCTTGAGGGCCCAACCAAGGCTTCTACAGATGCTTGTTGATTATTGGGACCCAAACACAGAGGATATTGAACTAGATGGGATGCCCATGAGACTAGAAGTGGAGGATATCTAATTCATTATTGGACTATCCTACCAAGGAGAGATAGTAAAATTGAGTGCTTGTGGGGTGGGATGTGGGGTGACCATCGAGGAGTATATAACTATTTACTACTTTCTATATATTGAAAGCCTTGTGAACTCCATTCAGAGCCTCAGTCTCAGGGTTATAGTATTGGTACTAGACAAGATAGCAAGGTTTGGAATCATTGCATTAGGCCTACAAGCCTCTCATGTTTGATGCAGTAGAGTGTATGAGACCCACAATATATGATTGGAGCACATCGCTATTGAACATTATCAGACAACAAATGACTGATTGTAAGTTGGGCAGTACAAGGAACTTTGGGTTCGGCAGCATACTCAACACTTTCTTCTTTAAGTGAGTACTAGGCCTTAACAAGAGATTTCAGGTTCCTCTGCATGGTCTACGAGATCCAACACAAACCCATTGGGAAGAGGAGATGTAGTGGTTAATTGGAGGTAGGACACTCACTCCATTCCCACTAGACTTCCACCACTAGTGGCAACGACAGATTGTGATCGTGGATGACTATCTGTATACAGGGATTGACTTTCATAGAGACCTAGATATGCCATTACCAC
This sequence comes from Pseudotsuga menziesii, assembly GCA_001517045.1. NCBI lineage: Eukaryota > Viridiplantae > Streptophyta > Pinopsida > Pinales > Pinaceae > Pseudotsuga > Pseudotsuga menziesii. The sequence goes on from LPNX010841787.1 coordinate 274,703, forward strand.
AGGGTGCTACATACATTGATATAGGTAATAATACCAAATGCATTTTGAAGTATTTAATTTTTTGTATTTTTGATGTAAAGGAAACAACAACATGTTTTTGGCAATATCATGTATAGGAATTGATCATGCATATGCAGATGTAGGTCCTAGACGACCAAATGGTTACCCCTGACATCGTTAGAGGGGACAAGGGGATGACATAATAGGTGTAGCTGCAGAGCGTATGCTTCAAGAATATATACCAACTTTGTCACGATGACACATAGGGTTCCTATGGTGCAAGTCAAGGACTTACACAAGGCAATGCATATACATGTGGTAGGAGTGCCCCGTGCATGGGTTAGACTATCTTGGTGGTTTAAAAGTGCAGTTGTTTGTTTTCATGACCACCACCTTGGTCCACAAGCATAGAGCCCTAGACAGACATTTTGTACCGACTGTATAGTTTTTTTCTGGGTTAGAGCCCCAATTTTGTATCATGACTATTGGACCCTAAAATTGTCCATTTTTCCATCAATTATTGACAAATATTTCATCCATTTTCTTCCCATGATCGCCCATTTATCATTCCATTTTCCATCCATTTGTTGTAACTGTGCATAAAAAAACATACTACTTCCATTGATGTTTTAAGTGGTTAATAATGATTATTTTCATTTATCTTTGATGAATTGAAGACTATTATGCATAATTTTACTAATGATGGGTTGTGGAGTGATTTTTGATGTACAGGATGTTCACAGGTAGTTGTTATGTCCTTGACCGAAAATGCATGTCATATAAGAACACCTTGATTCACGTCTCGATTTGCAAGCAAATAAAAAATGTGAGACATGGGTTTTGTGCATAACAACCTCGTTTACTTGAATCACAAATAAATTTCCAAAGAAAGCCATAGTTTGCGATATACATGTGGTTCTTCGAGAGGGTGTTTTCCAGATTTATTGTTGCGGCTGGTTCCAAAGTTGTTAACAGTTATGGCCATGTTTCAGCTGTTATAGATCACAAGTTGGGGGTTCAGTTCCTCATTTCCATGAGATAATTTCATGTATAAATATGTAATCAATTTCATTGAGAAGGAAAAATAGAAAACAATGTTATGATGTAGGATTTGATCCAGATCTATTGTAATCATTCAATATGATAATACATGCTCACAGTTTCTTAATTTTGGAGTTGTAGAATTTCATTGTGGAGATCCAACTCTACACAGTGGAGGAAGGGCCCTCTTCCCTGAGCAGGTGCTGGTAGTGTTTATTGTAGCTGTGTTATTGTTTATATTTGCTTATTTTTTCATTCATGCTATCATTCATTAAGCTTATTATAGTTGTATGCTTTGATTCAGTAGATTTGTCATAGTCATGTTGTTAATTCATTTGATAGATCGTTGGCCAACATAGCACTTCTTTTAGATGTATGAAATTAGATCTTGTTTCATAAGAATTGATTCTATTGAAGTGTGATTAGATTTATAGTTTGGATTTACGAATAGGATTAGGCTTTGTTTTCTTTTCAAGAAGGAATGATCTAGTTTATAATGAGTTTTGATTTCGTACCACTAGATAACAGTGTCAGGTATAAACTGTGCTTGCATAGATATTGCACAATAGCTTTGAAATAAAAGACTTCCTTGGGCTAATAATTTATTTTTAGCACTCTGTATGTTAAGTTTTAATTAACTGACATATAGTGGGCCCAACATTTTGGCATCGTTGACGGGGAAGTTATCAATGGTGGAAAAGTACATCTGACATTGTTTTGTAGATGCATTGTTAAAGTAGGGCATGTAGGTTGCATGATTACATTTGAGTTTATTGAATTTACTTTGAGTGTGAATTTTTTTTCTTTGCATTTAGTTTTATTTTATTTTCAATCTTTGGAGCATAAATCTTATCATTCCCCTTAGTGGTGTTGTAAGCACCACCCATTATACTAACAAGTTGACAGGAACACTCTAAGGAGGAGCCTCAAGATAGCACACAAAGAATATAATGAAGATATGGAAGTTAAGAAATATAGAGAAGTTTTTACCTTCGAATTTTCCATCAGAGATTCAAGAAGAGTGGCACAAATGAAAAGCATCCCCCCACATGTTCTGCCAAATTTTTATGCTTTGGAAAATGAAGACCCTGATGTATTTTTATTTCAATTCAAAATACATTGTAGAGGATATGGTTATTGTTCTAATGATAAAAATTTTAATGTGTTTCCCATTAATGATTAAAAGTTTAATGTATTTCCCTCTTGTTCTACCTATAATATCCCTCAATAACTTGTAAATGGTAAATGTTTATTGTACCTGTTTCTGGCGAGGAGCTCAAGGCTAAGGCCCCACCAGAAACGAGACCTGGATAGTCTATACATGTTAATTACCTAATTAGTGAACTTAGGAGACTTAATGAAGAGTGACTAAACACATGGGGACAAAAAATGAAAGGTTAGGGAGCCAGAATTTGTTGTCATAGTCGTAAATATCATCTTAATATGGAAGTACTGGGGGTAAGGTTTGGGCTCCGCTTTTGCCGTAATTATCCCAAGTAAGAGACAATAGCCTGGTTAATTTAATTCTAATATAACTAACCCCTTGATAAAGAAGAATTCTTTAACTATGACATAAAATAATAACGACCGAGGGATTAATGTGCTAAAAGTCTAGGTGTTGCAGTCACCCTAGAAATTTGAGAGGAACATGTGTTGACATAATTATATTAGCATACCTTGATTATTTTAGATGATGATATACCAGTTACCCTTGACTAATATATGCTAACGTATATTACCAAAAATCATACCTAGAAAGGGAAACTCGTATTAACAATTATAGGACACGCAGTACTTATCAATCGAGAAATGTTAAATAATAGCAATACTTACTAAGCTCGATAATAGAAGCCCCCTTTAATTTAAGAAATAATTCTACTCACTAGCACAACCAAGTATATATATATATATATATATAGGTCAACTCAACACATACCACCTAGTGATCATGGGGACTAGAGAGGTCTAAAGTAATACATGAGCTAATTGCTTTTATTAATTACACTGCAATGAAAGAGTATTCAAAGCCTAAAGAGATTGGGTTGTGTTCTGTTAATTTGAAAGAAAAGCGATTTTGAATAATATTTTTTTTAAATCCATGGAATTTATCATAGAACAAAGGACACGATTTGATGAATATTTATATATTAGATGGTTCTGTTCTCGTAGTTAATATGGTAAAGTTTTTAAAGTGGAATGATTACTCTACACCGACCATTTCTTGATTTTTAGCATTCCATTGAGAAAGGTGTCGTTATGGAGAGTAATGTGGAGATGTTTGGCCACTTGCCTCCGTTAAAGACAAAAAAGGGATCTTCCTTTAAGGAGAGCCGAATGGAGGGGGATTATGGAGTTTCTTTCCTTCGTGGGAGGAACGATTCGAGGAAGGTAATTTATTCTTTCTTAGTGGGGAAGAGGGAATAAAGAGATATATTTATTTCTTTCCTTCATTTCCTGGTAGAGGAATAATTATGAGGGTTATTTAAATTGTCATTTAAGTTCAGCTGGGGGAGAAAGAAATTGTTTTTCATAGGGATGACTACATGCCACCCATACCTATGGTCAGGAATCTATGAGGATGTAGGTCTTTGGAAATGGCGATAACTAGATCTCGAGGAATTGGTGATTCGAGGAGTATCTTAGTTATATACATTTTGGGGTTGGTGATCTATTGTGGCGAATCTTATTTGATTTCATTCTCCATGGATTGATACTGTATGCACTCTGGAAACATCCATATGAGGTATGGAGTCTATACTCTACTTGGCATTTAGCGAATGAAATAGGGTATGCAATATGGGATTGGTGTTCCTGCACTCCTATGTTTTCGATTTATAATGCTTGAGTTCCTTTTTTTTTTCTAATGAAGATCGCTTGGATCTGAACCATCATTTGATTTCCTAGTCTGTGTAGGTATTGTTGTGGGATCGGCTTAGATATAAACCCTAACATTGGATTTTCAAACCCATTTATGCATTTTATGATAAACCCACAAATTGTTTTCCAAGCATGTGTATGTATCATTGTTGGAACGTATCGGATCATAACCGATCGTGGTAGGAACCACTTGGATTTGGATGGTATGATGGATCAACATGGATATAAATCCATTATTGGATTTCCCAAGACTAAGTGTGTAGTTATTTTTTTATTGTGGGACATTGTGGTCTCGAACTCAACATCTCCTTAAACAAAGGTGTGCCTCTCCCTTTGTTATTGCTCCTCTATATTGGGCCTACTCTTTCCTGAATATTCCTTGACATGCATTTCGCTGGACAAGGTTTCAGATCAAACACTTTCTTGGCCTTAGGGTGCAAAGAAAAATAGTTTTTCCATTTTTAAAACGATTAGTTTACAACAGGAGAATTATGCCGTAGGCTTTGCTAGACACAGTTATTACCTCTGCATGCTTGACCTTATAACACTCAATCTCTAGCCTTCTCTGGGTTTAAAAAAAAATGGTTCTGAATTATTATGGTAGTACATTTCCAAGGTGGGCGCAGGCGCCGAGCCACATGGGTGTCTATTCTGCAAGTTATGGACGTATAGTCGAGTGCTTTTAATGAATTTAAAAACCTGAACAATTAGTAATCACTCTACCCAAGTTGAGGCGACACCAACACTATGAGTAGCGATCTACATAAGAAATAGTTTCCAGTAATCATATGCAACGATTTTAAGTCAGTCATCCATGCTTTCATATATAAATGGGTTTTATTTATGATTTCAACCCACGCTTAACCCTGTGGAGTGGATATAGTTGTTTAGCAACCAATAGATCAATAACCTGGAGCTCTCAATACCAACAAAAAACATTATAATAATAATTGATAACCTAGAATCCTCTTATAAGAAATATTACAGACTCCTTTTAATTCGATTGGATGATGAACTCCAATACTGCGACTCTAAGTCTGCGTGTGTTCATAAGTATTTCATGGAAACATTTTGATCTAAAAAATTTTATACTTATAATTCGTATGGAAATTTATACCCCAGCAGTGTTTGGACTGGGCGCATATATGATGTCTTTATCGGTCAGTGACTTGATTTTCAATTTGGGAATTACATTGGGTAAAAATAATCTTATGCTAAAAGTGCGGAGTGCTGAAAAAATGTTTGATGACTACTATCTAGGGTGAAATTCATTAACGCTAAGACAGAGGATCCTTAACCCTTTATTAAATTATGAACATGTCATAAATATATGGCCAGATGACTCATGGCTGCTACTATAGTTTAAATTTCAATGTTAGTAGAGTAAATCACTGTTATTGTTAAAGGTACATGTAAAAAAAAATTCTCCTTATGAGGTTCCATAAAAAAGATGGAAATAAGGTTGTTGCAGATTGTACCTTGTTATTTTTGAATAAATATTACATGGCCTCATAGTTGGTGGACGTAGCCTAGGAATTGGGTGAACCATGTATATCACTGTCTTCTGGTTTCTTGTGTTTATTTTCATCTATATCATTTTGTGTACGTATAACATTGCGTGCAACCTTATCTTATGAGTTGTTACTTTGTAAAGAAAAGCCATGGATACCCTATCGACTTTGTCCATGCCCTGAAATGATCTTAATGACACCTTAATGAGGAAGAGCTTCTATTGTGAATGATAATGCATTGGCCTTTAATAAATTGTTGAGTCATGAAATGATACTGTAAATTGTTGAGTATGATGTTACAATTTGTAGAGAAATCTCATATAAATATTAATTACAAAAGAAGTTCTTCATTACATGGTTATATTATGATGTACGGGATCGAATGGAAAAAGGGCTAGGTACTTGCTTGTGACTTTAAAGTAATTATAACAACATAAATCATAGGAAGGGTTGCAAGAGTAGACCTTAAATGCACTAGTTTTTTGATACGTAGGATGTAGTAAGTGGTCTAGTTTGGCTAATACCCTTGATGATTAATTTATGCAAAAATCATTGTTTTTTTTATCACTCACATCCTCCAAGGGAAACAATTTGAAGGTTCGAATGACCTTGAAAAAAGATATTTTTTAATATTCCAATGTTTAGATGTGTTACAGGAACACTTTTGTTTTCCTAACCAAGGGGTATATTATAGCCAATGAGAGGATTACTTAATGTCGTGAATACTTGAAGGAATAATAAGCATGTTTTTGGTTTATGTTATCAATAGAAAAAATCTTAGTGAATTGGATCCAAATTGCATGTTTGGTTTTTCGGTAGAGTAGGATGGATGTAAACTATCAATTGATTGTTTTACAATGCATGTACTTGACATTAATGAATTTGATTGGACATACTTCATTAAAATGCCTTGCGAAATATGCCACTAACATGATTGACTTGTTTTGTAATAACAACGAAACAAAAATTTTACCACTCTTTCACACACAATGGAATTGAGGTATAAGAGGTATTTTACATATGGTATCAGAGCCAGAGTGACAATACTGAGGCCTATTTGGGCTCAGCATGAGAATTTGAAAGTAAAGAGATGTTAAAAACTTAACCAATCCAATCAATTGTTTTGTATGCATGATGGTGATGAACGAGGAAATAGTCAGCGAAGCAAGCCGACAAGGGTGGAAAGAGATAACTAAGAGGATAAGGTATACTACTTCATTATAGGTGGATTAAAACAAAAACATACAAATAATTCTTTCTGATCTTTATTATCCCTTTATTTTTGCATGCATTCGAATAACCCAAATGAAAATTTTGTGTTGGGTATTGCCATATGATCTATGCGATGGCTTTGGGTTTGAGGCTTCCAAATCGGGTACTACAAAGGTCTGTGTTTGAGAGCTATAGTTTGTGAAATTATTCAGGAATTTATTGAATTGTGGTATTTTGAATTTGAGGATTTAACTAACTTGAACAAGCATGGCGGTTGTATATTTAACAATGGTTTAAATTTAGTCTCTAGCATGTATTGAGTTTTAAGACTTTGAATTCATAGGAATCCAGGAATTTTGATTTCAGGTAGTGCAAGAATCTTGTGCCTATGAACCATAGTTTTGTGTAATTGTTTATCAACTTATGGAATTTTGAGGTTTGATAATTTTGGACCTTGGAATGGCAGTCACCTTGTCTTAATGTCGAGGGTATTTTAAAAAGAATTTCTTTGTTTTCTTTCTTTTTTTTAATCAATATTGTCATATTTTTTTAAGGTCACAGCATAGTGAGATACTAATTTGGTGTATGGGACTCCTTTGTTTGTAGGATAATGCCCCATTCTATAAGTGATTTGATTACTAAAGTTACGGAAGTGGGTATTGAGATGTACATACATACCAGATGGATTTGAAGTATGCACTCATAAAGGAATACAAATCATAAACCTTAAACCCAATCAGCGGTAAACCTTGTAGAGATCATCCTAATATTATGCATTCCACTGAATGTCAAAAACTTCAGAATCCTAGGCCTGTTTAGATAAATTTTGGGCTTACCTAGTCAGGGGTGTGTGTGTTTTAGATAAGTTTAGACTCAGGCATGGTAGTCATCTGTGTTTCAGAATTTTTTTTATAGTCATCTGCAACTTTTATTGTGACAAGCTAAGGAAACGAAAAATGCATTGGTTCCTAGCAATAAATGTTAAATAGTTATGTAATGATATAAGTCATAATAATGATTTCTAGGAAATAATGAAAATCATGTGGAAAGAATTGATATTGTCAAATATTTGCAAAAATCCCGGAAAACCTAAGTATTGGGTAACTTAGAAATCGTCACGGCTTGAGGAAAATTTGAAGACACCCTTCATATATAAGGAAGTTGTAGTTATAAGAAAGGTTAGGCTTATCCATAAGCTGTGGCTAGAAATAATCAGTAATTGTTCAATGTAGCATTAATAACAATTCTACCACACATAATGCAATTTATAGACAAATGCTAAATGGTTAACTGCAAAAGTAGAGAGGGTAACCTAACAAAAATAGTACCCTTTAGAGTATTGGTGTAATTCCATATGATGCGAGATAAGACAAGTACAGTATCAATACACACTCTATTATGATTATGTTCTCGTGTTAAAATGTGAGCTAGAATAGAAAGAATAAAATAAAATAAAATAAAATTTTCCAATCATAATCCTGTCATGCCAAAACATCTTGGGTTAGTTTAACACATGTGAAAGTGAGTTAATTCAACATTGAACTTGCTAAAGCATGGGTTGATGATGTTCTAAACCTACGATTTCATGTGATGAACATTTTCAATTATTGTTTCTTTATGGAAGTTTTAACATGTGTGTATTCATGATTTGCAGAGGGTTATTCAAAGTACAAGATGGTCCCAACAAAGAGTATAATGTTTCCAAGGGTACTAATAGGCAAGTAGAACCAAATAACACTCAAGATTTCCACATCTCCAGCTTACCACTTACTATTATTGTGTAGAATGGGAATGTCCCTATCCAAGGACACATAAGTTAAGATGTTGTTGCTATTTGAAAATGATAAAGGAATGAATTTGAAATAATGTTATGCACTAACATTGCAGGTATTTGCCTAAAACACTAATGAAGCTAAGAATGAGTGTTGATTTACTTTGACTTATTATAAGCTGTGAGATTTCTAGGGTTGTATGAACCATGTATTATGTTATTTATTTGCAAACCTTACAGGGTGTTACGAGGGTTATGACTAGTATCACATTATGGAATATAAATTTGCTTGCGCAAACTAGTTGCACTCAATTTCCCAAAATTCAGTAAGGAATTATTTTGAAGCACTGTATGAATCCTGAATGATGATAGAAATTAATGAACATTACAACCTATGTAGTGTTGATTAAATTGATGGAATTAGTATCTATAGATAAATGTTAATCATATTTAATTAGCCGTGAAGCCAATTCATGAATTCGGGAAAAATGGTGAAGCATGTTAAACACCAAAGTTGTGTGTATCACAAATAGTCAAAGGCTGAAATGAACATTTAAGGAAATGATTGTCGTGTGAGCACATTGGTGTTAGGCAAATATGTTCCGGAAGCACAATGGTGTTAGGCAAGCGATTGCTGCGTGAGCACATTGGTGTTAGGCATATGGTGTGGCAAGAATAAGACCTAGGCAAAAATGGACATCTGGAAGACAGGACGTTGTTTAATGTCACTGAGGAAAAAACTTATAACTAGTGGTTAAAAGGGAGAGTATCCTCAGGAAATTGATGTAAGTACACACCAAAATGGAAAAGTAACTCAAGGGAGAGTTTGGAAGTATAACGAGCATAAATCTTATTAAATGAATTTTTCCAATTAACTAGCTTATTACATGTCTATGATCACTATATAACTATCCTACAGTTAGAATTAAAACGACCGCCCAAAAATAGGTAAACATGGACTATATACGAATCAATTAGTTTATTGATGCAAAAATGAATGCTAGAAGATGTTCTATGAACTGTATTCATGGTAGTGCAAAGAAGATCCATTGTTTATGCTTAAAGTTTGACATGTTTTACTTTGGGCTGGACCCAATCTTATTACAAGAAACTGCAGGTTTCGAACCATGGCAACTTTTGAAGATACAGAAAGATCCCGGGAAATGAGAGCAGAAAAGATGACTCTTGAGAAGAAGGAAATTGGATAAAAAACAAGAACACCGAGGACAATTTTATTTTTAATGGGGGAAGGATGTAATATCCCTCAATAACTTGTAAGTGGTGAATGTTTATTGTACCTGTTTCTGGCGAGGAGCTCAAGGCCAAGGCCCCACCAGAAACGAGACCTGGATAGTCTATACGAGTTAATTACCTAGGTAGTGAACTTAGGAGACTTAATACTCTGATGTGACTTAATGAAGAGTGACTAAACCCATAGGGAAAAAAAACGAAGGGTTAGGGAGCCAGAATTTGTTGTCATAGTTGTAAATATCATCTTAATATGGTGGTACTGGGGGTAAGGTTCGGGCTTCGCTTTTGCCGTAATTATCCCAACTAAGAGACAATAGCGTGGTTAATTTAATTCTCATATAATTAACCCCTTGATAAAGAAGAATTCTTTAACCGTGACATAAACAAATAACGACCAAGGGATTAATGTGTTAAAAGACTAGGTGTTGCGGTCACCCTAGAAATTTGAGAGGAACATGTGCTGATATAATTATATCAGCATACCTTGATTATTTTAGATGATGATATACTAGTTACCATTCACTAATATATGCTAACATATATTAGCAAACATCATACCTAGAAATGGAAACTCATATTAACAATGATAGGACACGAACTACCTATCAATCTGGAAATTTTAAATAATAGCAATACTTGCTAAGCTCGATAATAGCAGCCCCCTTTAATTTAAGAAATAATTCTACTCACTAGCATAACCAAGTAAATATATATATATTTAGGTCAACTCAACACATACCACCTAGTGATAATGGGGATTCGAGAGGCTTAAAGTAATACATGAGCTAATTGCTTTTATTAATTACACTACTATGAAAGAGTATTCAAAGCCTAAAGAAATTGGGTTGTATTCTGGTAATATGAAAGAAAACCAATTTTGAATAATATTTTTTTAAAATCCATGGAATTTTTCATAAAACAAAGGACACGATTTGATGAATATTTATATATTAAATGGTTATGTTCTTGTAGTTAATATGGGAAAGTTTTTAAAGTGGAATGATTCCTCTACACCAACCATTTCCTGATTTTTAGCATTCCATTGAGAAAGGTTTCATTATGGAGAGTAACGTGGAGATTTTTGGCCACTTGCCTCCATTAAAGACAAAAAAGGGATCTTCCTTTAAGGAGAGCTGAATGGAGGGGGATTAGGCAGATTTCTTTCCTTCATGGGAGGAGCAATTAGAGGAAGATAATTTATTCGTTCTTAGTGGGGAAGACGGAATAAAGGGAGATATTTATTTCTTTCCTTTGTTTTCTGGTAGAGGAATAATTATGAGGGTTATTTAAATTGTCATTTAATTTCACTTGGGGGAGAAAGAAATTGTTTTTCGTAGGGATCACTCCATGCCACCCATAACTACGCTTAGGAATCTGTGAGGATGTAGGTGTTTGGATAATGGAGATAACGATATCTTGAGGAATTGGTGATTCGAGGAGTATCTCAGTTATATACATTTTGGTGTTGATGATCTATTGTGGCGAATCTACTTTGCTTGCTTTCTCCATGGATTGATAATGTATGCAATTTGGAAACATCCATATGAGGTATGGGGTCTATACTCTACTTGGAATTTAGCGAATGAAATAGGGTATGCAATGTGGGATTGGTGTGCTTGCACTCTCGTGTTTCGATTTATAATGCCCGAGTTCCTTTTTTTGTTCTAAGGAAGATCGCTTGTATTTGAACCATCATTTGATTTCCTAGTCTGCGTAGGTATTGTTATGGGATCGGCTAAGATATAAACCCTACCATTGGATTTTCAAACCCATTTATGCATTGTATGATGAACCCACAAATTGTTTTCTAAGCCTGTGTATGTATTGCTGTTGGAATGAATCGGATCATAACCCATTGTGTTTGGACCAACTTAGATTTGGATGGTATGATGGATCAACATGGATTTGAACCCATCGTTGGATTTCCAAAGCCTAAGTGTGCAATTATTTTTTATTGTGGTACGTTGTGGTCTGGAACTCAACATCTCCTTAAACAAAGGTGTGCCTCTCCCTTTGTTATTGCCCCTCTATATTGGGCCTACTCTTTCCTGAATATTCCTTGACATGCATTTCGTTGCACAAGGTTTTAGATGAAAAATTTTGCATCCTTAGGGTGCAAAGAAAAATAGTTGTTCCATTTTTAAAATGATTAGTTTATAGCAGGAGAATTCTGTTGTAGGCTTTGCTGGACACAGTTATTACCTCTGCATGCTTGCCCTGATAACACTCAATCTCTAGCCTTCTCTGGGTTTTAAAAAAAAATGGTTCTGAATGATTATGCTAGTACATTTCCAAGGTGGGTGCAGGCACCGAGCCACATGGGCGTCTATTCTGCAAGTTATGGACCTATAGTCGAGGGCTTTTAATGAATTTAAAAACCTGAATGATTAGTAATCGCTCTACCCAAGTTGAGGCAGCACCAACACCCTGAGCAGCAATCTACATAAGAAATAGTTTCCAATAATCGTATGCAAGCATTTTGAGTCAGTCATCCATGCTTTCATATATAAATGGGTTTTATTTATGATTCCAACCCAGGCTTAACCATGTGGAGTGGATACAACTGCTTAGCGGCCAATAGCTCAATACCCTTGAGTTCTCAATATCAACAAAAATCATTATAATAATAATTGATAACCTAGAATCCTCTTATAAGAAATATTATAGACTCATTTTAATTTGATTGGCTGATGAACTCCAATACTGCGACTCTAAGCCTGCGTGTGTTCATAAGTATTTCATGGAAATGTTTTGATCTAAAAACAATTATACTTATAATTCATCAAAAAATTTATACCCCAGCAGTGTTTGGACTGGGCACATATATGATGTCTTGATTGGTCAATGACTTGATTTTGAATTTGGTAATTACATTGGGTAAAAATGATCTTATGCTAAAAGTGAGGAGTATTGAAAAAATGTTTGATGATTACTATCTAGGGTGAAATTCATTAATTCCAGGACAGAGGATCCTTAACCCTTTATTAAATTATGAACATGTCAAAAATAGATGGCCAGATGACTCGTGGCTGCTACTATAGTTTAAATTTCAACATTAGTAGAGTAAATCACTATTATTGTTAAAGGTACATGTACAAAAAATTCTCCTTATTAGGTTCCATAAAAAAAATGGCAATAAGGTTGTTGCATATTGTATCTTGTTATTTTTGAATAAATATTACATGGCCTGACAGTTGGTGGACGTAGCCCAGGAATTGAGTGAACCATGTATATCGTTGTATTTCGGGTTCTTGTGTTTATTTTCATCTATATTGTTTTGTGTGCATATAACATTGCCTACAACTTTGTCTTATGATTTGTTACTTTGTAAAGAAAAGCCATGGATACCCTATCGACTTTGTCCATGCCCTGAAATGATCTTAATGGCACCTTAATGAGGAAGAGCTTCTATTGTGAATAATAATGCATTGGCCTTTAATAAATTGTTGAGTCATGAAATGATACTGTAAATTGTTGAGGATGATGTTACGATTTGTAGAGAAATCTCATATAAAGATTAATTACAAAATAAGTTCTTCATTACATGGTTATATTATGTTATACGGGATCGGATGGAAAAAGGGGTAGGTACTTGCTTGCGATTTTAAAGTAATTATAACAACATAAATCACAGGAAGGACTGTAGTAGTAGACCTTAAATGCACTAGTTTTTTGATACGCAGGATGCAGTAAGTGGTCTATTTTGGATAATACCCTTGATGATTAATTTATGCAAAAACCAATGTTTTTTTTATCACTCACATTCTCCAAGGGAAACCATTTGAAGGTTTGAATGACCTTGAAAAAAGAGATTTTTTAATATTCCAATGTTTAGATGTGTTATAGGAACACTTTTGTTTTCCTGACCAATGGATATGTTACAGCCAGTAAGAGGATTACTTAATGTCGTGAATACTTGAAGGAATAATAAGCATGTTTTTGGTTTATGTTATCAATAGCAAAAATCTTAGCGAATTGGACCCAAATTGCATGTTTGGTTTTTCGGTAGAGTAGGATGGATGTAAACTATCAATTGATTGTTTTATAATGCATGTACTTGACATTAACGGATTTGATTGGACATACTTCATTAAAATGCCCTACGAAATTTGCCACTAACAAGATTGATTCGTTTTGTAGTAACAGTGAAACAAATTTTTTATCCCTCTTTGACACACAATGGCATTGAGGTATAAGAGGTATTTTACACTGCCTCACCTACACCACTGCAAAAAGACTGTGCGTTGTTGCAACAAATCCATACGAGGCCTGAACATGTTTTAAATCCAATATTTGTAGATGGAGTTTCTTCTAGTCCTCATAAGCAAGCATACAAGATCATCATGCCACATGTAACATTTAATGACGAACGAACATTGGAACAAAAAATTGAAGCATCCTTTACATCATTAGATCCAAATCTCTTATGCATGGAGGAAGATCAGTTTACTAAGGAGCTTCATGGTGTAACATCCATGATAAATCAAGGGAACAAAGACTATATTCAAGCTTGGTTTCAATCTGTCATCAGTCTGTAGCATCATTCCATACATCACTAATTTTTGGCACCATCATTCCAAGGGAAGTTGATCTCTCATATCCTAGAATTCATAAAGTTATATTTTTCTTTTGGGAGTATGAGGCTTCTTGAGTCGCTTCTTCAAAAGTGGCTCCATTGGAAATATGCATACACTTGAACAAATTTTATATTTCCAAGTAGAATAGGGTAGGATAGAATAACAGAATAAAACCATACTTTTTTATGTTTTTTATTTTTTAACAAGTATGCTCTCTTCCTGCGCCTTGTTGCGATCTGAAAGATCAAAAGGTATAAATATAAGGAATGGGTATGAGATGTTTTCAAGAATGTTTTGGAATTGTTGACTATTTGAGCAAAATTCTTAAATCATTTTTTTCTTCAATGTTCAAAATTTAATTTGTCTCTATTTGTTGCAAAAAGAAAACAAACTTTCCTGAAAACAAAATTACAGTAATTAGGGAAAGTGAATGAAGGATCCACACGGAAAGGAGCCAATGATTATGGAACCCTTCAGGATTGAAATTTGGCATGAATTTGTTAGCAGAAATACCTAGTTGTGACTGTTAGCTATGACAGTGAGCTGCAACACCCAGCTGTGACAATGAGCTGCAACACCAGCTATGATAGTGAGCTGCAATGCTTAGCTGTGACTGTACTGGAGGGGGGAATTTATAAGTTTGAGACATGTGTCTATTTCATATCATGGCATGTATTTTGTTTTCATTTATATATAACACATCCATAAAAATACACATGATTTATTTCAACATTATGTCATTTTTTAAGAGTTGCAGCTGAGGCTGCAACAGACTATCTAAGTCAATCTAGGTGCTCAATGCTTGAAATTTTTGTTATGGGTGCATGTTATATTTAAATTTACATCATTAAAAATATCCACACATATTCCGGTCACTTTTGGGTGTCAAATTTCATTTATTAAATTTTTGGTGACATTTTGGCTTGAAAATTTTACTGAAACACAATCGGGATAGTCCATTTTTGAGAGACCAAATGGAATTATTTTTAAAATATGTTTACATCCCAATTATTCCTTTGAATCTAGTTTCCAAAACAATTCAAATTTTTAATATTGGGTATGAAACGAAAAACCTATGGCCAAAATACTAATGGGGTGTCAAATAGGCAGCTTAGGAATAGAGATGGGACGCCCAATTTTTGGATGTATTATTGGACATATATTGAAAACCTGTTTCATTTGTATATTTTTCTGTGAATATATTTTACAACTCAATTTGAATCACTCCATTCCGATATCCTATGAAAATTTTATGACCAAAATACCGACTTCCTATCACAAATCAGCATTCCTAAAACTCGATTTCCTAGACTGTTCATTGGATTATTTGACCCATAAATTCTTATTATATTCAAAACATTTTTTATTGGAGATACCTACATGAATCTACTTTCATATCCAATTGGAATCACATCAATCTGTTATCAAATGAAAACGTTAATCCTAAAACCGTGATTGTTGGTCTAGTCCAGAATTCGAAAAAACACCTTGTCATGCAAGTTGTTACTGAGTGATTTGGAATACCATTACATAGTATTTTAAAAACCATGTTTCTAAGAGAAATAGTCCTATGTATTTAATTTCAGTTGGGTTTGTAATCACTCAAATTGGACAAGGAACGGAGAAGCTATGATCATAATATTGTTGGTGACTCTAGATGGACATTGTAGGTATAAAATGGATTTTGCTTTTTTCATTTTTCTTTGGATTTATTTTATAAGTAATTGATTGTTGTTTTTTCCATAAGTGTTGGCTGAAGAGAGACCAATCATCTCTCTTATTCCATCATCTCATGTTTTATTGCAGGCAAGTGCTAGGTTTTTGGAGGTCCTTGGAAGAAAAAGGTCAATACATGCACGGGTGACTCTTGAAGACTTTTTATCAATTTGAAAATGGATTGAGCACATCAAAAAATGGAGAGATTGATGTAAAAACTATACCAATGTTCCATAAGTCAAGTCCCATTTCTACATTCCAATAATCATTTACCAATTGTTGCCAAAAGGAAACCTCTCAAGAAGCTAATTGCACTATGGTAGATTAATTCACCCTCCTAATTTAAAAATCCGAAAATTCCATTCATGTCGAAGTCCCATTTTCCAATGCTTATGTAGTAACCTTAATCATTTTATTTTCCATCACTACCACATCACGACTTCACATATACTTTCCATTTCTGAGTTTCATGTTGGTTCTATTTTTCACTATGATTCTTCACAATTATTTATTTTGTACTCACATTGGATGATGCAGAATTCATTAAGGTCCACCTTCCAATGGTCTTGTCCCATCGACTCCGACACATTATTTGGGATTGAGATTAGAGTTTTGTAGTGCCCTGGTATCTACATGAATCAATGGCATATTTTCTTGTTGTTAATCATGGGGATTCATCAATGCCTCTTGATTAACAAATATTCTAGGTGAATCAACTCCAACACATCCATTCGTACCTATCAAGATGTGCAAAGGTACTTTAGAGCTCACTGTCATCAAAGGTGAGTTGCTTCACATTAGTTAACGACATACATTAATGGCCAGTAATCCAATGATTTCTTTCCATGCTCAACTTCAAGCACGTTCATTCGCATGGTATGAATTGTACCTCGGTTTGTAGCAGCTGAAGATTATGTGATCTAATGGTTTCAACAATGACTTGCAGCATCATTTATTTTAGTAGCTTTTCAATTTCTTTCCGTTTTCTTCCAGCGGTTAGCAGTCTTACATGCAACCAGCACAACATCATCGATCAAATTCAGCCTCATCCATTTTCATCTCTCATATACATCTGTCTAAACATCAAATCGGCCTACATAGCTCCAGCATACAACAGTCCATTCATGTCAACCAAGGCTTCCATGGAGGTAACACTTGAGGTAAAATAGCATTAGTTTTTGATTTATTAAAGATTTAGGAAAATGTCATGAAGAACCACTAAGCATTAGCCATTTCCATTTTCTATATAGCATTATATGTCCATCCATTCCCATCCTTTCCCAATCAATTCTAACACTTCATCATTCATGCAAATCCCCTTCAAAGTCCTACCTAACATCTCACCAACCCAACTGACCAAGCATGAAAATAATCAAAGGATACCTTATTGTTGTCACACAAGAACCAACAATAGGATTTCTTACTACTGCCACACAAGAACCAGCACTAAGAAAAGAAGTCTTGTTGCTGCCACACAAGAACCAACAGTAAGAAAAGAATCCTTGCTTCTGCCACATAGAAACCAACCCTGAGAAGAAATAAAGGAGTTGCTTGAAGGTTGTTCTTTCCAGATTTGGGAATTTTTATCCATGTGGGAACCACAAATCTTCTATGGATGCAATTTGAGGAAATGATGCATGAGGGCATGATTTGCATTCAGCTTGAGGGAGATGGCTATTTTTAACTTAGATCGATATTTTTAACTTAGCTAAAAACTCATGTCTTCCATTAGGACATGCAAATTATTTAGTTTGGGGGAGAAATGATAGGCTGCTACACTCAGTGGTATGAAGAAATGAATCCTACGTTACATTTTCAGTCATCATTTATAGCTTATGAATATGTTGCCATAAATGAAAGGTATGAGTTCCTTGGCTCATTTTTATAATCCACTAGTGTAGACATTGGTTCTAGCCATCTTGATCATTCTAGTTTTTCCAGCTCCAACTCTATCATGTTTTCAATTATATATTTAGAATTTGATGTGAGAGTTGGCCCATGGTTATTGGCATGAAAATTACAACAAGCCCGTGGCAATATTAATAAATGAATTCGATTTTGAAATGGATTATTCAAAGATGTGATCAATGGAATTTGTTGTGCTTAACTATCAGCCTCAACATTTTATTTTCTTCAGGCCTAGATCAGTTTAATATATCATTCCAAGGGTAATAGTGGTCTGTAGTATGACTTGTTATGAGTATATTTAAAGGAGATCACTGAATCTAAATTTGTTAGAGAAAATATTTTCAAACCATATCACAATAGAGAATTGAGTGTTATTCACAATTGTTTCTTCAAACAGAGCACAATGGAAATCATGTAGAAGCCTTTTCAAGGTATGATGTGAAGTTTATCTCAGCAGCATTAAGGTAATGTTTACTCCCAATATTGGTCTATTGTCAAGAAAATATGCATGTGGACATGCTCTATTTTCTATATTTCTTACCTGCCATCTCTTCATTAGATTGTTCGTGTGCTATCTTGAGGCTCCTCCTTCGAGTGTTCCTATCAACTTGTTAGTAGAATGGGTGGTGCTTACAACACCACTAAGGGGAATGATAATATTTATGCTCCAAAGATTGAAAATTAAAATAAAACTAAATGCAAAGACAAAAAATTCACACTCAAATTAAATTCAATAAACTCAAATGTAATCATGCAGCCTACATGTTCTACTTTAACAATGCATCTACAAAACAATGTCAGATGTACTTTTACACCATTGATAACTTCCCCGGTAATGGCGCCAAAATGTTGGGCCCACTATATGTCAATTAATTAAAACTTAACATGCAGAGTGCTAAACATAAATTATCAACCCGAGAAAATATTTTATTTCAAAGCTATTGTGAAAGATCTATGCAAGCACAATTTCTACCTGAAACTGTTATCTATTGGTATGAAATCAAAACTCATTATAAACTAGATCACACCTTCTTGAAAAGAAATCAAAGCCTAATCCTATTCATAAATTCAAACTATAAATATAATCACACTTCAAAAGAATCAATTCTTGTGAAACAAGATCTAATTGCATACATCTAAAAGAAGGGCTATGTTGGCCAACAATATATCAAATGAATTAACAACATGACTATGACAAATCTAATGAATGAAAGCATACAACTATGATAAGCTTAATGAATGAAAGCATGAACAAAAAAAAAATCAAATATAAACAATAACACACCTACAATCAACACTACCAGTATCTTCTCACGGAATAGGGCCCTTCCTCCATTGAGTAGAGCTATCTCCATAATGAAAGTCTACAACTCCAGAATTAAGAAACTGCCAACATGTATTATTATAATGAATGATTACAATAGATCTGGATCAAATCCTACATCATAACTGTGTTTTCTCTTTTTCCTTCTAAATGAGATTGATTACATATTTATACATAAAATTATCTCATGGAAATGAGGAATTAAAACCTGAACTTGTGATCTATAATAGCTGAAACACGGCAGTAACTGCTAACAACTTTGGAACCAACCGCAATAGTAAATCTGGAAAATACCCTCTTGAAGAACCACATGTATATCACAAACCGTAGCTTTGTTTGGAAATTTACATGGTAGTCATGTAAATGAGGCAGTTACGCACAAAACCCATGTCTCATATTTTTTAGATTCTTTTCCATATGACCACAAATCGAGACATGGAAAAAGGTGTTCTTATCTTGCATGCATTTTTGGTCAAGGCTATAACAACTAGCTATGAGCATCCTGTACGTGAAAAATCACTTTACAACCCATCATTAGTAAAATTATGCATAATAATATTTAATTCGTCAAATATAAAGGAAAATAATCATTATTAACCACTTAAAACATCAATGGAAGTAGTATGTTGTTTTACGCACAGTTACAACAAATGGATGGAAAATGGAATGATAAATGGGAGATAATGGGAATAAAATGGATGAAATTTATGTCAATAAGTGATGGAAAAATGGAAATTTCCAGTGCCCAACAGTCATGATACAAAATTGGGGCTCTAACCCACCAAAAAACTATACAGTCGATACAAAATTTATATCTAGGCCTCTATGCCTATGGACCAAGGTGGTGGTCATGAAAACAAACAACTGCATTTTTAAACTGCCAAAATAGTCTAACCCATGCACGAGGAACTCGTACCAAATGTATATGCATTGCCTTGGGTAAGTCCTTAACTTGCACCATAGGAACTCTATGTGTCATCCTGACAAAGTTGGTATATATTCTTGGAGCATACGCTCTGTAGCTGCACCTATTATGTCATCCCCTCGTCCCCTCCAACGATGTTGGGTTTAACCATCTGGTCATCTAGGACCTACATCTACATATGCATGATCAATGTGTGTACATGATATTGATAAAAACATCTTTTTGCTTCCATTACATCAAAAATACAAAAATTCAAATACTTCAAAATGCATTTGGGATTGTTACCTATATCACTGTCTATGGCACCCTGTGCTAATGGCATATTTGGGTCTCCATGAAAGTCAATCCCTGCATACAGATAGTCATCCACAACCACGATTTGTCGTTGCCACCAGTGGTAGAAGTCTGGTGGGAATGGAGTGAGTGTCCTACCTCGCATTAACCACGGCACCACCTATGCCCAATGGGTTTGGAAGGGATCTCGTAGACCATGCGGAGGAACCTAAACTCTCATGCTAAGGTCCAATACTCTCTTAAAGAAGAAAGTGTTGAGTATGCTGCCAAACCCAAAGTTCCTTATACTTCCCAACTTACAATCAGTTAGTTGTTGTCTCATAATGTTCAAGAGTGATGTGCTACAATCATATATTGTGGGTCTCATACACTCTACTGCATAAAACATGAGGGCTTATAGGCATGATACAATGATTCCTATAATGTCCCTCTTAGCCCTTGATGCCACTATGTGCGGAAAAAGGGGTAAATTTTTTGTTTCTTTATTACTATAAATGGGTCCAACCTGCTAGAGGCAAACTTTACAAGAGATTTCATATCCAATGTGTCAAAACCATATGCATGGAAAACAATCATTTAAGAATAATTCACAACATGTCATCTTCATAATGCCCAGGAAAATCACTTGCTCTGCAAACCACAGAATAGTAAGTTAATAGTGACAATTTTATTATCTTTTACATTATTACCTTCCATCTGCACCACAGGATCACATGTACAAAAAATTCCAAAAAGATTCAGAGGCATCACACAGAGACACAATTAAAATGTCTTGAAGCGAAAACACGATCCTTATAAATTGTTCTCCTTATAAGTACAAATACCTTGCTTGTCAAAATGTCTTGGGTGCAATAGCCAAGATGATCAGACCAAGATACTTCAATCTATGCATCATAATGAGGATCTAGAAGTGATAGAAGATGTCTTACCTAGAAAAGAGAAATTATTATGCCCAATAAACCCATGAAGGATCTTAGTCTTGTAATAAATAGCCTTAGTGAAGTATTAGCCATAAGACATAAATATTTAGTATTGATCAACCAATCAGTATAAGCCCTATTAGGAGGGATCTTCCCACTTCTCAAATTGCCATATCTTATTTCTGATTTAGTTTTCTACATGCTAAAATATTAAAATAAAGCCACTTAATAGATGACATTATGATACACCCTTATGTCTTATGCAAGTTCATGAAAGATTTTATCTAATTTCTTATCTCCCCCTTAAATAGACTCTTAGCTATTAAAACTTCAACCGGAAAAGAAGGATCAAAATTATTGTAACATAAACTGGGGTAGCCATTATTGTCTAACAGTCTACCAGCACTCTCCTTGTTAAATTCAAGCATTGTTGGTCTCCTTTTAATAAGCTCACTTAATAAATTCAGGTGCCACATATTTAGAAAAAATTGCAAAAAGAGTCTAGGAGCCCTTTTGTGTACAGTTATTTCAAGGAATACAATACTGGATCATTTCATACATATAATGAAGCACATAATACAAGAACCAATTAATGCAATAAAAACAGACTTCATGTTTCTGGTAATAATCATTTTCAAAGGTGTTATATATATACTTCAATCCATTTGCAGCATTATCATTTATACAAAAATAAAATGGAGAGAGTAAAATATTTAGGCGCACGAAAAAGAGACAGACAAGAATGTACGTGGTTCACCCCAACCTTGGGGTTACATCCACCAACCATTCAGATTTTCTATTAAATTCTTCAACCAAGGTTACAAAAGTGCATTATGATACCGCATCTTTTCCCAATATACCGAGGTCAAACCAGAGCATGAGTAATAGGCTGTAACATTTATCCCAAATACATGAATACTGCCTACATCTACTTATTTGCAATTTTTCTTAAAACCTTTAACAGAATGCGGTTCTCATGAAACATTAAAAGAAATTAACTTACAGAACAAGATCTTGCTAAAATGTGTTGTTCAACATGGGAATTCACACGACAGTAAATTCTCTAGATGATGTTTTCCCCTACCAAGTGCCCAAGGGTATTTAAACATTTGGTAACCTTACCATGGCATATAAAACCTAAAAATGTTGTTGGCCAGTCCAGAATCAAATCATCATACATATTACAAACAATTCACAAGTTTCATATATATATATATATATATATATATATATATAGCTGTATATAGTGCCCGTCCTCAATACACTCCAGAGACATAGATAAGAATTTAAAATTAACACTGTGCCATATCTCTATCCTAGCGAGTATTTTCATTCTCTTGTTATACATTGTAAACCTTTATGCCCATTTTCCATGTTTAAACAGTTAATAAAGTTATCCTTACAGTCCCATTTTCCATCCAAATCGTGTTAGGTCACTTGCAGATATTTATAGTCATTATACTATTGTAGCCACCAATAGCCTACACCAATGCCGAGTTGTAGAAGCATTTATCCCAACGTTTTCTCAAAATTCGGGGTAGTCCGATCCTATCAACTACCTATGAAGATGGATTCTCTCATATATCCGATCTACACTTTGTGACAAGCCATACTGGCATGTTCACTGGGGTCGTAGACAACATCCATTATAGTCAAATTTATGCTTCAAGGAAGCCATCCAAACAAGACCAAAACCTAGAACATTCCAGATTCATACTTGGTCAAACCAGCAACCATGGAGGGTGTGAAAGAGAGTCAAAAATAAAATTAAAGGCATAAGGAGAATGATTTCAGGCTTTAGCGTAGTCGCCCAATCCATGGAATTTTTGTAAATCATCTGCAACGCTTCGAAATTGCACTGAACCATAACGATGACCTTGATGATCGGTTAGTTCCACAGAAGGCGAGGAAACCTAGGCGAGAGTAGATCCTAACTCACTGATATCGAAAGAATAAGACTGATGGTGATATACAACCGGGTGTATGATATCTTATCAAAACATCAGAAAAAATTCCAATGTTATTCACTTAGGATTATATCCCGAATTCACCACATACTCCAGCGTTAATTACTAGGAGTGTATTTAACAACCAGGATCGGAGTTCAATAACAATGTCTTCCAGATTTATCTAAAAGATGGGATTGTTTTCCACATCAAACAACATTCCATGTCAAGAACTCACACGTTAATTACTAAGAGAGTAGATCAAAAGGAAAATAAGGAGAAAATCTGCACTCATCACTTACACTTCAACGATCCTCAGTGGGAACCAATACCATATTCCCTGGCCTCCTGTGATTTCTTTAAAGGAAAACCCAACTCTTGATTCCATAACCTCTAGCGATCCTTCATCCGAACCCCTCCTTTCTACAAAAGGAATTTCTCAAGGAACGCAAAGATCGTCCTTCTAGAAAAGGGCGTGGAAACTTCTTTTCAACAATGCCGGATTGTATTCCAAAAAAACAAATGGAGACCTTCATTCTTGATAGGTAGCGATCCCCTCTATAGCAAAATGCATATATTTTCTCCCAATGTCAGCAGAGCTATTCCATTACAGCGTGGAGACTTTTTCTTGAAGAATGTCGAGCTCCCTTTAAGGCGTAGAGACCCTTCCAGGAGGATGCCAAGTTTTTTTTTCTTTACCCCCCGGTCCCCTGGCTTTTCCCCTCACAGTGAGGATTTATTCTCCTTCCCAGCCCTTGCGCTTCCATGATTTGAGCTTATGGATTCTAGTAAGGCTCCCACAATGGGCGTTCAGTCAAGGTAAATAATTAATGCCTCCAAAGTTGGTGACCATAAAATAAGGCATTCACGCTCAACATTTATTAGCTAAAAATACGCAATAACGCCTCTTCAATTTTCGACGCAAGTCCAGGCGTTTCAATAACGCCTCTACAGTTAACTTGCTATAACCCGACATGAAATCAATTGGTGTTGATCCTCCCCACCAATATATAATTATACACCATAATTCTTTTCCTATTATTTTTCCTTTATGTTCTTCATAATCTAAAGTATCTCTATATATATAGAATTCTCTTTTCTATAATCTCTACTGATATCTATATGTGAGAGGGATTAGTCTCACATATAGGGCTACATTATTATATGTATATTCTACATATAATCTATGTACGTAAGAGGTTTTGCATTTACCATGTGACATTGTTACACTAGGTGTTTACAATAAATATCAGAAATATTTATGTGCCTCCAATCTATATATATATTATTCTTCATTATATATATAT
>LPNX010841787.1:299400-309476 GCA_001517045.1 Pseudotsuga menziesii
AAATGTATATCTCCGTCATACATATGATGTTCTTCCTTTATAATAATGTTAGAATGTCTCGAGTGCCCTTGATTAACATGCGGTGGGAGTAACCTCATTGAGGTGAGAGTTCTTTTGTTCCCCATGGACACATTTATGATTCATTTTCTATTCTTACGAGTCGTAATCACTCTTAGGTCTTCAAGGTGGGAGGGGGATGTTACATCCTTTCCCCCTAAAATTAACACCATCCTCGGTGTTACTTTTTCGTCATCCCTTACCTTTCTAGCCCTCTTCATTTATTTTCACATTCTGGTGAGCGAAATCAAATTATGCTCCTTAACCTCTTATCCTCCAAACCTATGGAGGCTATCGTTGAAACTTACATAATTTAATATTTTTAAGAATGGGGACTGCATTATGTTCCCAACTTGAAGCACTACATAGATCTGCATCCTATCAACAACAATGTATAACCAATAATTCAGCATAATTTAGTTCCATCAATCCTTCACATTTACACATTAAGACATGTAATCGTTTAATGATCTAGAAAGCTGTTAACACATCTTTCATTTTCATTATCTTTCGAACTCTCCATGGAGTTCAAATTTTTTTTTTTTTGGGTGGACTTACATCTAATTCTAAGGTTACTCTCCCTTTTTACCACTAGTCAAAATTTTTCTCCTCAATGACGTGAGACAGCATCCTGTCTTCCAGATGTCCAGTTTTGCCTAGGTCTTTTCTTGCCACACCATGTGCCTAACACCAATGTGCTCACATGACAATTGCTTGCCTAACACCATTGTGCTCCTGCAGCGTACATGCCTAACACTGATATGTTCACGTGGAAATCACTTGCCTAACACCATGCTGCTCCCGCAGCATGCAATTGTTTTTTTGTTTCTTCATGTCTAGTATAGATTTCACGTTACTAATCATAATGCACACTCCTTGGTGCTTCGCATGACTTTTACCATCATTGTCTTGACTCGTGAGTCGGCTATACGGTTAGTCAAAGCATCTGTTAGTAACTCAAAATTTTATTGATTAATCATAAGTTGCAGCGGTTTAATCATCACTTATGAGTTATATATCCCTGTAAATTATCCAGGAAATTATTCGTTACACATTTTTGAGCAATTTGAGCGCAACTTATTTATGCAGCCAGATTTTATATATATCATAGTTCACGTCGATTGCAACACTGGTCATAATCTAGGTGAAGCCTGCAATGTTAGTATAAAAACCACATAATCCACAGTTAAATCCTTGGTTTATAAAATCTTAAAATTCGACAATCTATAATCAACATTTCTTAACCTCATTATTTAAGGCAGTGAATATTTTTACTACCCGTTAATCTGACTGATAGTGTTCCTAGCATATCCTGCAGTGTTAGTACAATGTTATACAACATTCATCAACTCAAATATCAATAACTTTGGACATATTTACCCATCTATTATTTGGATAATTACCGTGAAGGGACATTCCATCTTTACACCACATTTATGTGTGGCAAGCTAGGGACATAGAATTTCTGATAACACCAGTAATTCCCAGTGAGCTACTTACCATCATTTCACACATCAGCTACTTAAGTTAGGTCCGAGGATGTTCTTGTTCATCTAGTAAGAGTATCTATATTTAGCCCAATATAATGAGAAGAATTATATATTTTACGCACGAGATACTTTACCGTTCACTTTGGCTACACTCTAGCCAAATTTCATAGGTAATCTAGTTAATTTACCTTCAATTATTCAGTTATGGTCCAACTGGGACCTCCATAATTCATCATCTACACAAATCTCAATGCTCTGTGAGTTATCATAACATACATGTAATGTCATTTCAAACATAAAAAAAAAACAAAATCCCCACTCAACATATTACTTCTTTCGGATCCTAGAAGCTCCTCCTCAACACAACTTTCATATCTCTAGGCATACTTGATGTTTCAGGCCTACTTGCTCAACACCGTATCCATGTGGTAACTTGGCATTCCCCATGCTCCATAGCTTATCATCAAGGTATGTCTACCTAAGCCCTCTAGACCTGAGTGACGTACATTATACATCCAACATAACTTGATGTTCTAGTGTTAATGCATATATAGACCATCCCAAAAGATTCTATAATTAGTTACTATACTAGAAATTTTCCAAAAGAGTATATCCTTAACATAACAAATTATTGAAGCTATGGTTTCCAAATTTTCAATATAACTAATCAAATTTTATCATCTTGGTAACCTTTCCATAAAAGCAGGGAATCATACAGACTCTAGATGTTACCATTTCTACTAAGGATTTCATCCTTTCCTCTGGTCCTCATGTGGTTCTACTTCTTGTAACCATGCGCGCCTGCATTATCTGCTCACAAATTCTTGTGCAAAAAAAGTCGCATCTTACCCTCATAAACAAATTATATGATAACATGTTCCTCTTTGACTACGACAAAATATACTTGTGTATCATATCAAGGCTTTACTTCCTCTTCAATATATTTTCTTGATGTGTTAATGTTATGCACTTAATCTTACTAAACACAATTTTCATGTGGTACTTCACTCATCAAAACGTATGCAAACAACATAAGTGTATCTTGCTTAGAGTTGTTGCGAGAAGCCTAATAGTGTCTTCATTTAAACAAATAACCTTTCCTATATTTTAATGCATGCATTACACATAATTCTCAGAAAACCCGAGTAGAGAGTTAAGGAATATTTCCTTTCATAGCATGCATTATAATATCTCATAATGAAATCACATAGTTCCCATCATACCTGCATGTTGATGAGTCCATTAGGACCGAGCATTGTAACTTTTGCTCTGATACCATATGTAATGTCCCTCTTAGCCCTTGATGCCAATATGTGCAGAAAAGGGGGTAAAGTTTTTGTTTCTTTATTACTATAAATGGGTCCAACCTCCTAGCAGCAAACTTTACAAGATATTTCATATGCAATGTGTCAAAACCATATGCATGGAAAACAATCATTTAAGAATAATTCACAACATGTTATCTTCATAATGCCATGGAAAATGACTTTCTCTACAAACCACAGAATAGTAAGTTAACAGTGAGAATTTTATTATCTTTTACATTATTATCTTTCATCTACACCACAGGATCACATGTACAGAAAATTCCAAAAAGATTCAGAGACATCACATAGAGATACAATTAAAATGTCTTGAAGCAAAAACACGATCCTTATAACTTGTTCTCCTTATAAGTACAAATACCCTGCCTTTCAAAATGCCTTCGGTGCAACAGCCAAGATGATCAGACCAAGATACTTCAATCTATGCATCATAATGAGGATCTAGAAGCGATAGAAGATGTCTTACCTAGAAAAGATAAATTCTTATGCCCAATAAACCCATGAAGGATCTTAGTCTTATACTAAATATCCTTAGTGAAGTATCAGCCATAAGACAGAAATATTTAGTATTGATCAACCAATTAGTATAAGCCCTATTAGTAGGGATCTGCCCACTTCTTAAATTGCCATATCTTATTTCTGATTTAGTTTTCTACATGCTAAACTATTAAAAGAAAGCCACTTAATATGTGACATTATGATACACCCTTATGTCTTATGCAAGTTCATGAAGGATTTTATCTGAGTTCTTATCTCCCCCTTAACTCGACTCTTAGTTATTAAAACTTCAACCAGAAAAGAAGGATCAAAAGTATTGTAACATAAACTGGGGTAGCCATTATTGTCTAACAGTATACCAGCACTCTCCTTATTAAATTCAAGCATTGTTGGTCTCCTTTTAATAAGCTCACTTAATAAATTCAGGTGCCAGATATTTAGACAAAATTGCAAAAAGAGTCTAGGAGCCCTTTTGTGTACGGTTATTTCAAGGAATAGAATACCGGATCATTTCATACAGATAATGAAGCACATAATACAAGAACCAATTAATGCAATAAAAATAGACTTCATTTTTCTAGCAATAATCATTTTCAAAGGCGTTATATATATACTTCAATCCATTTGCAGCAGTATCATTTATACAAAAATAAAATGGAGAGAGTAAAACATTCAGGCGCATGAAAAAGAGACAGAAAAGAATGTACGTGGTTCACCCCAACCTTGGGGTTACATCCACCAACCATTTTGATTTTCTATTAAATTCTTCAACCAAGGTTACAAAAGTGCATTCTGATACCGCATCTTTTTCCAATATACCGAGGTCAAACCAGAGCATGAGTAACAGCTTGTAACTTTTATCCCAAATACATGAATACCGCTTACATCTACTTATTTGCAATTTTTCTTGGAAGCTTTAACAGAATGCGGTTCTCATGAAACATTAAAAGGCATTAACTTACAGAACAAGATCTTGCTAAAATGTGTTGTTCAACATGGGCGTTCACAAGACAGTAAATTCTCCGGATGATGTTTTCCCCTACCAAGTGCCCAAGGGTATTTAAACATTTGGTAACCTTACCATGGGATATAAAACCTAAAAATGTAGTTGGCCAATATAGAATCAAATCATCATACATATTACAAACATTTCACAAGTTTCATATATATATATAGCTGTATATAGTGCTCATCCTCAATAAACTCCAGAGACATAAATAAGAATTTAAAATTAACACTCTGCAATATCTTTATCCTAGCGAGTATTTTCATTCTCTTGTTATACATTGTAAACCTTTATGCATATTTTCCATGTTTAAACAGTTAATAAAGTTATCCTTATAGTCCAACTGTCCATCCAAATCGTGTTAGGTCACTTGCAGAAATTTATAGTCATTATACTATTGTAGCCACCAGCATCCTACACCAATGCCGAGTTCTAGAAGCATTTATCCCAACGTTTTCTCAAAATTCTAGATAGTCCAATCCTATAAACTACCTATCAAGATGGATGCTCTCATATATCCGATCTACACTTTGTGACAAGCCATACCGGCCTGTTCACTGGGGTCGTAGACAACATCCATTATAATCAAATTTATGCTTCAAGGAAGGCATCCGAACAAGACAAGTTGATAAGCAAAACCTAGAACATTCCAGATTCATACCTAGTCAAACCGACAACCATGGAGGGTGTGAAAGAGAGTCTAAAATAAAATTAAAGGCATAAGGAGAACGATTTCAGGCTTTAGCACAGTCGCCCAATCCATGGATTTTTTGTAAATCATCTGCAACGCTTAGAAATTGCACTGAACCATAGCTATGACCTTGATGATCGGTCAGTTCCACAGAAGGTGAGAGAAGATCCTAACTCATTGATATCGAAAGAATAAGACTAATGAATAATATATATATATATATATATATATATATATATATATATATATAGATTGGATATCAATGAATAAGACTGATGGTGATGTGCCTCCAATCTATATATATATATATATATATCGATCCACTATTATATGTATGCTATACGGTTAGTCAAAGCATCTGTTAGTAACTTAAAATTTTATTGATTAATCATAAGTTGTGGCGGTTTAATCATCACTTATGAGTTATATATCCCTGTAAATTATCCAGGAAATTATTCCTTACACATTTCTGAGCAATTTGAGCGCAACTTATTTATGCAGGTAGATTTTATATATATCATAGTGCACATCGATTGCAACACTGGTCATAATCTAGGTGAAGCCTACAATGTTAGTATAAAAACCACATGATCCATAGTTAAATCCTTGGTTTATAAAATCTTAAAATTCGACAATCTATAATCAACATTTCTTAACCTCTTTATTTAAGGCAGTGAATATTTTTACTACCTGTTAATCTGACTGATAGTGTTCCTAGCATATCCTGTAGTGTGAGTACAATGTTATACAACATTCATCAACTCAAATATCAATAACTTTGGACATTTTACCCATCTATTGTTTGGATAATTACCGTGAAGGGACATTCCATCTTTACACCACATTTATGTGTGGCAAGATAGGGACATAGAATTTCTGATAACACCAGTAATTCCAAGTGAGCTACTTACCATCATTTCACACATCAGCTACTTAAGTTAGGTCCGAGGATGTTCTTGTTCATCCAGTAAGAGTATCTATATTTAGCGCAATATAACGAGAAGAATGATCTATTTTACGCACAATATACTTTACCGTTCACTTTGGCTACACTCTATCCCAATTTCATAGGTAATCTAGTTAATTTACCTTCAATTATTCAGTTATGGTCAAACTGGGACCTCCATAATTCATCACCTGCACAAATCTCAATGCTCTGTGAGTTATCATAACATACATGTAATGTCATTTCAAACATAAAAAAAAATAAAATCCCCACTCAACATATTACTTCTTCCAGGGCCTAGAAGCTCCTCCTCAACACAACTTTCATATCTCTAGGCGTACTTGATGTTTCTGGCCTACTTTCTCAACACCGTATCCATGTGGTAACTTGACATTCCCCATGCTCCATAGCTTATCATCAAGGTATGTCTACCTAATCCCTCTAGACCTGAGTGACGTACATTATACATCCAACATAACTTGATGTTCTAGTGTTAATGCATATATAGACCATCCCAAAAGATTCTATAATTGGTTACTATACTAGAAATTTTCCAAAAAAGTATATCCTTAACATAACAAATTATTGAAGCTATGGTTTCCAAATTTTCAATATAACTAATCAAATTTTATCGTCTTGGCAACCTTTCCATAAAAGCAGGGAATCATACAGACTCTAGATGTTACCATTTCTACTAAGTATTTCATCCTTGCCTCTGGTCCTCATGTGGTTCTGCTTCTTGTAACCATGCGGGCCTGCATTATCTGCTCACAAATTCTTGCACAAAATAAGTCGCACCTTACCCTCATAAACAAATTATATCATAACATGTTCCTGTTTGACTACGACAAAATATACTTGTGTATCATATCAAGGCTTTACTTCCTCTTCAATATCTTTTCTTGATGTGTTAATGTTATACACTTAATATTACTAAACACAATTTTCATCTGGTACTTCACTCATCAATACGTATGCAAACACCATAAGTGTATCTTTCTTAGAGTTGTTGCGGCAAGCCTAATAGTGTCTTCATTTAAACAAATAACCTTTCCTGTATTTTAATGCATGCATTACACATAATTCTCAGAAAACCCGAGCAGAGACTTAAGAAATATTTCCTTTCATAGCATGCATTATAATATCTCATAATGAAATCACATAGTTCGCATCATACCTGCATGTTGATGAGTCCATTAGGCCCGAGCGTTGTAACTCTTGCTCTGATACCATATGTAATGTCCCTCTTAGCCCTTGATGCCAATATGTGCGGAAAAAGGGGTAAAGTTTTTGTTTCTTTATTACTATAAAGGGGTCTAACCTGCTAGCAGCAAACTTTACAAGAGATTTCATATCCAATGTGTCAAAACCATATGCATGGAAAACAATCATTTAAGAATAATTCACAACATGTCATCTTCATAATGCCCTAGAAAATGACTTTCTCTACAAACCACAAAATAGTAAGTTAACAGGGACAATTTTATTATCTTTTACATTATTATCTTCCATCTGCACCACAAGATCACATGTACAGAAAATTCCAAAAAGATTCAGAGACATCACATAGAGATACAATTAAAATGTCTTGAAGCAAAAACACGATCCTTATAACTTTTTCTCCTTATAAGTACAAATACCCTTCCTGTCAAAATGTCTTGGGTGCAACAGCCAAGATGATCAGACCAAGATACTTCAATCTATGCATCATAATGAGGATCTAGAAGCGATAGAAGATGTCTTACCTAGAAAAGATAAATTCTTATGCCCAATAAACCCATGAAGGATCTTTGTCTTGTAATAAATATCCTTGGTGAAGTATCAGCAATAAGACAGAAATATTTAGTATTGATCAACCAATTAGTATAAGCCCTATTAGTAGGGATCTTCCCACTTCTCAAATTGCCATATCTTATTTCTGATTTAGTTTTCTACATGCTAAAATATTAAAAGAAAGCCACTTAATAGATGACATTATGATACACCCTTATGTCTTATGCAAGTTCATGAAGGATTTTATCTGAGTTCTTATCTCCCCCTTAACTCGACTCTTAGTTATTAAAACTTCAACCAGAAAAGAAGGATCAAAACTATTGTAACATAAACTGGGGTAGCCATTATTGTCTAACAGCCTACCAACACTCTCCTTGTTAAATTCAAGCATTGTTGGTCTCCTTTTAATAAGCTCACTTAATAAATTCAAGTGCCAGATATTTAGACAAAATTGCAAAAAGAGTCTAGGAGCCCTTTTGTGTATGGTTATTTCAAGGAATACAATACCGGATCATTTCATACAGATAATGAAGCACATAATACAAGAACCAATTAATGCAATAAAAATAGACTTCATGTTTCTAACAATAATCATTTTCAAAGGTGTTATATATATACTTCAATCCATTTGCAGCAGTATCATTTATACAAAAATAAAATGGAGAGAGTAAAACATTCAGGCGCATGAAAAAGAGACAGACAAGAATGTACGTGGTTCACCCCAACCTTGGGGTTACGTCCACCAACCATTTTGATTTTCTATTAAATTATTCAACCAAGGTTACAAAAGTGCATTCTGATACCGCATCTTTTTTCCAATATATTGAGGTCAAGCCAGAGCATGAGTAACAGGCTGTAACATTTATCCCAAATACATGAATACCGCCTACATCTACTTATTTGCAATTTTTCTTGGAAGCTTTAACAGAATGCGGTTCTCATGAAACATTAAAAGGCATTAACTTACAGAACAAGATCTTTCTAAAATGTGCTATTCAACATGGGCGTTCACAAGATAGTAAATTCTCCGAATGATGTTTTCCCCTACCAAGTGCCCAAGGGTATTTAAACATTTGGTAACCTTACCATGGGATATAAAACCTAAAAATGTAGTTGGCCAATCCAGAATCAAATCATCATACATATTACAAACATTTCACAAGTTTCATATATATATATATAGCTGTATATAGTGCTCATCCTCAATAAACTCCAGAGACATAAATAAGAATTTAAAATTAACACTCTGCAATATCTTTATCCTAGCGAGTATTTTCATTCTCTTGTTATACATTGTAAACCTTTATGCCTATTTTCCATGTTTAAACAGTTAATAAAGTTATCCTTATAGTCCGACTGTCCATCCAAATCGTGTTAGGTCACTTGCAGAAATTTATAGTCATTATATTATTGTAGCCACTAGCATCCTACACCAATGCCGAGTTCTAGAAGCATTTATCCCAATGTTTTCTCTAAATTCTAGATATTCCAATCCTATAAACTACCTATCAAGATGGATTCTCTCATATATCCGATCTACACTTTGTGACAACCCATACCGGCCTGTTCACTGGGGTCGTAGACAACATCCATTAGAATCAAATTTATGCTTCAAGGAAGCCGTTCGAACAAGACAAGTTGATAAGCAAAACCTAGAACATTCCAGATTCATACCTGGTCAAACCGGCAACCATGGAGGGTGTGAAAGAGAGTCTAAAATAAAATCAAAGGCATAAGGAGAACGATTTCAGGCTTTAGCGCAGTCGCCCAATCCATGGATTTTTTGTAAATCATCTGCAATGCTTAGAAATTGCACTGAACCATAACTATGACCTTGATGATCGGTCAGTTCTACAGAAGGCGAGGAAACCTAGGTGAGAGAAGATCCTAACTCATTGATATCAAAAGAATAATAATGAAGAATAATATATATATAGATTGGATATCAATGAATAAGACTGATGGTGATGTGCCTACAATATATATATATATATTATTCTTCATATATATATATATATATATATATATATATATATAGATCCACTATTATATGTATGCTCTTCATATAATGTAAGTATGTAGGAGTTTTGCATTTCCGTGTAATGCTGTGACATTATGTGTTCAGCCTGCAATATATATTCACAATTATATATATGCCTCCAATCGTTATTATTCTCCGTTATTGTATATATATATGTGTGTGTGTGTGTCCACTATTATATATATATAAGGTTTGTTTCACCATGTACCCTTTCCAAAATTATTTGTAACTTAAATGTTCTACTCATAT
>LPNX010841787.1:309547-335617 GCA_001517045.1 Pseudotsuga menziesii
TACATCATACATATGATTTTCTTCATTTATAATAATGTTAGAATGTCTCGAGTGCCCTTGATTAACATGCGGTGGGAGTAACCTCATTGAGGTGAGAGTTCTTATGTTCCCCATGGACACATTTATGATTGATTTTCTATTCTTACGAGTCGTAATTTCTCTTAGGTCTTAAAGGTGGGAGGGGGATGTTACAATTCCAAACCTTGCTATCTTGTCTAGTACCAATACTATAACCCTGAGACCGAGGCTCCGAATGGAGTTCACAAGAACTTGTTTTTTGATATTTTCAATATCTAGAAGGTAGTAAATAGCTATATACTCCTCGATGGTGACCCCACCTCCCATCCCACAAGCACTCAATTTTACTACCTATCCTTGTTGGGATAGTCCAATAATGAAGTAGATATCCTCCACTTCTAGTATCAGGGACATCCCATCTAGTTGAATATAGTCTGTGTTTGGGTCCCAATAATCAACAAGCATCTCTAGAAGCCTTGGTTGGGCCCTCAAGCCCCAAGTTGCCAAAACTTGTACAATATGCATCCTTTTAGTGCTTGTTGAGAAATTATGTCATCGTGGACTGCACTATACACATCTTCATGCCCACGTCCCTCTACTATAATGCCATCCTACAAAACAAACATTCATTTTGATGACAATTTTCCTTTAATTTGGACATTAGCGGCCCTGTACGCGACTTGAACTTTATGCTGGCCATCTACCCTAGGGACTACCATTTATATCAAATTGTAATTGCATTTTCATGCGTCTGATTATTGTATTGAGATTTATTTCGGCTCCCCGCTTCAATTTATGATCCATATAATCCCGCACTTTCCTAAGTCCCATCCAAGTAGAGCCTTTCATATATCTCTTGAACATGTTAGACCTCAACAAATTTATTTGTGTGATGGGACATCCAATGATGGTTGAACATGTTCGACCTTGACACCTTTATTCGTGTGATGAGACATGTACCAGTAGCAGTCTGTGTAGAATACCTCCAATCTTTGTGGCATCAGATACATGCTATCTCCTTGATCATGCCAGAATCCATGAGATGTAAGCTCTCATGCACATATTTT
The DNA here is from genome assembly GCA_001517045.1 of Pseudotsuga menziesii. Taxonomy (NCBI): domain Eukaryota; kingdom Viridiplantae; phylum Streptophyta; class Pinopsida; order Pinales; family Pinaceae; genus Pseudotsuga; species Pseudotsuga menziesii. The sequence goes on from LPNX010841787.1 coordinate 310,633, forward strand.
AGTGTGTTATTAGATATCTTCAATCAATATGAATATCTTTTTTCACTATATATTGTACATGGAAATGACCACATGTGACATATGTATATTATTCCTATTCATGGCCATTGTACTATTATGGATATGGGACTGCTACACTTCATATTTGCAGTCACATGTTGAGATGTATCATTGTATTGTACTTATGAGTGACTGGTTTTTCCATATGGGTCTTCATTACTCCACTTCTGGGATTGGTATAATGTATTTAGACCATCTGTTACCCCTATGACCTCACACATTAGGGGACATCTATTATAGATTATTTTACCACACTTGGTAGATCATGTTTTATGGCCTTCCCTGTCCCTATGCATACTATTTGGACCCCCTTTGCTCAAAATAAACTTTGATGATCCAAGAAAACCTTTAAAAAATTCATATTTATTGGTATACGTGGGTCACTAGCTTACAGAATGTGTGTACATGCAGCTTGCTCCACTATGACCCGCATACATTGGGAAATGTGCCCAAAAATAAAATATTTGGATATTTCCTTAATGAGTCACGAATAAATTGATCTTTAGCATTCCATATGCATGGAAATGTTCTGAATTGACCCTTCACTGCCTATTGAAGGGCTATATATTGAGCCTCTTGGATGCATTAGAGGAGGAGAACTTATCAGAGAAACAAAACTATAGTGGATTTGTGCCCCATTCATACATGCTTCAGTCTGCATCCCTTTATCCTTTTGAGTATCCATTGATGCTCTTCGCAAGATTTCCATTTTCTTGTGAGCTTGCCATTGATATGGAGGATTGAAGTGGTGGAGGCTCAAGTGGAGGACTCAGTCTCTCGATTCCGACAAGGTGCTGACAACTTTTGTCACTTGTATCTTAGTTTATAATTAATAGAAATATCAATTTCTCGTCCATTGTATGTGTGTAACTATGAATTTTCTTGTCCCTAGATGTACTTGCTTTGATTTATACATATTGGATTTATATATGCTAGAGTAGGTCTAATGCTTAATATATATCATGCTTTTCTATTTCGTTGTTGTTGAGAATTGAGTGTAGTTGGAAGTTTGGTTGGAAAGCTCAATGGGGATCTACTACAACCGTCTGGAATAAGGTACGTTCTTCATCACTTAGTGTTAGCTTTATTTATCTCTACTATATATGGAAATGGATTGATTTTTGGTTTCATACTATCTATTTTGGTCTACCCCAATCCATAGGAGTTTTCTTCGTTACATGGCCTAATTTTATCCTTTTGCTATTGGTGGGGCCATTTGGAAAACATGAAAGTGCTTCAAATATCTCAAGTTAAGCGTTAGTGAGGATCTAGTTTCTCCTTGGTGGATGATAATAACACACAATCACAGTACCATATGCTTAGGTTACTCATTTCTTTCAATTTCTTAACTTTGCAATCTAAAAACACACTTTACTGGTGTATCATTTGAACCAAATTAGTTATAAACCCATGAGACATTCCCTTTGGATGGTATCATTAAACCTAAAATAGGATACATGCCTAATTCTAATGTTTGGTGGAACAAGGTAGGGTTTTATCACCCTATAAATGGTTTGGGACCAAATTTTGATGGATTGGGTCCTAAATGAAACAAACACAATCCATGAACTAGGCTCCAAACCACAAGATATACCTTCCAATTACAAAGTGTGTCTTGATAGTGGCATATAGATCCATTATATGATTTGGCACACCAAAGAAAGGCCTCCTCACCCAAGACATCTTTGAGGCCAAATTTCAATTTCTTAGGCCCTAAAATAACTACTTCTTATGCACATGACAAATGAATGAAGACTTGGATCACAATACAAGCCCACCATAAGAAATATTTGGCATGCGAGTGTGATGTGAGACTAATTTAGAGATTTGGTAAACTAGGGAAGGTTCACCTTTCTCCAAACCTTATTTTACCTTCCATCTCTTTGGCATGTCAAATAAGAGGTAGTTACAAGGACTTATTTCATATATTTGACCTTATTTATAAGAGGCAGTTACAAGGATCTATTGCATGGATGCATGGATACATGGTTACCCCACATTGTCATGATTTATACAAAATTGGCATACAATATACTAGTTTAGATGTTATATTGATCATACTCTAGATATCGGGTGTGCTTGACAAACTCAAAACTTAATTCTATTCCAAATTGTGTGCCAACAATTATGGGCATTCCTTTACCAATTATGGGAATTAATGTATGAGATTTGTTTGTTTAGTGTCAAACCCATTCCCATGGCTGATATACCTCATTTCATGTATACCTCATGATGACCACATGAGCGTGCCAAGGATACCACTAATGCATAGTGCCCAGTTGAATACCTCAAATACTTGTGGACATAAAACTTGCAAATGTGCCACAAACCCATGTTTGTATATGGGTGATTCCATGAATGGGGGTAACACTTTTTGGCAAAATTTGGCGATGAAAACCTGATTTTTTACTCATGTGCTAGATAGAAGCCCCCGAAATGTATATATGCCATGTGAATTTCGACTTGTAGTAAAAAAACGAATTGTAGAATATTATGTTGGCTTCCCAATTATATATTTTTTTAAATATTCTGATGTCATTTAATGTGTGAAATTTCGCATTTAATGAAATATATGACCTTAACAATTTGAAGAAGTTAATAAGTGGCTCGTGTCCAACCCCAATAAATCAATCCGACATTAATAATTAAAAAACAATTTATATGATCGTGATCTACACAAAATGTACTGTGGTATGCATATTTTTTGTTAACTTATTTCACAATATACAATTATTTGTTATTTTTGGAAAGTGATCACATTTGATTTCAGCATCATTTTATACACGTGTGTCCATCCCAGCTTTTTTTTCATTGTTTTCAAAACTTGAAAAACCAAAGATACCCTTTTGAAGAGGACGTGTCAATGTGTGGGTTGTGCATTTTTATGAAATTTTTGGATATGTATTTTTCAACAAGCGTATTTTTCTTTGAGCTACTTCGAAGTTGTTGTGAGGTTATCTAAGTGTAAGTTTTAGAACTAATTAAAAATAAAATACCATATGAATTCCAAAATGCATGCATGCTACCTCAATGGATAGAGGATTTGCTAATGACTCTATTGGTATGAACTCCGCTCACTTATGTGCCATGAATGGCAGGGTTTACACTCCTAGAAGACATAGAGAAACATTGATTTTCTTGCAAGAGGGATAATTCTCTGTTTTTTAGGCCCTCGATTGAAGTATTAACATCCCTCAATCGAGGTTTTTAAATAAGCTCGATAGAGGTTTTATTAAACCCTCGATCGAGCTACCGTTTAAACCTCTTTTTGTAATTTTTTTGGCAGAAGGACCTCGATCCCGGCCTTAAAACCTTGATCAATGTTTTCTTAAAACCTAGATCGAGGTATTAAAACATAGATCGAGGTTTTTTTAAACCATAGATCGAAGTCTTAAAACCTAGATCAATGTTTTTTTTAAACCTAGATCGAGGTTTTTTGAAAACCTAGATCGAGGTCTTAAAACCTAGATTGAGGTATTCTTAAAACCTAGATCGAGGTTTTGTTAAAACCTTGATCGAGGTACGTTTTTGTGTTTTTTCCAAAAGCACCTTGCCAAAAAATGTAACCCAGCTCCATGGATGTACCTGTATGTAGACTTAAATATCCTCCAAGAAAATTTGTGCACAAATTTGAGCCTTTGTGACAACTTCTACCACCTTCAAAAATTATCGGTACTAGTAAGGTAACAAAGCAATAAGATTATATAATATTTTATTGGAATAAAGTCATTTCAACATCCATAAGACCTTACATTATTGTAGATATATGTTTATTGGACTTATATCTTTAAGAATGTCAAAAATATATCACCTTAGAGCACAATATCATCATCCTCTTTTAGAATTGGGATCGCCTTTACTCTTTTTTTAATCCAAATCTCAAACCATATTCCATGATGATTTCAAACTATGTCTCACATAGTTTAACATCAAATAGGCTTGAAATTTTGATGATTCCTTCTTATACGAACTCGAGGCATTCAAAAATTATTTGTGGCATTTTATCCAATTTAGAACATGCAAGACAATTAAAGGAAAAGTCCCTTACTAATAAACATATGTATTTTCAAGCCTGGGGTATATTTTCTAACTATGTATCATGATAGTGAAAAACGCATGCCTTAATGCCTTGTAATTTTCTAATATGAATTATGCATACCCAACAAGATCCTATTTCAATTTTTTTCCCATGTTGTAGGTAGAACCAAACATGTATTTGTTACATCTTTATTCCTCGAGAAAGGAGAGCTCAGTAAGTCTATATTAAAGTGAGACATCTAGTGGCCTACAAGAGTTATAAACAATAGATGTCAAAGTATCAGAAGAAAATTCCATAAACACATGGAATTTTTTCTCGCAAAAGGGGGGGTTATGTTCCTATGATAATGAGACAATAGGTGACATCAAGGTGCCCTTGAGGTACAAACATGTAGTGAACAATGGGTACCCAAGGATATTCCTCAACTGAACACACATTTTTGTGTGAATGAGAGAATATATTGAATTGCACCATATCCATTACATGGTTTAGGTTGTTTTGCATGGATCACATCATGGTCGGTTACGATAGATGTACACATTTGATGGAGTATGTTGGACCCTATTACAACTACAAAGATTGGGTGTGCCTAGTCCAATATATGCAAAGTATGCGCATACATGGATTTTAAAGAAACTATTTATAGCCAAAAGACAAAGATCAAAATAAAGGAGCAACGTTGTACATTGATGGAAGTCCAAAAGCCACAAGGAATATTCCAGGGTTTATAAACAATACACAACCAAGGTCTACAATTAAGAAACCCAACTTGATATTTTAGGGACATGAAGGAAACCATGTTTTTATATGTTCCATTAAATCAATAGATGTAGGGGAAGAGTTTCTTATTAATTACATTTTGAATCGAGTCGATACAAGCACAATTACTTTGGGAGTGGCACATCTAACAAATTACCCAACCTTTTAACTATTTTTTTTTATATTTTAAGGATTTTTTGTTAGACTATTGTTATAATTTTGTTTAAATTTTTGATATTTACTTTGTAGGGTAGTGATCGGGGCATCTCCCAACAGTTGGTCAGAGGAGTACAACTTCCTCAAGGCAGTAGATAAGATTTTTTTTGTTTTGTTTTTTCATGAGTATATTCGTTTGGTTTATATAATGTTATTTGTATATTTGTTGCAGAGTGTTGATCGAGGAAACCACCAAGCTATTGATCATACTACAACAGTCTCGAGGCAACATGTATACCTGATTGTAATTGTACAATTTAAATACATCAAAATGTTTTCTTATTATGTTGTTTCCATGAGGATTTTGATTTCCTTTGGATAATGTTTTCTATGTTTCTAAAGTAGGTTGTTGTAAGGGGCACCTACCTAGCAGTAGATGATACCGTACATGCCTCGAGGAAGAAGGTATACATCGATGCAATCACACAAATTTAATATGAACAAAAAGTTTTTTATTGTTGTTTTTTTTCATGAGTATATTTGATTCATTTAGATAATGTTATGTATATACTTGTTGCAAAGTGTTGATCGAGGAAACCACCCGGTTGTTGATCAATTTAAATACGTTAAAATGTTTTCTTATTATGTTGTTACCATGAGTATTTTGGTTTCGTTTAGATAATTTTTGATATCTTTTTGATGCAGGGTGTTGTAAGGGGCACCTCCCTATTAGTAGATCGGGGCAGGTCGCAAGCATATGGTCAGAGGAGTACAACTCCCACGAGGCAACATGTATACATATTTGTTATAGTACAAACATAATTTGAAAATTTTTTTTTTTCTGTGTTTTTTCTTGAGTATATTCGTTTGGTTTATATAATGTTATTTGTATATTTGTTGCAAAGTGTTAATCGAGGAAGCCACCCTTCTATTGATTAGATTACAATGGCCTTGTTTCAACAAGTATACCTTATTGTAATTGTACAATTTAAATATACCAAAATGTTTTATCATTATGTTGTTTTTGTGAGTATTTTGGTTTCATTTGGATAATTGTTTCTATGTTTTTGAAGCAAGGTGTAGTAAGGGGAACCTACCTAGCAGTAGATGATACCAGACCTTCTTCGAGGCAAGAAGTATACATCGCTACAATTGTACAAGTTTAATATGAACAAAAAAAATATTCTTGTGTTTTTTCAAGAGTATATTCAATTCATTTAGATAGTTTTATCTATATAGTTGTTGCAGAGTGTTGATCAATGAAACCACCCAACAGTTGATCAAACAACAATCAACTCGGGGCAACATATATACCTGATTGTAATTGTACAATTTAAATACGTCAAAATGTTTTCTTATTATGTTGTTATCGTGAGTATTTTGGTTTCGTTTAGATAGTTTTTTCTATGCTTTTTATGCAGGGTGTTGTAAGGGGAACCTCCCTATTATCGAGGAAGGTCCCATATAACCATTGATCTGATGAGTAGACGATCCTCATGGTAGTAGGTATAATTCATTGGAATTCTACAAATATAATATGGAGCATAATGTTTATTTTGTTTTTTTCCTGTGTATATTGGTTTCATTCAAATAATCATAAGAGGAAATTTCAATTTAAAATGGGCCTTCCAAAAATAATACAAATTTCATGTCATCATGTATTAGCTAATAAAATTACTTTAAAATTCAATAAGGGAGCACGTCGTAAACAAATTTTTAATATAAATTTGGGGATAGGTATCATAAAAAAAACTACTTTTTGTGTTCGTAGTTTTGACATATATCCTTGTGTTTTTACTCAAATTTTGATCGCGAGAGCTCGTTGGATGTGGAATTAAATTCTGCATCCAATGAGTACCCACTCGACATACTTTTTATGGGCCTCGCTACCCCCAAAAAAAGAAATACCTGAAAAATGTGATGATGATGTCATCATCACATTTTTTCAAGTATTTATTGTTTTTGCGGTAGCGGGGCCCGTCAAAAGTATGCTGAGTGGGTACTCGTTGGATGCGTAATTTAATTTCACATCCAACAAGCTCTCCTGATCGAAATTTGAGTAAAAACACACGGAGATATGTCAAAACTACAAATAAAAATGTAGTTTTTTTCTTTTCTTCCTCCAAAATTAATAAATATTATTTTATTATTTTAACTATTGTTTTATTAATTTTCCTTACGAGGCCCATTTTGAGTTGAAATTTACTCTAATGGTTTTCTACTTCTTTTTGGCAAGGGGATGATCGAGGCACGTTCACAGCTCTGGATCAGGTGACACCAACATCGAAGCATCAAGTAAACCTAATTGTAATTTTATTGATCTATAATGATCGATATGTTTTGTTAATATACTTTCTTTCTCATTCTATTTCTTTTACGTTAGTAATGTTTTATATATTTCTGTTGTAGACCACCGATTCAGCATATGAAACAACATCAGAGAAATCAATAGCTTTTGATGTGGATGAGTTGATGCGTGATGTTGTCATTGGTTCTTATTTAGACCCGATTAACATGATAGGGAAGACCTTGAGAGAAATTAAAGAGGATATCCTTCTTCTGTTATTCATTCAGCTGCAGACATATGAGATTAGAGCCAAGATTGATGTTTTTGTAAAGAGATCACATGCCTTGGAAGTAAGTTGTGGAATATTGAATCATAATATACATTCATTTAGTAGTTTATAATTTTTACTTGTATATGATGGTGAATTTATAAAATATGGTTTGTATTTAAAGGATTTTATGTGACCACACAGTAGTGGTAAAGGAAGTGTTGGCCTCAACAATGCTCATGGAGAGTCATCACATGAGAAAATGACTCCACATACATCTCATGTGCCACTATTACCGACTGAACAATTAAAAACATGTTTCATGACACCCCTGATTCCATATGTGAGTGCACCCTCTAGTGACTGGTGGACACGAGATCGTGTAGTAGAGAGGTTCGATGCAGAGCATACTGCTATTGATATTGATGAAGCAACATTTCCTGTGTCAATATCACAGGTACAATACAAACAACATTTTTGGTGTACGAAGAGCTCGTTCCAATAAAGATAGATAAGATCCCTGGTTATTATTATGCACTGTTCAAGCCAGTGTTTATAATTTGATTGTAATATACTGATAAAACATTGTCTTTCAAATAATGATTCCATGATAATTTTGCAGCAAATGATATTTTTTTATAAACATATAAATGATTTGTCTTTGGATATCTTTGGGTGCACAATTTTCACAAGGTGGGATAAACAAATTTAAAATTTAAAATATGATCTCACTAATCGATTGGTTGGCATGTTTGACAATGAGACATTTAATATAGCCACAGTCCTAAAGAAGGTTGGACAACATATGAATATTGTCTTGGACCAATATAGGGTCCACCTAGAAAGGAACCTTAGGTATGAGCACCCTCTGATCATTCCAGCTAGAGAGTGGAAATATCTAGTGTAAGATGTAAATGAGGGGGATCTAAGAAAACAAGGAAAGCTATTGCCATGCATAGAGAGGTATATAATACTTTCAACAATCTATTTCTAAACCTTATTATTATTAATTTATATATCAAATTTGGAAGATCTAATGTATTTCAACACTTTCATAGGTTGTCTTACACATCAAAGGCAAGAGAACAAAAAATTGGTCAGCACAAGCTTGGGCCTTGTGGTTATTCGAATTTGGTGGCACAAATTGTAAGTATCGAAAAACCAATAATGCTTCCAAATAATAAATTGCAAATTATTTTCATTTTATTGCACCTCATAAGGTAAACTCATGATTTTATGCAAATATGTAGGCCTGTCGATTCAAGGAAGTTCCCACTGAGGAAGACTTGATCAGCACATCAAAGGCAAGAGAACAAAAAATTGGTCAGCACAAGCTTGGGCCTGGTGGTTATTTGAATTTGGTGGCACAAATTGTAAGTATCGAAAAACCAATAATGATTCCAAATAATAAATTGCAAATTATTTTCATTTTATTGCACCTCATAAGGTAAATTCATGATTTTATGCAAATATGTAGGCCTGTCGATTCAAGGAAGTTCCCACTGAGGAAGACTTGATCACTGAAAAATCTTGGCTGGGAAAACACAGTCTTGTAGTGATCTATATTGTACACATGTATATGAAATATATATGGTTTAATGAGGATTTATGACTTGTGCAATCTATTCGTTATAAATAATTTTCATAAAATATTGACTATGTTTTGAGTAGGACGCATCAAGTAAAAAAAACACATTTTTAATGTTTTTTTGAATGAAATACTCGGTCTTTATAATACCGGAATATATCAATGCAACATTTTCAAATTATTGCAGTAAATCCGGACCCCTTTTGGAAAAATCCACGTCATGAGTACTCTACTAGGAAGTCATCATGGCAATTTGATGGACCACCAAGAACTGAACAATAAGTTCTAGATGATGAGTTTCTTGTTGTTATTGTAAATAGTAAAAAATATATATAAAGAAGTGACTGAAGAAATACTGTGAAATTATTTTTGATAATACAATGTCATGCATATTTTTTTCCCTACTGAATGAATGAATGGTTTAATGAATGTTATATTTTATTGAGTGGATGGTAAATGTATCCCGATGATGAAATATGCATGCTTGCACATAAAAAAATCAAGTACATGCATTGGAAGTGGGTAATTGAGAGTGATGTGAAGGGGGGCAGGGGCCAGAAGAGCTTCCACCTTCAGGTGGTTGGTCATGTTCAGTACAGAATATTAAATATTCTCTAAGCAAAGAGGAGATCAATGAATGCCTACGATGATTCCTTCCTACAACCCACTTGTGTGTCATCTAAATTTTCACAATTTCCACCTCTGACAAGGTAAGGAATTATCCATTTATCACTTACTTATGATAGTTTGAGAAAAGTTAAAATCAAATTAAAGTAAGCACCAACAATATATACATAACAAAGCGTTTCTTACATAATGATATTGTCAGATAGAAGTCGTTGAAATCAAGTTCCACAAACCTATTTATGTTCAAGATCCATTTTCATTTGCAAGTCATATGGGATCTTGCATATCTCTACACATATTATTTATTTCCCCACAATTGTCAGAATGTCCTTGTTTATTCATGGCAATGCTAGAGCTCGTGTCAACTTTCAACCTTCCTTGGTGGTCTGCATGTTTGACTACCCACCATGCTCTTTAGACACACTAAAGGATCTACAAAAAGATATCACCAACACCATCAAGTTCAATTTTGTTATTTCACTAAGCATGCCTCACACAAGCTATCTAAGCAAAGATGTCCAATTATCCTCTAGGTTTTGTTTGTCACATGCTCTAGGATCTACCTCCATCTCACAAAAGGACTCAAACATTAACACTTCAAGTATCCTCTAATTTTTCCCCCAAACCCCTAGTTTCCTCCTTGCTTGCATAAATATAAGTACAAAGAATCAATACAAATGCATCTTCAAGATACAAATGATATAATGAAGTCACAAATGGATTAAGGAAAGATGATGTTTGAAATAAAAAAGGTAAGGCAATCAAGACATGGAATACTTATAATAGTTTGATAAAGGGTATAATCAAATGAAATTAATCATCAACAACAAACAAAGAAGCAAACAATTCTTACATAGCGATATTGTAATATATAAGTCATTGAAATCCAGTTCCAAAATCTTATTTATAGGTATACATGAACAAGAATATCACTACTCAATTCAATGTTTAACAATAAACCATGGGCATGTAGCTATGGATTACAAAAGATAAGGTTGATAAGATAATTTTATCAATGTCCATTGAATCAACACAATAGTAGGTCAATAAACCATAGGGTTGCAGTTAGGACATAAACCCTAGTTGTTGGCATAAAACAATAGATAAATGACTAAGGAATTCCCACAGTCTCTTGTATACCATGTTGAGGTTCGTAAGAGACTGCAAGGCTGAAATTGAACCAACCAACAAACCCTAATTCCTGTAATAAACAAGGAGAAAAACAATGCTAGATTATTACAACATTACAACATAAGAAGTGTATTAGCGATGATCATTTATTAGTGCACTATAGGGAGAATCCATAAGTGTGTTAAAGAGAGGATACCAACCAATAACAAAAGAGTTTAGGGTGCTCATAGTCTAAATCACTTCTATTCAAGAGATAAGGAAGTTCACATAAGGCATGGGTCCTTTCCCAATTTATGCCAAATGTAAAATTGTGTCATCCTAGGATTTGGGATGGTTTTAGTTCTAGTTAGGATACATTCTGGATTATTCATTGAGTGAATACCTTAGTATACTTGTTGTATTACAATTCTAGAATGTAATATTTTCATTTCTTATTTATAATGGAACTAGTATGAACAAAATTTATTACATCTATTAGATTTCATCTAATGTTTTCTACAAGCTAATGCAAAAAATGAGTTGGTGATGTTTTTTAATTCGCTAGTTTGTTAGAAAAATAATGTATTATTTACTATTTTTGAATATATGTTCCATCTCTTATCATCATTTGTCATGGTACTAATAATATTTGTGATATGATGTAGTTGTGAGGGACCCTGCATGATGTCTTGAGACCTTCCAAATAGAGAATCTCTAGAGCATCCCAACTATACATCTCTATGTTTAACAAAAGCTCAAGTAAGGGTAAGCTCAAAATGCCACCACTTCTTGTAAATAGGATGCTAGTTTTTGAGCTTTTCCAATTCTTGTTATTATCTTTATATCCCATGATTACTCATACTTGGTGTAGGATATACAATACTTCTAATGCCTAAGATGTAAGCATAAGAAGCATCAGTATAACTTGACAAAATGGTATGTTATTTAAAGTAACGTGTTGCATGAGTATATTCATGTGAACATATATAATATATATTCACATGGTCTGTGGAAGGTCCCATATATAGCTTCATCCTTGGGGGGTGTCAATCTTGGCACAAATTGTCATAAAGACCTTTTTGAGTGGATCAGTATATGACTTAAACAAAAATTAATGATGAACATGATGTTCTACAACGTTTGACAACAATTTATTGTTTTTTCATTGCATTGAAATCAAAATATGCTAGTGATAATGTTGTAAGAGGAATAATATAGAATGTTTTATGTCTTACAAACTATACTCCATCGGATCTAGAATTTTTGTATGAAAAGAAATCAAATGAAAAAAAAAGAAATATATTCAATACAAACCTATAGAAATAAAAGCTATCAATGTTTTTAATCACTTTTTAGCATTTCCCATCAATCACCCAAAAATGTTCTACAATTTATATGCTTCAAATTTTGTTACACTTTATTATCAATACTAAAGTGTAAGGTTGTGAAATGCCAAAAATATATGTGTAGTGGAAGTGCATTAATGACTTATGTCCGAGTGAAATAATTTGATTACAAGAAGATCTTAATGAATTAGGCATAGTTATCATGAAAACTAATAAAATAATAAACCAATCACACTAATTAGATATATTTGATCACTGGATTGATGTTTACTAAAGTGATATTGTAAGTATAGATCATGGTATTTCAACTCATTTAAGGACATCAATTGTTCCTATAATAAATTATGAGCAAATTAGTTCTTGAACCTTCAATGAGTAATTGATTTCTATAGATGATCAACACACTTGTTAATGGAAATATATGAAGACATGTAATGGAAACTTGCAAATAATATTCAAAATATGATTAAGCTACCAAAAATTAAACTTACTAAATCAGAAATGCATATCGTTAGTACATGTTATTTTCATGACATGTAATGCTTCAAAATATCCCTCTCCCCCTAGAAATGAACTCGACCTATGCAGGAATTCATGTATAAGAATAAATTTGACTCAAAGTTTGATTGATAGCGCTTTGTTCATTTAGCTTGGAGACTATTTGAGCAACACAAAACCATCTTAGGGAATCTAGAAACAAAGCCCATGTGCGAGATGTTCTCTTGGAGAAGCCTTAATATTCCAATCGATGATAGGTTACCGGATTTATACTGCGGTTACAAGATCTGGAACTATTATGAACATCATTGGTAAAACCAATTCTAACTCTATAGCATTATTATAAAAAAATAGAAAATCATGAAAAAAGACAATTTACTACGGTTAGATTTCTAGAGTTTTTTTCCATGTATCCTTTGAAAAGTATAAGTGGTTATAGCAAGAGGAATGATAAGAAGGTGAAATAGGAGTAAAAGGTAAAAAAGGGTATCACTAATAGTGAAAAACATATCATATGACACATGCGAGCTGAGCAAACATAGTAATGAAGAGAATAATTACAATCTATACAAAATTAATAGCAGGGTTTCGAAAGGGTTAAAACTAGAACAATATGTCCCCTCCCTCTTGTAATAACATTTTCCATGGTATTATCGTTTCTTCAATAGTAATTTATGTGTTCATTCTTCACTTGTATTCGTAATGTCATGCTCATGTCACTGCATTGACACACCTCCAAAAAATTTAGGATTCCAACATATATCTAAGAGAATCATCAAAGTAAACATGAAGATATTAGCATTTCTATGCATTAATTATGGCATCCATATGATTTCCAATAGAAAAATTTAAAATTATTAACCGAACCAAATATATTCATAACCCAAGATAAAGTATGCAATTTACCCCAATACTTATTTGTATGAATAGGTATCTTGTCCATTTGGCTACTAGTGAAAAGACCAAATTCAATGTTTTCTTTGACATGCTCGATGGATATAATGAACTCATGATCATATCTATCATGTAACATGAATATCTCACCATAGATTCATTCAAGTATCCTCTTCTTTACAGTGAATCACCCTCCAAGATTGAGAATTCCCTTCCCTACTAAGTAGTGCCTTTGGGAATCCATCATTTGTGAATCCTCTATCGCTCAAGAAAAGTGCAAACTTGTATATTATTACTACAAAGGTGTCCCACTATCTTGATTTAATAAACATAGAATAAAATGATTGGGGCGTGTTATAGGGCATTTTATCTCATCACAATAGCATTATTCCACACATTTTAGCTCAACAACCATGATTTTCACTTACTAGATAGATTCATCATGTCACTTGTATCATACAAATACAATTACCATGAGATGTGATCATGAAAAAAACAATCCAACTTTTAAATATGCTTCTTACAAAAATCAGATTTCAGAATTATGAAGTTCTTCTCATAACGTTTGATCCTCGTGGAAATGGTCATTAGTTTCCATTATGGGATTTCATTGACTTCCTATCCAAGACATTCATATGTCCAATCTATTATCCTTGACAAGTCTTTCATTTAACCAAACAAACTATGAGTACTCATGCATATAATCACAGAAGCATATGAAATGATTCTAAATTTATGTCACAATATTAAGTCAATCAACTTCAATAATCAACATATTAAATACAATGGAATATCATTGAGTGCATATGGATTATGAGAACAAACAAACATTCACACAAGGTGATAAAACAAAACATGAATACATTCAAACAATTACAAGCTTTATTTTCATATATTAAGATTAATTCCTTTTTCATACCATGGTAACATTCACATATAGGAATTAAACCCTATTTAATCATTCAAACCCTTATGATATTTATGAAGAACACAACCTTCGAAAACACCTTTAGTGGAAGAAATTTAAGATATCCCAAGTACCATTTTAGAAATCATTTTCATTTTTCCATAATTCAAGTGACCTAACCTACTTTTTTCATGAGAATGAACAACATAGGAATTAAGAAGGTTGATTTTTACAAGAATTAAGACTAATAAAGTTATATAAACCAACATGATCAATAGGACCTAAAGAAACAATTGTGCAGTTACATTTAATATCATTTAAAACATATTTGTTTGCCCAAGCTTTAAATTTATAAATTTTTGGAGAATCACAATATATAGAAAGAAAATTGATGAGAATTCCTTGAACATAAAAAACATCTTCCAATGTGCCATTATGAACTTTAACATTACCATATCGTGTTACTAAAAGATATTGATCATCACTGATTGAAACTTTTTGTGATGTATTCCTATTACTATCACATGATGTAAATAAAGAAAATGAACCATTCATGTGATTAGAAGAACCAGAATCCATTACCCATTCCATAGAAGAATAATATTTACTAAGTTGAATAGAATAGAGATACAAGGCTATCGATTGTTCATTGGGGGATTTCTTCTTGGCTTTATCTAGTTCATGTCTCAATTTAAAGCAAATCTTTTTAGGGTGGTTAGTTTTTCCACAATACTTCCAATCATTATATACTTTATTTTTATTAGATACCATGTTAGAAGAATCATCATCATTATAAGAGTGAGGGATTGATCCTTTAATATGTGCTTTAGGGTTTTCATTAAAAAATTTATTAGGATTATTTTTATTATGTGTCATTAGAGCTTTACTCTTAAATAATTGATGAGAATAAATTAATCTATCTTTCTCACTTATCAAACCTTTACAAAAATATTCAAAAGTTGGTTTCAAAGTACCTTTAGACATTTCAATAACTCTATTTGTGGTTTGGATGAACATATCAAATGAATTTCGAGTAACTTTTGTTCTACAAGAATAATTATAGCATTAACATTTTTCTTGTAATCACTAACACAATTATTTAACATTTAAATATAAGTTTTAATTTCAGCAACAAAAGGCTATTCTATCAAAATATTTAGGGATAAACTAATAGATTTTGTTTTCAAGAGAGTATGAAACATCAACATTTTTATCAAATAAAGAAGCTAAATTTTTCCATACCTCAAATGGGTTATCCTTATCCTTAGTATGTACATGTAAATTATCATAAATAGTTTATATGATGAGTCCCCTTGCTTGATCACATCTATCTTCCCATGTATCTAGGTCTTTACCATTAATTTGTTTAGTTTCACCGTGAACTAAGAATGATAGATTCTTAATCCTAAGAATGTAAACCATCTTTCTCTTCCAAGAGAGATAGTTAGTACCAACTAATTTAAGAATAGATTATGCATCATAACTCATAATGATTATTCAATAAACTAAACTCTAATGCAACAATACGAGAAGATAATCTTGATTTAGAAGAAAAGTGAATAAAATCGTAAATTTATCACTAACCATGAAACCCAACAACAACTTATTGATGGATATGTGGGCCTATGGCAAAAAAAATAAATATAAACTAATTTTAGAGAGTTTTTCCCCCAAAGCAGGTCCCAAGGGATTTCTCTGTGGAAAATATGCATGTGCACATATGACCAAACAATAGAGGGTGGCCCTAAATCGCCCAAAACTAAAGTTGTGAAAGAACTCATTATCCTATACATAAACCTATTACAACACACAACCAAAGATGATAAAACAACTAGATCTACAACAAGAAAGATAGATCTATAACAACTCTTTCAATTAATGTTTCTTTCTACATTTAGAGAAAAATATGGATAAAGTTGCATTCTCTTATTCATAGTTCTTTTTAAGATTTAAAGTATCTACTTGTAAATTGAGTACCAAGAATGAAATTTAAATTTTGCTAACAAGTTCCCTAATTCATCCCTAGTGACCCCACTTATGACTAGTTCGGAAAATTTGGAATTAGTGTCTCTTGTGCCCTTACTATTTTTAGCTTCTCCATGAGAATAGGTCTTACATGATTCATAAATATCTAAGAAGGTTAGTTGAGACACATCACCTAATCCCATCAAACTAGGCATATTGATGTACTCATCTATGATCCCTCTCGGTAGGATGGATTTATTAGTGCATTAGTCGAGGTTGTTATTCTTAGAACTTTGCTAGCTATACATAAATATTTCAAGGTATTCCTCTATGATTTCATGATTTTTCTATCATACTAAAGATTTCTTCTTCAAAAATAGTTTATGCTTCTTCATTTGTGTATACTTCTTCTTCTGCCATTTTTTCTCCAAACAGCCTCCAGATTCTAGATCTTGAATTGGATTTTTCTCACCCTCTAACTCTAGTTCCCACTTGTTGCTCTATCAAATGTATCTTATATTGTGGATCCAATTTTAATATTAAGGATTGCTACAGATCTTATCCTTAGTTCTGTTCTGGTGGTTGTCTTCCTACCACTTGTAATTTTTGCTACCTGCCAATGGGTTAGTAGAAGGGGGTATTATAAGTTTTCGAGATGGAAAGGATGAAAAAGATGATTTTTTTCTACCTTTTAAAAATCCATGTGTGTCGTCTACGGGTTGAGTCATACATTACCAACATAATCTAGATCTAATGGAAAATATTACTAACTAAAGTGAATGTGCTAGGATAATACACTAGAGGAATACTATAGTGAGGTTGTTTTGTGTCTTAGCGTCTCTACTCCATCGGATCTAGAATGTTTGTATGAAAAGAAATCAAACGCAAAAAAAAGAAATATATTCAATACAAACCTAGATAACTAAAATCTATCAATGTTGTAATTTCTTTTTAGCATTTCCCAACAATGATCCCAAAAATGTACGACAATTTATATGCTTCAATTTTGGTTACACTTTATTATCAATAAGAGAGTGTAAGGTTGTGAAATTCCAACAATATATGTGTGGGAGAAGTGCATTAATGACTTCTATCCCAATGAAAGAATTTGATTACATGAAGCTCTTAATGAATTATGCACACACTTATCATAAAACCAATAAAAGAATAAACCAATCACAATACTGAGATATATTTGATCACTTGATTGATGTTTATTAAAGTGCTATTAAAAGTATAGATCACGGTCTTTCTGCTGATTTAAGGACATCAATTGTTCATGTAATATATTATGAGCAAATTAGTTCTTCAACCTTCAATGAGTAATTGATTTCTATAGATGATCAACACACTTGTTAATGGAAATATATGAAGACATGTAATGTAAACTTGCAAATAATATTCAAAACATGATTAAGCTACAAAAATTAAAGTACTCAATAAAAAATCTTGTAAAGGAAATTAAGATCTAAACAATCAAACAAACACACTTAACTCAATAACTAAAGAAATATATTGCAAAGTAAACTAGGTTAGGGCGGCCTCCCATCTGGATTATGCTACATGAACAGATACAATACTAAGACATAGTTGTAAAAGAACTTCAAAACATCAATGCCTTTGTAAAATGGAAATCAAGTTGATAGGTACATAATCACTATGTACATAATACTTCACCTCTGTGCTTCCAATTTATGACTTCTTGATATCAATACATCTCACATGTTTAAAGCATGGGAGAAATTTTAGAAGTCATAACAATTTCCCATGTTTCACGGTAGAACTGATACAACCAAATATTACCAAATACAATATATACACTAAACATCACGGGATAAGTTTATCTTGTATGAATAGGTATTTTCTCCATTTGGCTACGAGTGACAAGACTAAATTCAATGTTTTCTTTGACATGCTCAATGCATATAATGCACCCATGATCCTATCTATCATGTAACATGAATCTCTCACCATAGATTCATTCAAGTATCCTCTTCTTTACAGTGAATCACCCTCCAAGATTGAGAATTCCCTTCCCTACTAAGTAGTCCCTTTGGAAATCCATCATTTGTGAATCCTCTATGGCTCAATCATAAACATAGAATAAGGTGATTGTGGCATGTTAAAGGGATTTTTCTCTCATCACAATAGCATTATTCCACAGGTTCTAGCTCAACAACCATCATTTTACCTTACTATATAGATTCATCATGTCACTTGTATCATACAAATTCAATTACCATGAGACATCATCATGAAAAACACAATCCAACTTTTAAATATGTTTCTTACAAAAACATTTCACAATTATAAAACTCTTCTCATAACCTTTGTTCCTCATGGAAATAGTCATTAGTTTCCATTATGGGATTGCACTCACTTCCTATCCAAGACATTCAGATCTACAATCTATTATCCTTGAAAAATATTTCATTTAGCAAAACAAAATATGAGTACTCATGCATATAATCAAGATATTAAATACAATGTAATATCATTCACTAAATGTGCATTATTAGAACTAGCAAACATTTACACAAGCTTATCAAACAAAACATGAATACATTCAAACAATTATAAGCATTATTGTCATATATTAGGATTAGTGCCTTTGTTATACAGTGGTAACATTCACATATAAGAATTTAACTCTATTAAATCATTGAACAATGATATTAAGCATAAGTAAATGAATCCCTTCCCATATTGCTTTATCATCCCAATATTGGGTAATTCATGGAAGTTTACTTGATGTAAAACAACCTTATGATCAACATCTTCATGTCTTTGTCTTCCTCTTCCTTACACGATTAATGCACAATATGGTCATCTTCAACCATGATACCAATTATTTATGAATTAAAACTGAAAAATGGTGATGATTCTTCTTTTCCTAAAACAAAAACCAACAATTGTAATTATTCTACTCTTTTCTCTTTGACAAGTGTACATTGTCTTCATAACATCCTACATAATGAATGATAATATTTTCTTGGGAAGCCTATGCATTGAAATATTCATCAATTTCCTCCCTCAAATTATGAGGGATTGATGGAAAAGGAATCTTGGTAACAATCCTATAGCCAATTGTTTGAAATATCTCATGCCTATACTAAGATATTATGCATACTCTACAGTTAACAATGATAACCTTATTCACCTTGTAATCATGTTTGGTATAGTTGGATAATCCATAACGTAATTTGTTTTGTACTTGTAGCCAATTGCTTGACATATCTCATGTCTATCCTAAGATATCATGCATACTCTAGAGTTGACAATGACAACCTTATGAGCCTTGTAATCATGTTTGGTATAGTTGCATAATCCATAATGTAATTTGCTTTGTATTCTTGAATATATGGGCTGGGGCTAAATCAGAAATGAGATCCAAAAGTTCACCCATAGTAAACAAATCAGAAATTAAATGCCAAAAGTTCACCCACTTTAAGCACAAAATAGTTTTACACTTTTGTGGAACTAACCAATTTATTATTATGCCAATTGAAGAGCCCAAAATATATTTTAGATATATTAAAGAAAAACACACAAAAAAACTGAACTTTTAGCTATTTGATTCAATTTTGGATTTTAATGTAGAATCTAAACAACATAATAACAATAGAATTTTGAAAGCTACACTATTTTCAAAAAACCAATATCTAAACACGTCATTTAGATCCTCATACACTAACTGCCCTTTCAAAACATTAACATTAGCTTGAAAGTAATGCAGATGAACATTTTTTCCCAATGTCTTAAACCTTAATCACATAAAAGCTTCATGTTGATTTCCAATTTAAGATGTTGAATGGTGAAAAAATTTCTAATAGAATGGTGGCATTTAAAAATGTAGTTTCCATAAAAGATAATGGGGCAGACAATCAATATATATTGATTATCAATGCCCAAAGTGAAGGCCTGCAATGAGGCAACACTCAGTGAAGAATGCAATACAAGACAATTCATGACAGATGAAGCACAACTAGACAAATTCAGTTGTTCTGGTAAATTGAACTGCAAGTTATCAAGGTACAGAACCAGCAACAAAAAAAACAGTCGAATAAAAATTGCAATTGAGGGACCATGCTACTCTTATATGTATGATCCTTCTTGGCAGAGTTGAACTCATTCTTGCACATCTTAGATTGTTTCCATGATCCGGTGTTCCTTGAAGACACCTTGGATGCTCTTCACTAACATGTTTAGCAAAGAGAAAGAATTCACAGTGTATAGCTCTTAATGGCACTGCCAAGTATAGCAATGCAAGACCAACAAATTAGACAGTATAATGCTTATGCGTGGGGGAAAAGTAGTATCTATGTATATAATTAGTTATTATGATCAATGTAGTATCAGAATGCATATAATATAATATGTGAGAGTACATGAATTAAAAAAAACAACTAATACAGAAATAAACATCTACATGACTTAAAAATATACATACAAAACAACTAAACCTTCAAAATTTATCTCAGTTAAAAAATTTCACAATAAGTTCTTTATAGCTAATGAAGAAGAGATTTCACAGAAGATAAATTACACAATTCGTTCTATACGAGTGCCAAAGGAAGTAAAGTACAAAACTACAGAGCTGCTGCAGAAGAGATTTCTAAAGAGAAAACAAAACATTAATTACAGTAGAACATCCATCCTGATTCCATAAATCTTGACTGGTACATTCTTAGCGGATGTGAGTATGAAAATTGCTGAAAGCCACTTTTGCGTCTTTAGTGTTATCATTCTTTGAGGTATGGGCGTCGTTAGTGTTATCATTCTTTGAGGTATCTGGGGTTCCAAAGATTTTCCAAAACCTAAGTGTTTCATCTGCTGCAGCTGATACAATTGTGTACCCATCAGGGCTCTGAAGAGACAAAAAAAAATAGGGAAAGGGCATTAGGATAAATCTATTCACAAAGGGAAAACATGAATGCATAAGTACTTAATTATAAAATTATAAAAGACATGAATTTTTGACCTGTGCCATATGAAGAACTCAAGCAGTATGCCCTGTAAGCTCAGTAATCTTCACCATGGATGGGTATTTCCATAAGGTTAACTGGTTTTTATCTAAAGCATGTGAACTGAATAACTTACGTTCATGACTATTCCATAGTAATGAACAGGCTTGGGAATGAGTGTCGATAGTATTCAGGCAGGCACTTGTTTGAGTGTTCCAAAACTTTATAGACCTGTCTAAACTCCCTCCACCAGATGCCAAAAGATTGTTCTCGAAGGGGCACCATGCTAAGGCCTTGACTGCTGCACAATGTTCATGTAATTCATGTAGGTATTGAGAGGAATAATTATGGGATGCCATGCTCTTGTCCCAAATGTAGAGTAAATTGTCGTTCCCCCCACTGGCAAGTTGTTGGCCAGAAGGAGACCATTTCAATCCACAAACCTCCTCACTATGCCCTTTATATGTTTGAACAATGTGATCACCGATGCGAACATCATGATTGATTAATATACCATCCTGTCCTCCTGTGGTGAGAATAGGACCATTCCAAGCAAGGGCACCAACACATTGATGATGACCTTTCAAGGCTCTTAATTGCAATTTTATCCATGTCAAATTTAGGGATTACCATTCCATTAGAATGAGAAAACCTTGGAAGTGATAAAGAGGTTTAATTTACCTTTTTATGAGATGCAGAATCCCATAGCTGTACAACAGAATTATTCATTCCAACGGCAATTTGGCTCCCATCAGGTGCCCAACTAACGCTCGTAACTGGAGCCTCTTCATCATCTGCAATCAGAAGCTCGAATATAGAGCTATCCGAAGCATCCCACAAGTTTACAGTGTTTCCAAGGGCTACGGACAAAATGTTGGTAGAACTCCAATCCAGTAGATTCAAGTAATAATCATCCAGGATGCCTGGTGCATCCAGAGTTCTTTCTGCAGACTACAATCAACATGGATACGTTAAATTTATAGGCTAAGAAAACAGGAAAAAGGAAAATGATTCTCAAATGGCAGATCCAGTGTACTGATGAAAAAATCCCATATTCTATGTAGTTTTATCTGGTCTCCAAATAGTATATTTAAAGATAGGTAAATGTCAATGGCTTTACAAAACAAAATGGGACCAGGGCTTAGTTTGCGAAAGGGTAATTTTATGCGTTGAAATGAGTCCCCACATCATTCTGAGGATATTTTTTTTTAAGAAATTGGAATAGATGTGGTAGCGAATTTAGCGTTGCAAATGGAAAAGAAAAAGGACTGTAAAACATTCATTAAAATGGGATGATGCGGCAATAGCAAGCAAAATCCTTTTCCCACACAAATCCAAATAGGATCTAAGGTTTAGTTCAATAACTAATAAACTTCAATGGAACTTAGGATCTGGTTATGGAATGTCTAATAAAAATGACTAAACAAAATAAGAAATCCAAGCTTTACCGAAGAAATATATCTGCATGCTCTTTTGGTGGCAGGGAGATTAACGGACACATATTTTTGTGAAGCCT
The DNA here is from genome assembly GCA_001517045.1 of Pseudotsuga menziesii. Lineage (NCBI taxonomy): Eukaryota > Viridiplantae > Streptophyta > Pinopsida > Pinales > Pinaceae > Pseudotsuga > Pseudotsuga menziesii. The sequence goes on from LPNX010841787.1 coordinate 333,617, forward strand.
GGGAAGCAGTCGATGATTTTCCTTTGAAACAAAAAATTCTGCAATTGTTGTCTACAGCATTTGCATTCTTCAATAAAGATGCTGCCATCTCCTTCTTGTATGCGTTTTTCGAAAGGAAAGGGTTGGGTGTATAGGTATGGCCATTTTCCTTTTCTTTCTGCGTCATCATGAATCTAGCTACATCAAAATCCATGGATTCTCTTGCCGGGATGAATCTGTCGCTCTGCCACAGAAAAAACAACAAAACCAATTTCTCATTAACACAACTCCAACAGACCATCTCAAGAAAAAAGAAAAAAAGTGTCCACTGGGTTTTAGGTTGACTATTAAGTTGGGAGAGTGATATTCTCTGAATAATATTTAAATCTTCATAAACATGTTTCGCTCTGGATACACTTCATTGTAATAAACCCAAATCGGGGAATTGCATGTGTTCAGCATATAAAGTATCTATACAAAAACAGTAAAATGAAAATATCAATACCGTGTGATCATTCATTGAAATACCATGTTTCTGTAGAGGACTCAGACAGTACTTCTCTGTGAAGAGTCTCTTGGAATTCATTGAAAAGATAGACGATTCCATATTTCGCATGAACCGGGTGATCAGTCCGCTCCATCGTTTCCGTCGGTCACTTCCTCTAGTCCTCTCTGGCAAAACCTGTCACAAGTGAATGAAGACACCACCTCCATCCACACTTGGCTGAATCTGTCATAAGTGAATGAAGACACCACCTCCATCCACACTTGGCTGAATCTATCATAAGTGAATGAAGACACCACCTCCATCCACACTTGGCTGCGTTTCGTGTTTACTCTTTCTGCAACACCCGCGGTCTGTCTACCTTCGCCAAGGGTAGCGACCGTTTCGCTTTCTGCACTTAGGTAGAAGAAAGGAGGTGATGGCGCACCTCGCCATCCTCCTCCGCACGCTCCCGTGCCTCCTCCTTTTGGCTCAAGTACAACAGAAGTGGAATGTTGCCGCCAACAACTCCGCCTCCTTCATCAAACAATCTCTGTGCTTCCGGGTCATCTTGCCACACATTTGTTGTAACTGCGTTACAGCCAAACGCACCAGCTGGAACTGTCCCTTCTCCGCACAGTTTTCCTTCCGCAACCTTGCAGAACTTGACAAGTTTTTCCAGACCTGTCATGGCCTTTTCCATGACCCTTTCCATCACGTCAAGTCGCTGTTCCACCTGAACAACAGACTCTCTGCTAGCGAATCGTTCCTCCATAGAAATGACTTCTTCCTTGCTGGTGCTTTCCTTGCCTTTCGCCTCATCAACCTGTTCATGACCTGCGGCTGCGGTAGTCTGCGGAGTGGCTGTCACCGCAGTCACCTTCCGTCCTCCCCCTGCCTTCTTCATGGTCCGCACATGGATGGGCTTCTCTCTCGCAAGAAATGCAAAACTGTTAAGGTGGGGCAGCAACACTGCCTTCTCCTTTTTCATAAAGTCTTGGCCAATCACCACTTCAAAGTCGTCGAGGGGCACAATGGTGAAGTCACTCACCCCTGCCCATTCTCCAATCCTTAGAGAAATTTTCTGAGCCACACCTTGAACTCTCTCAACGCTTGAATTGACTGCCTTGAACATGTTTTCTTTCTGTTCGGCTTGCAAACCCAGCCGCTTCGCCACCTCTTCGTTAACGAAGTTATGAGTGGCACCACTATCAACTAGTGCCAAAATCTGGTGACCATTCAACTCAATGGGCACATAACTCAACTCACCGTAATCAGTTTCTGTTGAAACCGGTGCCTCCAAGACAACGCTCAACACCTGGATTACGCCAACGGATGGTCCACCCTGTTCAACCGCAGCCACCTTCTGCGGCCGCAAAGGACAGTCCTTCGCATAATGATCCTTTGCGCAGATGAAACAGGAGACTGGTTTCCTCTCCTTCTTTTCACCAAACTGTTTGGGCTTGTCATCCTCACGTTTGCCTTGAAACTTAGGCTTACCCGGCTGCTCCCTCTTGAACTTGCCGTGCTGCTGTTTC
>LPNX010841787.1:335804-375442 GCA_001517045.1 Pseudotsuga menziesii
GATCATCTTCACTCATATCCTTTATCTCCAGCATCACGCTGGTATAAGCTTTGATATAAGCCTGAATCTTCGTCGTATGACGAATCTGCATCAGCTCATTCCGCGCAACCCAACTCTGGTTACCGGGACCAAACTGTGCCTTGAGAGCTGCCTTCATTTGCTCCCAAGTCTCAATCTTTTCTGTGATCTTTCCTGAAGCTACATCTTCCGCACGGTTCCTCCACCAAAGCTTTGCTGTATCGGTGAGAAACATCGCTGCCGCATTGACCTTTGCCTCATCCGAACATCCGTTCATCTGATCAAGGTACTGTTCGACATCCCAGCAGAAATTTCCAAGTAACTTCGAATCACGTGTGCCATCAAACGGTTGTGGTTCCTTAATCCTGATTTTCATGGTCGTGCCACTGTTGCCACCACTGTTAGCCAACGCACGTTTCGGCACCGCAATCGTGTCATCTTGACCTTTGATGTGAAGCTGAAGTTGTTCCACAACTTCCTCAAGCTTCTTAACTCTGTCCACTGTATCTTGCTGCACCGCAGCGTGCAAGACATCCGTTGCCTCTTTGCACTCTTCAACAGCTTCATTGAATTCCTTCCGCATCCTATCCATTTCGTCCCGCATAGCTGCAGCCTGTTCTCCATGAGCATAGAGCGCTTCACTGAATTGCCCCATGTTCGCTTCAATTGCTGCTAGCCTCCGTTTACCTTTGGCCTTAGGCTCCCGTTCTTCATGAACGGACTCCTCTCCATCCGAAGGTGCTTCTGCTTCTGAGCCAGAAGCAGGATCTGCGTTACGTCTAACCATCTTTCCCTCTACTTGGTCCAAGTAAAGAGTCACGAACCCCGGCTCCTCCGAGTTTCGCTGCTGTACTGTCCGCTTCCGTCTACCAATCTTTCCCTTCAGCTGCTTTGGACAGTTTGCAAGGCTGCCAAAGACACCTTCCAGTCAAGTCTCGGTTCCGTCTAACTTCTCTCGCACAGCCTTCGTCGTTTCAACGAACTTGGTCACAAAGCCACCGTTGCCAAAACCAGCTCCGGCACTTCTGCTAACCAATCTGAGCGCCTGCCCCTGCGGAGCGTTCAGTCTGCGGAGCGCCCGTCTGCCTGCGGAGCGCCCGTCTGTCTGCGGAGCGCTACTGCGGAGCGTCCTCTGCTGTCTGCGGAACGTCCGCCCTGCGGCAGGTTCTGTCTGCAGAGCGTCCGCCCTGTGGCACACTCTGTCTGCGGAGCGCCCAACCCTGCGGTGCGCCCTGTCTACGGTTCGCACAGTCTGCGGTGCGCCCACCCTGCGGTGCGCACTGTCTGCGGCGCACACACCCTGTGGTGCGCACTGTCTGTGGTGCGCACGCCCTGCGGTGCGCACTGTCTGCGGAACGCTCGCCTCCTCGCGGAGCGTTCGATTTGCGGAGCGTCTGAACTGCGGACGCCCGTTCGAGCCTGCGGAGCAATCCCAAAAATTTCCTCGCTGCAACCACCTGTCGCACAAACTCCGTCAACCTGCGGCTCTAACCAAAACTTCTCCAAGTCTTAGCTCTGATACCACCTGCTTTCCAAGCAGTGGTGAAGAGCAAACACTGCCACAAATCAGCTCTGATACCACCTGTCACAGCCCCACTTAGAACGAGCGCTCTTGACTCGCTAAGAGGGTGTGCGGCACCTCTCAAGGGCTTGGCCAACTTGATGTTAACTAACGGACTACGCCTACTCATTATGCGGAAACATGTTTATCATTACTTAGTCATTCATACACATATGCAATAACTGTAACAACACAAGAAAGTATGGAATGTTGCGGGTTTCCCAATGCAGAGCCCGACTTCAATATTTTCACAAGTAAAACAGAGATGCCAAAACCGGCCACTCTCTGGCTGTGCGCCCAACCTTGGCTAAAACACAGACTTTTACAAAACTGGAAAAACCCAAGTCAACCTCCTATGAGCGACTAACTTGGCTGCCGAAACGACTGCTGCAAACCCTCACTGTATGCTGCTGCCGCACCGCAGAAAACCCAGAAAACGTGCCACTGTCTGAACTTAGCCTCTGCCGCAGTCCAACTGTGCACTGTGCCAAAAACGGCTGCCTGCGGTACCCCTGCGCGGATGCCACAGAAACGAAGGTGCGCTTTAGCCAAGCGCACTGTTCACATGAACTTCCTCCTCCCACCTTGGATGATTTTGAAATGACTTGCACTTCGTTTATTTATAGCCATCTAGGTGTCTTGCCCATGTCAACTTGCCATCTTGCTTACCGCACAAGTCACCCCTTGCCGGATCACCAAGTCAACTTGCAAACACACTTAGCCACTTAACCGTTTCGTTGGTGTCACCCCACCAAGCTAACTTTGACTTAGGCGTTCACGGGTCCGCTTGCCGAAGCCTCTAGAGTGCCGCGCGCACACTTTGCTGGTGCACCGTGCGCCCCTTTACTTTGACCGAGCGCCCATCTCTTTGACCTCCATCCGTCGCTAACCGTGCCGTCGCGCGCGCGCACCCGTCGCCCAACTGCTGTCGTCCGCACGCCCGTGGCTTTACTTACCGAAACGCTCTTTTGCCGGAGCGCCCAACTGTCCGCACGTCCATCCGTACATCCATCCGCACGTCTGTCCGTCCACACATGTCCGTCCGTACACTAAGGCCGCGTGCCCACACCTAGGGTCGTGCGCTCGTTTACCGAACGTCTTCACAAGTTAGCATGCCCATCCGCACGCCCAAGGGTCGCGCACCTCAAAGGTGTCGCGCGCCCATCATCAATGTCATCTTTGCCAAGGGGCGCCCGTGCCAAGTCACGTGGGCGCTGACCTTGGGGCGCGCCACATTCCCGACCTCCGTGCCGGTGGTGAATGTGGGCGCTTGCTATCTTTGCCAAGTGAGAGCGCAACTCCATGCCGAACCGTCATAGCCACGACACCTTTCCCAGGTGTGCCACCTTCCAGGTGCGCTGAAAATCCAAATGCTCGAGTAGAATCAGAATGTGAATGGTAAAAGCTTAATGTCTGGTTCTCCAAAATGTATATCCAACCAACTATCAGAAGCTCTGGTAGCTGCTTGGCCGTTATCCTTGCCAGAGAAAAGCAATATGCAAAACCAGACAAACCAGCAATCTGCAAAACCAGAGAAACCAGGTCAACTGATAGTTGAGGACACGATGACCAAAGAAAGTGCGAAATCGCTAAAAGACATTAAAAATATCTATAGCTAGCTTTGGGCTAAGGACATAAAGCCATATAGCCAATGTGGAATTGTTTTTTTTGTTTGTAAGTCGGTGAGCTTAAATATTTTAATTCTTTTCTCAATCATTTCTTCACTATGTTTAAACTTATAATATGATGATGGACCAAATCCTACATATTAGGAGTCTCACACAAAATAATTGATTTACATTTCATGGGTAAGTTATCTTATTTGGACTTCAAGCAATCATTGAATTATTCATGAAATTTGACTATATTAATGGGTAATATTATTTGGAAAAATATTTGTTATTATTGAATTATTTATTTAATTTTATTATATCAATTATTTTTTAAATGATATAATTTTAATTTAAAAGTTATAAAATATTATTTTTAGTATTTATATATTAAACTTTTAATATTTATTTAAAAAACAATAAATAAAGTTCTTTGGACATAGTAGTGGTAAAGTTGAAATGTTGTAAATTGTTGTAAATGTTTATATCCCCCTCAAACCTAGCCATGTGCCATGGTTTGGGCGGTGTGGATGCACCTAGGGGTATAGTGGTAGCCCAATTGGATTCTTCGACTCCATGTCATGAGAGTACCAACCTCGAGCCCAGTTGTTGATTCCTCTTGTAAAAAAAACAATAAATCAATATTTATTTACTTTTTCTCGAGAAGAAAACTATACTTGTTATTTCATTAGCGGTAGTGTATATAATTAGACTTGTTATTTCATTAGTAGTAGTGTATATAATTAGAGTTTACATATCCTCATCTGTGTTTTTTAAGAACGCATATATTTGTAGGATTTTTGCATAAAATTCGGACACAAACCTAGAAAAATAAAAAGAAACATAACAAAAAAAAAGAGTGTCCACCTAGGGAAGCCACCCTAGTATTCATGAATAAAAAGAAATCTAAAGAGACATGAACAACCTAGATTTGATCTCTCCATTCCTCAGAAAACATGAGACCCTCCATTGAGTCGAGTAAACATGGAAGAATCCCAATCTTTGGAAAGATTGTTTGAAGACGTTGGATTCTAGTCTACCACCATTCCAATCGGACAACCTAAAGATTGAATTTAAGTTGACCCTAGTAAAAAATTACTTTGGATACCCCCACGATCATTAAGCTTTGAATGTTTTTGTGTCAAGCAAAATGAAGGAGACCATAAAAGGCCAATAATTCGCTCCTCGTTTTAGTACCCCTACAACATCCTATCCACCCGCTAAAATGATGAAACAATATCATTTTAAATACAATTCCTACCTTGATATCATTCCACCATTATAAGAGATCCCATAAAAAATGTTGATAGGCATCGATACATCGAATATGAGAGGGTTGACATTCCTTCTTTTCGGAGTTACTGTCATCTTCTTAACTTCTTTATAAGTGATGAGTGCTACCAAACTTACCTTCATATGATTTTTTGGCATTTCTTTGAATGAAACATCATTCGTCTCCTTCCAAGTCGTCGAGCTAATAAAAGCATGGAGTTTTGTGCATTGATTGTCCTGAGATATCTATGAGAGGAAACAATTCTCAAAATGGTCTGCAAACCATCTTTTGGTTGAATTGGTAATAGTAAGCACTTCCCTCCAAACACACAGTGTAAATTCATGGGACACAAAAAAATGTTCAATGCTTTCAAAGTCCTTTCTGCATAATACACAAAAACCAGGACCCATAAATCCTCGTTTAACCAAATTTTAACAAGTTGAGATCTTTTTATCCATCAAAAACTAACATAAACTTTTTATTCTCAAGGGGAAATTCCACTTCCACAACCATGCGTGCCACCACTTCACCCCATCATCCCACTTGGAAACATCTATTACATCGTAGGTCAACTTTGTTGTAACCTAACCATTGTCAACATTCCACGACCAAAGAAAGGCTTCTTTTGCATTATTCATTTAGCATCGTCTATGTTGAAGTCCGTGTATGAAATGATTCCATTCAATTTCCATATTTTCATTAAGGTTCAAATTGGTCCTTGATTTCCATTGTTGGTCCCTTTGCAAATCCACGCCTCTATAAAAAATCACAGCAAGTACAAATATTCCTTTCGAACTAAATTTAGGTATTGAATTCTTAAATAATAAGGAATAGTTTGCACCACCAATGAAAAGATATTTCACCACCTTTTTCTACAACCCATTCCCTGGATTTTAGGCTAACTAACACACCACGAGCTCAACTGATTTTGCAAGCATGTTCTAGACGTTCGATCCTAAAACTTTGGATTACAGGCCATGGTGTAACCAATCCATCACAATGGCATATGTCATATATGCTTCCTTCATAATTTCACTTGAGAGACCACCCAAGAATATGCATCTCCATAAACTATTCCCACCCATATCTTTCCCAAAATAAAAAATATTCTTTAAACCCCCAATCACAATAGGGGGAGCGTGGGTTGAATACATAATGAGGTATCTTTGTAATTGTTATAAAAAGGCATCTTTGTAATTTCAGATCATGGAGAGGATGCGACCAACACACTGCTGCTATCAATACGACAATCTAGCCCGTGAACATACATCATAAAAGTGCATTGAATTGAAAATGTACATAGATGTATAATGCAATATAAAAAGGAATCAAAATCATTCATTCAAGCATTCAACATGTTCATAATAAAAAATTCATAAAGAAAATACAGTTGCGGAAATAAAATACAAAAGAATATGTATCTTGAAAAGAAGTTGCCCCCCAACTAGCAATGTCGCTGCAACGTTCCACCCAACCATAGGATAGTGTTCTCATCAATCTCTCATCATCACTACCACCCCCAAGTTGGGCATGATTCCACAAGGAACTAGGGAAAAACAGGCTCACGCATGGCCAAAACCATACACCCACAGTCAAACCAACACCCCGTTGGGTTTCATATACTGTCTAGCCAAGCTAATAAGAGATTGGGTTTCACAGGATGCTAAGGCAACAAGCCAATAAAATAGGGCTTCCTTGGAGTTACTCAACCAAGCCTAAATATACATCACACACACAGTCAACCAGTTAACGGGTGGGTTCTTTGGACTTACCCAGCAGAGGAAAGACTATCATGCACTTCACAACAAAATACAATTATTGGGTTGTGGAGAAACATTTGACAACCACATACATAAATCTAAAATGGGTAAAAACAACTCAAGTGACTGAATCGTCTCATAAAATGTTTGAGGGCCTTCCCAAGGCAAAAACGACCTATATTCACCCCAAAATCGTGGGTCTACCCTCCCAGCAATAGAACATGGCCAAAAAGGGTGGGTTTTCCACCCAAACCGACTGGTGAGAAGGGAAAAAATGACTAAAGATGAGTAATTCGATTTTCAAAAACTTCTATGGGCTTCACGTGGCCATCCTCCTCCTCCTCCTCCTCATCATTATCACCATCACCATCATCGTCGTCGTTGAATTCACCATCATCATCATCATCATCATCATTGTCTTCATCATCATGATCATGATCATCTTCATCATCATCATCATGTTGATCATCATTGTCTTCAACATCTAGACAATCATGATGATGATGATGATGATGATCATCATCATAATCTAGACAATTCCTAAGCTCCAAGCACCTCGCCACACAGGAATCCAATAAAGTTGAGCCCATGACCTTACCTATATTAGGGGAGAGATATCACATTTATATCATGACCACTTGAGTTAAACCTCAAGATTACACATACACACATACACATAACAACATATAGAATTTTTTTTCTTCTTCTAGGCAATATGTCCTATGGGAAACCTATCAAGAATTTCTCCTCATTTCAAGGATGGTACCAAGGAAAACGTTTGATTCTATATATGCTCAAAAATGAAATTACATTCTTCAAATTCATATTACACCTTCATTTAGATAATCTTATACTTCTTAGCTACAAAAAAATGACCCATAACCTAAATGTCAATAGAAAGTACCACATTTTCACATATAAAATAAGAAAAGTCTATATCCCCTTACATCATATATTTTAAAAAATATTACAAATAACGGCTTGTCAATATAAATACAATATTAAAATTAGTCCTCCAATAAGGAAAGATAAAAAACCAAAGGAACAAAAAAATAAACCATGAGAAGGAATATATCTAGATATTCATCACAATGGATACATTTAAAACATAGAAAAACCATCTCTCACCTCCTTCAATTCCAATTCCATTGAAACCTACACCAACCTTTGGCGTTCCTTGGATAAACAATTTTTATTTGTATATTATTATCTAAAAACATGAGATTATCAAAGGTGATTAAAGTGGGAACTAATCACCAAAGAACTAAGCATGACGTTATGGTATCGTGAAAGAACATTATCATATCATGAAAGGGCTCAACATCTTCTTATGGAATCAATACCTAAACAGGGAATAGTGCCAACATCATATGACCCTCTCCTTGATCCAACAGGGTATATTTTTTTGACCTTGAAGGTAAGAATTTTTGAGATTATTTTATATAGACAATTACATAAAGAAATATGTTAGAATATATCAAAGGAATAATATGTGTACTTTTTTAAATTAAAACGAAAAAGTATTTAAATAACTTGAAACTTTGCACAAGTTCTTTATTTTCATAATAACCCTAATAAAATCCTCCTCCACGAGATCATAAAAACATAAATACAATTACATAATCTACATATGGAGTCCTAGACTAATATTTTTTAAAGCATACAATAACAATCTATAGTTCATCTCAAGACTTAATCCATAAGGATATGGTTATCCTCTTCTAAAACAAAACTAATTTTCTATAACTATTACCTCTATTATTTTTCTTTTTTATCAAGATATGAATAGGAGTATGATTCAAACCACCTCTAGATTCAATCAAAGATCTATTTTGCTATAACTATACCATAATAAGCTCAATGAAAAATATATCCTACATTTAAAGTAAGTGGTTGATTTGTCCAATCTACCATTTGAACCCCAACAATTGTCTATACAAAGTGAAATTTAAATCACCTATAATAATAACCCTTCCTTCCTTTACACATGGCATATAGAAACACGAATTCCAATCAACATGGATTTGCTCATGAGACCCATAACAATTAACACATAAAAGGTATGGGTCAAGTCTTTGAGATAGAGATTGGTCCATATACCTAATTCAATAACAGAAAATGATAGCAAATAAAATGAATTGGTAGAATTTGTCAATAGACTACTAACATTACCAATTGCATATAAATACCTACAATCATAATCTTTTAACAATGTTCCTAACTCCTAAACAACCTTGTTCCCCTCACCTATGGTTTCTTGCACTAAAATAAAATTAGAACTGTGAATCTCCACCATCTGAGCAATGGAAATTATTTTTGAGGGACATATAAGACCTTGAATGCTTATATATAGAGAAATCACTTGGAATCCATGTAGGTATTTTGTCTTCAATATTAGTGAAACAACCTTGTAAAAAACCCGTTATAAGTGTGAAGCGATAAGGATAAACTACGACATAGTTGAAGTGAAGTGTGAATTAGAGGAGAAGGAAATCTGAACAAGAGGATATCCCCACACCATTCGAGGCCACATGACAGAAGAGGAGTAGACCCACAAAGTACTGAAGGAGAGATCCCTTGTGCTTGTTATCCTAGAGGAGACCCAGTTCTACGCCAAGAGGAAATCAAGACCACATAAAAGGAGACTCGGACGTATTAATTAAGTTAAAACATCAACCAAAAAATTAATCTTTGAAAATTGATTCTCTGCAGAGCACATAAAAATGAAAAATTGCTTAACTTCATAGAAATGCGTTGCGTAGATCACTAGGGCCATTTGACAAATGCATTAATTCCTTCACTGTATAGAAAATTTCACTTTTTTTATGTGTGATTGGGGGTTTGGAAATGCTTTGGGCTTACTAGGGTTTCGAATTTCAATGTTGTGTAGTAGAATGCACCTAGCTTCTCTAACTATAAAAATTTAGGGAAAACTTAGGATGGGAGTAAGTTTCTTGCATTCCTAATAGTCCAGAGATTTCGAATGTGAGGGTATGTCTCCAAATTATATCATCGACACCAGCATACAGAGGACCGATGAGCATCCCCACTTCCATATTCAACATTACCTAAATAAAAACATACCGTTAGCAACATACTAGCCCCAATTTAACCAAACCATCCCAATAATAAAGCTAAACCCTTAATCTAACTCAAGCCTCTAACCCAACCAATTATCAAGATCAAAACAAAATTCCTCACACATAAAAAAACAAAAAGAACAGAAGCTTTAAAAAAAATTCAACAGAAGAGTACAGAATTTGAGCAAGAGGAAAATGATATATATCATTTATAGGGATACTGCTTTGGCCTCTAAATCAATGCAAGTCATCATGTAGAATAGGCGGAAGAGTTTTACCTAGATCTTAATATTGTAGAGTGGTTAAGAAAAAACACATTATAGATATTAGAATGTGAATGTAATCATGTATCCTTTCTATATTTTGTTGTGCTTAGTCAATCCAAGAAGCTATGTATTTATTGTATCTGCTATTTTGTTGTGCTTAGTCAATCATGTAGCCTTTCTATATATCATCGAAGCTCTATATCTGTTGCCTTTGCTATTTTTGTTTTAATATATATTGAAATGTATCTGAAGAAAATCACTGAACTAGATACTTTCATATTATCAAGACTCTTATATTTTTAGGTTACAGTCATGATTGAATGGTGATAAATTCATACATACACATAGGTTATACATTAATGGGTGAATAATACTTGAAAAATGTGCTAGGTATGTCATACTTATTGTAATATGATATAAATGTGTAGAACATTCTGGCTCACTCAAATGAACTTTAGTCCAAGGGTAGCTTCTTCCATAAACAGTAAGGAATATTCTGAAGGAGCAAAACAATAAGATAATATCCAAGATACAACTCTCAAGTCTAAACTCTCACATATAAGAGAGTACCTTAATTGGTAAACCCCAACATAAGATTGTTTACTAGCAATCCTGAATGGAATTATTAATTCAAATAATGATGTATTTATGGATAATAAATGATGTATGAATGTTGCTTACTTTTGTACTCACTAAAAATTTCACTTATTTGTGATAAACAAAATTTTTGTTATCCTGATTCATATTTATCCTTGAGAGTTTCCCATAAAAGTGGACAGTGGACACTAAGTCATATCTAGTGAGTACCCAATGCCTTTATGGAATCTATGTACCTATCAACTTTGTCCAAGGCCAATCTGAATGTAGAGAGGGAAAGAAGCTACCTTGTCTCCATCTCATTAGTAAGTGATTGTTGCATTTGCCTGATATAGAGGATGGTTTCCAGCTTGTTATTAGCATTCCAACTTTAACACGAGGATATGGATGTAGTTTGTCTCCTTGTTATTAGCAATCTTGACACATTCAGAATCAACCACTTAGGAAGGACTAAAACTCCACACGAGCTGCAAATTGGGAGTGTTGTTGTTAGTTGGGGATTATAATCATTGTCATTAGTATTGTTCCTACTATAGTGTACATGGATATTGGTTATTGTTAACTATACAAGGGAACTGGTTGTGTGATGCATAATGTTCAGTTAGCATTGTGTATTGCATTTTTTTTATGTTACAATTAGATGTGAATTCCTATATAATGGACATGTATGTTTGCACAAGATTTGTAAAAGTTCAAATAAGTCATATTAAGTCTACAATGTCCTTAATTAGCTCTCCATCATTTCACATAGGTGTAGGAAGTGATTTGGGTAGGACCTTCCTCCCCTCCAGGAGAACTGAAAACGTCAGTGCAATATACTACAATGGTAACATTTATTTGCCTCTGTGTGAGAACCTTAGTATTAATGTTTTCACCAACAAACAATGATCTTGTCGGGACCGATTCTTAAACATGGATGTCCTAATTGAATGGGAACCTTGGTCACAAAGAGTCAAATTTAGGATTAGTGGGAAAAGAGATTTGAATATTTCATCGTACAAGAAGCCAGTTGTAGGGTTGGAATACCATAAAGCTTAAGGAGTATGTCTTGTTTAGAGGACATGTATTAGGACAATAAAAAATTTGTTTGTTTTAAGTTTTCAATAAGCCTATATAAGTTTCTTAAGAGGATTGCAAAAACCCCATAATATCGGTATTGGAGGAAGAAACTCATTTCCCACATTGTTGTGGACCTAGTTACTTTGAACCATTTGGATCATTGACTGAATCAAGCTGTTGAATTATTGGTTTAAAACATATATTAATGTTTACATTGTAGAATTTGTAGTAGAGAATAACCAATAATTTTCAAAGGAAGAATAAAACATCAAGAAACGGCTGCAAAGGAGGATTATTAGAGAGATCCCAATTTGGATTAAGGTTTTCGAGATTCTCTATCTCACCACCACGTCCTTTGGAGACTTGTATTCCTCATGCAAAGGTGTCACAAATTATAAAGATTCAAGGGATATGAAACAAAACGCCAAATAGCTCAAAACCAATCAAAAGTAAGAAAAAAAACTCAATCTATAGCAATGATGATAGATGAATGACTTATTTTGCATAAACAATGTAACACTAAAGATACGTAACAACTTGCACATTTATAGCTTTAACGTTATAAGGGAAATTACATTTTTCACCATTTTCATGAATTGACTGAAATGAAATGAGTGGACACATCCCTACCATCTAAGTTGGAAATGGGAGAGATTGTGTCTATAGATGACTAGGTGTATTCTCGCCATGTTGTTTTTTACTTTGGTTGAATTTTATACATCCAATTTAGATACGAAAATTGAATTTTGTCTTCAACGCAATTGCACACTACCATTGATTCCTAATTAATTTGAGTTGTATTTCCTATTTTTTTTTGTTATGGTCAAACTCTCATCAATTATATGGAGAATGAGGGATTTATCAACTCAAAAAAAATAAAAACAAATTTTAAATGAAATAAGAAAATCAAAATTAATTTCAACATAGAAAACTCACAAGTTTAGTTAAATAATCTTAAAAAATTTGTTGGAATACGTAACTCATACTTGTATGATAAATCCCATGACCTGTTGAGTAGGTGAAAAGACACGTGACCTGAGAGAATCGATTAGTATATAGAAAGGTTGAGTTAGTTGATAGAGATAAGGCTATGATAAATAATATCTTGACTATAGCAAAGAGAATTGTCAAGAAGAAACGATTACAAACCTTCATCTCTGATCTAGATCAATGGTTGAGATTTGTTCATCATTGTATATTTATATGTGTATGTTGTTAGAAATGAATCAATCAATCAAGATTCTTAGTCTCTCTCATTGTGTCATGATGTTTTCTAATTTGGTAGAAGAGCGAACCTGTGCATAAATTCTCATGGGAGGCCCAAGATAATGAAGGTTCCGAAAAAATTTAGTTTGTTGTGTTGTTCAAGATAGGTAAATGCATTTCATTAAGTTGTAGTTTTTTTTCTATATGGTTCAAAAATAAGTACATGTTTTCCTTATCTCTTGTGATCTCCCAATCATGTAGGATTTGTGAATCTATCTGTAAAAGTCTATGTAGAATTGTAAATCTATTTCCATGTATTGTGTTTTGATTTGTTGTTATATCTATTATTATTGATGTGTGTTGATTTGTTGCATGTTCTCTTGATGTAGTTGGACACTTTGTTGTCCTCTAGTTGTTGGTATCCAAATTGTTGATGTTGATGTGTAGATTGTTCAGAAGAGAGATTTTATTTTGTCCTTTGTTTATGTGGGAATTTACAACTTCAAGTATATAAATTAATATATGCAAGAGTGGGATACAAAATTCAACGAGATATATGATCCTCGTGTCAGACAATTTGCATATTATCATTTTCTCTATCACAAGTGCAATTTCAAGATTTTAAGTTAAGGGATCCATTCTAGAGAAAGACCCACAACAAAATATCATGTTTTCTTAATAATATTTATTGTATATTACAATATATTTCAACCAGGAACGCCAAAGGAATTTGGAGTGCATGTTCGGCTATACCTGACATTCCATGTTTAAGAGTTTGAATGCGTAAATGAAATGTGACAAGGAGAATGCCCACTGAAAAAGGTTAAGCATGGAATTGGCACATCAATTAAGTTTGACAAACCAATGTCATAGGTTGTTGTGTCGGAAGTGTCCATAATCCAACAAACAACATTCTATTTAGACATGCTTGTGATCCTAATCTTTGTAATGGGAAAAAGAGAACAATATTGTCATTGTACTTGTAGTGAATGTAATTGGAATATTGTTGTAAGGCCTATTAAGGATATGTATACCATTTTAGATGGTCTGGGTTATGGTGCCTATTTATAGGTGGGTTGTATTCCCCAAGTTCTTGTAAGCCATGTTAAGTAGGCAAACATGTTGTAGTGAAATGGCACATGTGATGTTCTCTCATAGGTAGAAATATTGTGGCATCAAGTTCTGTAATTGAGCAATGTAAGAGGTATGGGGGTGATAGGTTTACCCATATGCTAGCTTGACATGGATTAGAGAAGTTGAATATTTGATTAAGGGGGGAATGTGTGATTATGAGTTGGTTGGGACTAAGAGAAAGTTTGGCATGTTGATGAACCATGTAGGTGAAAATGATTTTTAGAGAATTGGAGAGTACAACGAATGGAACCCATGTGTCTCAATGGATGTATTAATTTTTATATGGAAATCAATGATTAGTGTTATGCAAGTACAAAAGAAAGAAGTAGAAGGTTTAAGGACGAAGCCCATCGTGAAGAAATATCAAGTTAGTGTGTGTACTATAAAATAGTTTCCCCATCATGATGGTTCATGGTCAGCAAAACTGATCCAAAAACAAGATCTTTGCTACTCTATGACGTTAACATGAATTGAATAAAGAGCATGAATGAAGCTCACAAATCCATAAGAAGAGAACCAAACAGCATAGACAATACGCACATAAAGACAACAATTTGATAATGGAGTTCGTCCAGGATGGACTATGTCTCTGGGCCTACTTCTCAATAGGAGGGCCGATTTATAATCTCAGCATGAAGGAAAAATACATGGAAATGATACAATGATACCTTGGAGATAATGGTCAGGAAGATAACCACTTCCCAAAACACAACAAGACTGCTTCCAACAACTCCAAAGCCTGAAGACGGTGTAAAACGAGTATGAATACTCGTACCTTCCTCCTGCAGAGCTACGCAATCTCCCTTATCTCCTTTAGCTACAAAGTATCCACTCCAAAGCATGAGTGGGAAATGGAAAATGAATGGGTTTATATAGGTTGTATTTCCCTTCTTCACATGACTCTCATGGATTCCTTTGGTTGCAACTAATTTGCCTATCTTGGCCTTGGTTACAACTTCTCCAAGTTGGTTTTTGGGTTATGGTTTCAACCACCCATATAAGTGGCATATTTATTTTAAAACTTTGCTTAAACTGAAAACCAAATATGTGAATTAGTTTTATAAACCAAACTTTGTTATAAAATAGAGTTGGTTTAAAAACTCACTTTTACCCCATCTCGTATAGTTTTTGAGGGGCACATGTCGAAATAATTCGCGTGCACTTAACCATTTCATTGTATCCATTGCAATGGTGATAACCATTACATGCTGGCACGGTTACATTTTATGTGGACCATTCAGAGCTCTCGGTTACATCTCCGAAGTGGATGACCAGGGGTCAGGGCTAGCCCCGACCCCTTTTCACGCCCATATGAAACAAGCAGCAACTTTAAATAGTTTCACGCCCAATCCATTGCCAAGAAATATCTTCTGGTGCACTGGTAAAGAGGTTAGGGAAGTAGATATGAGGTTGCCAGTTCGAATCCTGTAGAGGCTGAGAATGCCAAACTTTTGGCCAACATACGACTGCCACATGGCGAGAGTGGATTGGTCCACTCGGTCGCCACATCAGTGACCGTACCGTTGACTAAGCCGACAACTGGAATGCCCGTACTGCTGAGCTATTTGCGAACTGAGATCATAGTGCTGACTAGAATTCCAACTGGACTGCCAATGTCTGCTATGTCACCTGCCAGCTCACGACCGTACTGCCATGTGTCACCTCATCATTGGTCCGTACTGTCGATTGGATTGACATGTCATCCATTCGTACATGCCACGTTTTGTCATCTCATTGGTTTGTACACATGCCACATCATCATGTCTGTACAGTATGGATTCCACGTGTCACCCTACCAGTAGTGCCACGTGGCACCTCCATTTTGCCAAATTTGCCTGTTTCATCAATACAACAGAACGCGATAACTTTCTCATACAGCGTCCGTTTGAGGTGAAACGAACGCTGTTGGAATCATCTTGACGAGCCCTTTGATCTGACGCTAGTTTTGCTAAGATTGGAGGACTTAAAATTTTTTGCCTTCTTGGATCCTCCTGGATAAAAAAACCTCTTGTTGCGCCAAATGGAAGTTCGTGGTCAGCTAGAAAGCACCTAATGTGACACATGGTTCGTGGTAAGCAAAAGAACTGAAGATACAAACAAGTATTCATTAAGGGAGGGTGTTGGAATATGTGACTCATACTCGTTGTATGATTAATCCCATGACTTGTTGAGAAGGTGAAAAGATAGGAAACCTGAGAGAATGGATTAATATTTGGAAAGGTTGACTTAGTTGATAGAGACAAGGTTGTAAATAATAGTCTCTTAACTAGAGAAAAGAGAACTATCTAGAAGTAACAATTATAATTACTCATCTCTAAGATAGATTAATAGTGGAGAGTTATTCATCCTTGTATATTCATATATGTATGTTGTTAGCAATGAATCAATCAAACAAGAATCTTAATCTCTATCATAACTTGGTTTTTAATTAAATTATGAGAACAAAATTTGATTTTTTAATGAGCATTTCAAAAATTTAACTTATTAAATCAACATTAGAAAAGCTTATTACAAATTAACCAATAATCTCAAATTTCACATAAACATGGTTTTTAATTAAATTATGAGAACAAAATTTTATTTTTTAATGAGCATTTCAAAAATTTAACTTATTAAATCACCATTATAAAAGACTATTACAAATTAATCAATAATCTCAAATTTCACAAATTTGGATATAAATTTTCCCCTACTGTGTAAAACCAAACAATTACACATATTTGTAAAAATAAAAAATAAAAATATTATAATCATATAAATATATGATGATATTACAGAAACACTCACAATCTTATAAACTGTAGTAAAATATTAATACTAAAATTTAATTGACTTGAGTAGTAAAAATAAAAATAATTAAACGAAGAACATATAAAATTTAATTTGAAATTATCTAATTTTTAAAACACATTTATGTAATTACATATAAATTTCAATTCCTAGAACTAGTGGCGGGGATATAGCGATTCCTATTTCTGTCATTATGAACTACTCCACCCAGGCGCTGGAACACGCTGTCTCTCCCCTGATCTGTAGCTATATTCCTGGATCTGGTGGCCAGGATATAGCGATTACTATTTCTGTCATTCTGAACTACTCTACCCAGGCACTGGAACACGCTCACTCTCCCATCATCTGTTGCTGCTGAGTCTCCCACTATCTCGATATTCATGGATTTGCCGTCGAGTGGCACACTGTTGTAGCTCTTCATCACCTATAACACATCCTCTCTGCTGCCGTAGTAAACCTATGTAGTTCCCATTCTCCTCGTGATGAAGCGTGGAGCATCTCAAAAGCCCAAATCGGTCGAACAATTCCCAGATCTTTCCCACAGAGATGTTTTTGTCTAAGTTTGATATGTACAGTTTTGACATCATCATCACATTTTTTCAGGTATTTCTTGTTTTTGGGGTAGCGGGGTCCATAAAAAGTATGCCGAGTGGGTACTCATTGGATGCGGAATTTAGTTCTACATCCAATGAGCTCCCCCAATCAAAATTTGAGTAAAAACACGGGGAGATATGTCGAAAATACAAACAAAAAAGTAGTTTTTTTCTTTTCTTCCTCCAAAATTAATAAATATTATTTTATTATTTTAACTATTATTTTATTATTATTTTTTAGGCGGCCCATTTTGAGATGAAATTTCCTCTAATGAAAGTGCTTTATAGTTACAGACTAGGAGGAGACGAGTGTCAATGGGAAAACAAACTATTTCCAAGCAGTGGAACATACCTATGCTCAATGCAAAGACACATGTGTAGGATAATGACGCTCGGGGGAAAGTCCCCTCCTAGGAAAATGGGGAATCAAGCTACAAATGATATTTAAAATGGCTCTGCATGGCTAGAGATGAGACAAGGTCGGGCTACATAGCCGATAATCAAAGTTAGGGAAGCTGGCACTAGGCTCAATGAGGCAGGAAAAACTCATGATAATGCAATTACAACTTGACATAAGAGAGTCTTGGGGAAAAAGGATAGCAAAAATATCAAGAGGAGTATGAGTCTCTTGGGCAAAGAAATGGTGATACTATACAAAATACTTCCACACCCTAAAGGAAAAAATGTTGGCATGTGCACCAAATGCAAAAAAGGATCTAACTAGGGCACCCATGTATGGTCAAGCTCTACCATTCACATCATGACACTTCTAAAACAACAAGAAGGTTCCGTGACAAGATAGAATGGGTTCGTGCTTAAGGTTATAATGAAATTGTCATAAGGTCATGCAAAGTGTAAATGGATGTGAAATCTAACCTATATGATAGTTTAGACATAATACTTAAAATCGACACAAACAAGTCAAAACCGCAGTCAAAACAGCGCTCAAAATGGACTCCTACATCATCAGATTAGTCCAAAACGGTCCAAAATGGTCAGAAACAGTTCAAAACTATAGAAAGGGGGTAAAAAGTTTCAAAAATTTCAAGACATTTCTATAAATAGTAAAAAATTCAAAAATTCCATATCATTTGAAATTTTTACCCATTTGAGCTCAAAACTTCCAACGTGAATTTCAGGAGCTTCGTCCAGAGAAATTTGACACCGTTTGTTCTAGGTAACTTCTCATGTCCTCCTGTTCCATTTTCATGCAAATGTTTTTAATCTCCATGGTCAATTTTTATTTTTAGGCCAATTTAAAATAGTCATTTCATCCCACACGAATATCAGGGCTTTTTCTGCGTATAGGGATGGCTATATGCAGAAAAACCTCCCAAAAATGTGTACATACACGGTTGTTTTGCAAACAGTCATGTATGTGGTCACGCACAAGGTTTTTTAAGGTAAATAATGACCAAAAACTATTTTTAATGTGTAGGATGGTTGTAGAATGGATGGAGAGGGAACATGGAGATGTAGAAGAGGTTGTTCGGGGTGATTTAATGGCTCAACAAGCTCTACGTGCATGTGGGATATATAAGTTTTGGTGTCTTGGCAGCCTAAGGGACAAACCAAGACTCCTGCAGATGCTAGTAGACTACTGGGATCCAGACTCAGAGTCTTTTCATATCAACGGGATGTCCCTCACTATATAGGTGGAGGACATATATTTCATTACTGGATTGTCCCGACAGGGAGAGGTGGTGACCCTATGCTCTCGCGGGCCCGAGGGTGGCCTCACCATTGATGAGTACAATTTTGTAGACTATTTTCCGAACATGGAAACTGTTGGGATTCAAATATTGACAAACTCCATCCAGGTACTAGGACTGAAGGCCATACTATTGGCACTTGGCAGGATGGCTGGTCTAGCATCACTCCGCCATGCCTCACAGCCATTGATGTTCTATGCAGTAGAGTGTATGAGACACACAGTGTATGATTGGAGCACTGTGTTGTTGAGTAACATGAAGCAGTAGCTCAGTGACTGCAAGATGGGCAGGGTGTGATTTGGTTTTGGCAGCATACTGAGCACGTTCTTCTTTGAGCGTGTACCAGGGCTAATCCCTAGAGTTGATGTTCCTCCACACAGGGTTCAAGATACAACCCAATGACAATGGGAAGATGCTATGCACAGACTAGGCGGAGGTGGGGTTTCTAACCCCTACCCAGCGGACTTCTTTCCATGGTGGCGGTGGCAGATTATTGCCATTGATGATTATCCCTATGCATGAATATATTTATGGGGATATCTGTACATGCTCGTACCACCAGGAGCAGCATACGGTGATATAGGTAACGAATCCCAAACGCTCTTTTTTAAGTTTTTTGAATTATTAAATTTATTGTGTTTTTTTTTATATATTGACTCAAAATACATGTTTTGATGTGATGATACATAGTGAAAAGATGTCATGTGTATGCAGATGTTGGATGATGGTGGCCTGATGGTTTCCCTTGTCATAAATGGAGGGGAAGAGGAGATGACATCATGGGTATGTATGCGGAGCAGACGCTCCAAAGCATCCACACAAACTTTGTATGCTTGACACATAGGGTACCCATGGCACAAGTCGAGGACTTTCCTGAGGCGATGCAGCACCAGGTGGTTGGTGTACCATGAGCATGGGTTCAATTATTTCGATGACTAGATAGAGCCATGGTGTGCTAGCACTATCAGAATCCCCCTCCTCCTCCATAGGCTTAGAAACCTGAGAGTGCTTCATTTTTGCAATATCGTGTATTATATTTTGCTGGCTTGGAAGCCCCATTTTTGTATTATGACACTTATGTATTATGACGTTATATTTTGGATGTTTAATGAAAAAATTTTATGATAATCGATTTTATTTTACATGTGTGTAAAAATGTATGTTTGTAATATGCTTATGGTCTATGAAGCAAATGCCAATCTAACACATAGTTAGCATATGAGTCAACAACTTGATTAAAAATTATTGAAACATGTATGTATGTTATGTTCTCAAATTGTCATTATAATAATCTCACACGTAAGAATCTTCGTAATAATGTCAAGTCCCTAACACGATACAAGCCATTAAGCTGTGACACTACTAACTATGAATCAAGATGTACCTCAAGAAAGAGAACACCATGTGAAATGGCATCCCACAAAAACTCGATAACTGCACTAAACTCATTAACATTGTTGAAAGAAGGCTGTAAAAATACGCCTCCTAAAGACAATACTTGACTCGTAGGAGAATAAATCACCCAAGCAACAGAAGTTGATTTTTGAGTGTGGCGGCTAGCACCATCACCAAATCCTATGTAAGCGGAAGATTCCATTGACATCTGCCATAAGAAAGGAAAGATAATCAACAAACCCTATCACCATAAGAAAACCTAACTATGCAAAAAACTATATAATAATATACAATAATCAGCCCTCGCTGAAAATCACGCATAGTATTTTTTAAGATATAGCCCATTGCTAGGATCTGCCAAGGTTGTCCCTTCATAATACACCAACTCATAGTCTCCTTTCTCTAACACAGGTTTGACTACATAAGGACCATGCCACATGGGATTAAACTTCCCTGACCCCAAGGGTTCTTTAGCTTGATCCCACAAAAGGACAAAATCACCTTTACTAAACCTCTTTGGACAGACAGACTTATCATATTGGACCTTAAAACAGTGCTTATTTACTTCTAGAGCCACTAAGGCATCTCGGCGCTGATCGTTAAGCTGCTCTAAGTGGACCAAATTTTCCTCCAATGTGGAAGTGTCTGGTAAAAGCTCAATAGCTAGCTTCAATGAAGGGATTTCACATTCAACACGAAATACAGACTCCACTCCATGTACGAGTTGATATGGAGAAAAACCGGTGGCAGTCTTAACCATGATCCTATAGGCCCACAAAGCAGGATATAACATGATATGCCAATTTGTCTTGCTATGTGTGATGGTTCATTGGAGAATAGACTTAAGTGATTTGTTCACTGCTTCAACACGTCCATTCACCTGAGGGTAATAAGAAGAGGAATTCTCCTGCTTATACCCTAACTTCGAGGACAAATCTTACATCATTCTATTTTGAAAATGCCTACCATGGTTAGTGACAAGCTCTTCAGAATGTCAAACTGAGTAATAATTTGGTTGAATGCGAAATGCGCGACTGTCTCACCGTTGGATTTAATCGTGGGCATAGCCTCAACCCATTTTGTGAAATAATCAACAGTCACTATAATGTGATGATGCCCCCCAATCGAAGCTGGGTTGAAATATATGAAGTCAATACCCCACTTGGTGAAGGGACTGGTGGTGAGCACATATTGCGTACAAACACCTAGAAAGGGTGACACTTCTTGACCGCATTGACATAATCTTTGAATATTGACGGCCAAAAATATCCCACTCTTAAGATTTTTTGGGCTATAGAAAGCCCATATAAATGACCACCACATGCCCCTCCATGGAAATCATTCAACACAACCTCAGCCTCATCATGGGTTAAACAACAATGTAAAATGGAATCTACCCCATGGCGGTACAAAGTGTTGTCCACTATAAGGTAGTTCTTAGATACATGACATAATCGTCATCGCTCATCCTGTGAAAGGTGAATAGGGACCTTCAACATTTGAAAATATGTGATGATATCCCCATACCATGGATCCAAAGTTGAGATAAGTAAAATATGCTCATCGGCAAATGTATCCTCATAAACCTCCTCCTCCTCCACGCTTGGAAAATCATAAATGAGCTCCGCAAAAATAAACGATTTCTTCGATTTTGCTGAAACAAATTCCAAATTGAATTCTTGCAAAATAACAATCCACTTATTATACTTTCCCCCCATCATCCTTCTGGTGAGGATGAACCAAAATGGATTGACATGAGCTACCACGAAGGTCTGGTGAAGGAGAATGTAATGTCTCAATCTATGAACTGCATGAACGGTGGCTAAGGCAAGTTTCTCCACATGGGAGTAATGGATTTACGCATCTATAAGTTTTCATCTTAAATAATATATGACATGCTTATGGAGCTTCTCATCCTCCTGAACCAAAACCATACCAATCATCTCCATGGATGCGGCCACATAAATCAAAAAGTAAGGGGTATAGTTGGGTGGACTAAGCACAAGGGCCGATGCTAAGGCTCACTTAAGAGAACCAAAGTACTCTCGGGCTTGCTCATCCCAGCAAAAGGTAGTGTCCTTCTTTAAAGGAAGCATAAAGCCTTTAGTCAAATTGGCAAAGTTAACCATGAATCTCCACAAGAAATTTTCCATGCCTTGAAAACATTGAAGATGTCTAATATTGCATGGGGGAGACAATTGAGGTATTGCCTCAACCTTTAAGGGATCGAATCTTATACCCTCCTTAGAAAAAATGAACCCTAGCAAGCGACCAGACTTCACGCAAAAGATGCACTTATGAGAATTTAACCTAACCAGGTAATGGCAGCATCTTTCGAATACTAATCTCAAATGGTATGGATGACCGTAATCTCAACCAAGAATGAGTAGAAAGGTCATCCAAAAAGACTTCAATAATTGTTTGGAGATCATGAAAAATGAAGGTCATATCCCACTGAAATGTGGCTCCAATTTTTTTAAGACCGAAAGGAATCTTTCGATATGCAAACATACCCCAAGGAAAAATAAATGCAGATTTGTGTTGATCCCCGGGTTTGATCTGAATTTGATTATATCTGGAAAATCCATCCATGAAGGAAAATACATTGCTTCCCACACACTCATCAAAAATTTGATCAATAAATGGTGTGGAAAAATTATCCTTAGTACAAGCACGATTTAAATCACGAAAATCAATGCATATACAAATTGTTCCCCATTTCTTATCCACCGGAATGGGGTTTGAAACCCACTCTATCAAGGGAACAGGATATATAAAAATGGATTTTAACAGCTTCTCTATCTCAGCCTTAATAGCGGGTTCTTTTCTAGGATTCACCGCATGCAAACATTGTCGAATGGGCTTCACATTCAGATAGGTCTTAATTTCATGTTCGGCAATATGAGGGTTGATACCTGGCATTTCCTCGTATGAACAAGCAAATATGTCATGAAACTCTTTGAACAGCTCGGTATACTCCTTAATCTCATCAGGGGAACAATCAGCCCCAATGTAGACATTCTCAATTTGGTCAGCATCGTGAGAGATATTGATAGGAATAGTAGGTGATATATTCTCCATGTTCCCATTAGCCATCTGACCACGAGAGCTCAATGGAACCATAGGACTACCAATCTTCTCACTAAGAATATCCCTAAATCCCTCATGCTCCAAATGGTCAAGCTCGGGAAGAAAATAGGATCTATGATGTAACTCTTCCCAAGGTGGTTCAACCCTAGACATGGCCTAAATAATGGCTTCATCTAATGTAAAAACATCATCCAGGAAATCATGTGCATGAGAGGACTCAACTGCCCATGCAGGAAGCACATATGGGTCCTCCTCCTCTATCCGCAAAGAGGAAGGACTAGGCTCTGCAACACAATCAAGATTTGCTTGATATGCTATCATTGCTGCAGGTAATAACATGTCTGTTTCGATAAGCCCATTTGAAGGACTCGGTGAAGGAAGAATCCAAGGATCTTCCATATAGGTAGTGAGAAAAGACACTGAATTCAATGAAGATGAAGCCCCACCGACATTAGATCCAATCATTTGAATGGGTGCAGCACAACTAAAGGTCCCCATAAGGGATGGATTCATACCTACACCCACACTCCCAGTTTCCACCTAAGAATGATTGATAATCGGGATAGAAGCTCCCGATGATGCATTAACACTCGAATTTTTGAATGATGTCTGATTAATCATAACAATCTTCCCATTAAATGGAAATCATTCTACTCAAAATAGAGAAGTGGTGACATATTTTATACTATACATCCAATTTCAACCCAATAAAAGATTCTAATCCAGGGGCAGATACCCACCTCAACCTCGATCACAACGGTCTTCCCTCCAAAACAGACCTTAAGAGAAGGAAGAATTTCGTGTGCCGAAATGATATACCATCAAATTTAGTAAACATTTTAGCAGATTGAGACAACTTGGGAAAACCCAAACCCTTCCAGCATGACAAAGACATCACAAAAACAGTAGCGCCTTCGTCAATCATAGTGTGTTTGACGGTCATGTTAAGACACTCTACATGAATCAAGAGAGACATGTAGTAAGGAAAGCGATGCTGTATTCCCATGGTTTCAAATTTGATGATGAACTAAGAGCTACCATCATTAACCCCAAGAGAATAAAGAAAACATTTCCTTTGTAAAGGACAACTCTGAAGTACTTCAAGCACAGACATCGCATAAGGAGTTTGTCCCAAATCCTTGACAATAGAATAGTTCTGGGCGGCTCGACATTAGGATTGTGCCCCAAACGATTTAAGACTCCCTTAGGAATGCGAGGTACAATATCAGGTTTATCCATAGGGTTTTAAATATGCAAAGGACTCTCGGGTGGAGCGGGTTCCTTCCCATGGTTCGGTTGTGACGAACCATAGTCTTTCGCACGAGTCACAATCTTAGAAGCACACACCATGTTGATGCAAGAATGACTAGTATTGGCTTCTGACGGAATTTGATCTCTACCTTATGCATAATGAGGATCATGGGTTCTCAAGTTCCTATTTTGATTATGGGGTAAAGGATTGGTCAGTACAGCTGGGCCTTATGCTATGATCCTCGAGGCATCTTCCATACAAGGGTACAAGTGAGTGAGGTGGTCATCCTTACACAATTTGCAAGGAAACTTAACCTTACATTTAGAATGCATGTCCCCCCCAGCAATGCAGGGGTTCTTGTCATTAAAATAGGCATTTTCATTCTTATTTCCACCCTTATGATTGTTTTTACCCTTTTTCTTATTCCTTTCGATCTGTTGGTTTCCCTTCTGGTCTGACGATTGCATGGAAAGTACACTCTCCATTTGGGTGGGTTGAGATGAAGCTATAGCTTGTCCCAAAATGGATTGATTAATAGACAATTGAATCACTTGTTTCATAATCGAATCCATAGGTTTGGTACTTGTACAACCCACAATTCCATAGGCATGTGGTCCAGCCTTGATCTTGGGATCAAAACTAGAACATGGAGTGTTAGGTATGATCTCATATAGAAGTTCGGATTGAGCATAAATCAAATCCAATTCCTGTTCCCTAAAAATTGCTTGTTCCTCATTCTGGACTCCGGATGTAGAAAAATCCTTCGCAATTTAAGGTAGCAACGATTTAACTAACCACTCAAGGAGAAATTTTGGCGGTATGAAAGCTTTAATCAACCTCTTCCATCTATGCTACTCTTGGATATGGTCCGAGATATGTGTAGCTTTGTCATGTCAAAATGTCGACAAGAGTTCTGTACCAACATCGTAACGCATGGGTAGCTAGAAGTGATTGAGGAAATTCATAGAAAGATCATAAAAAAAAACGAATGCCCCACTCGGTAACTCTATATACCATTTCGTTGTAGGCCCGGTGAGGGTGTGTTGAAATAGGCTTAAATGGATGGAGTCATCATGTAAGGAATTGGAAGAGCACCAAAGGTGAAAAGTAGTGACATGCTCACTAGGATCTTCTCTTGATTTTCCCTCGAGTTTGGAAATGTCCGACGGAAGCTTGTTAGGGATAGCCGGCTAAGTCAGGTCATGAGATACCAGATCGATCATTAGTCTCAACAAGTCAGGTAAGTTTAATGTTGCGAGGAAAGGGATCCTAGGTTGAGCTAGTCTATTCCGTGCTTCGTGATAGTTTTGGTTTATATAAGGCTGACTACTGTAAATACCATGACCTTGGCCATAATATCCTCCTCCCGTTTAACCCCTTTAGGGATGCATGGAAGCACTATTATGTGGTGTACCTTGACTATGCGATGCTACAAGGCCATAATTAGAGAAGTAAGCAAGTTTTTGATACCCATACCCATAGGGTTGATAGTTCTGTCCATACAGTGGCCCATAAGGTTGTCCATGAGAAGCTCCATAATATGTCCCATGGGATGTCCCATGAGAAGTTCCATAATTAGGGATATGGGGAACTCCTTACAATGGACCGTAAGACAATCCAAAAATAGGAATATGACCTCCCGAGACAACAAGAGGTACTTGACTCTGAGATACTACCATGCGAGTAGTCGTTGTACGAACATGACTAGTAGCAACATTCCGGCCCAAAGGACCATGTGAATGAGGGGGAGGAAGTGTTGTCAAGAATGCATTTGAAGGAGTAGGGTTTGAGGACGAAGCGACATTTGAAGGGATGTAAGTGGAATTCCATATGGTCACTTGTCTCATTTCTGGTATCCGCATATGATTACTAACGCTAGGTCTAGGACGGACATGTGAGGTAGCCTCCACCATCGGGATGGAAGGTGCAATGTGACTAGTGCTCCCAAATATCTCTGCATGGAAAGGAATAGAAGTGCCCCTAGGTGTAGTTCTAGGTTCAATTTCTGACTCAGCATGATGTGCTAAATCGTGTGCAGGGACATCAGGCATGCCATAACGAACATGACTAGTGCTTGTGGGTTCATGATTAGTCTCATCACATGGAAACCAATACCGATGATCCGTCAATGAGTGATCATAACTAGAATGTGAAGGATCATATACAGGAGTAGAATCTACATCCCCAACCTCTTGAGGCAGAGAAGACATCTCAGGAATCTCATCCTTGCAATCTCCCATCATGTGTGAATCAATGTGAGAATTAGTCCGCTCAAACTCTCTATTTCTCTCTCCCAAAGGAGGAGGAGATGTGGAAGGTGGAAGTCTTGCTAAATGACGAGAATGGTGAAGTGCTGCACCCAAATCCACAATGACCCAAAAAATGAAAAACACTATCTCCAATCATAAAAACCCTTCAGCTATAACAACCAGGGCATAGTGGTTACCGAGAATTCAATAGAGAATGAGCGTAGTTGCAAAAATAATATCAGACAAGACCTGGGGGAATCAGGGTGCATTGGTTAATGAGGATTCCTTAGAGAATGGACTGTAGATGAAAAGTAAGACCTGGGAAACCAAACTATAAGAGGGAATATGTGAGGAGGCAGAACGTTGTTGAGTATGCTCATAAAGAATGAACTCTTGTTGTGTGAGCACTTTGTGTTAGGAAAGAGTTGGAAGAAATACTTTCCGTGTGAGCACTCTGTGTTAGGCAAGTGATTTCTCACTTGAATGTCGAACATGAGGTTAGTCATCTCCAACATTGTTTAGCACTACCTCCCCCTTTAAATAGTCAATTCAATTGTTTATATAGGCGATCATGATAAGATTCCTTTCTGAACAATAGCCATCATAATCAATTCATTTTTGAGTTGTTCAACTGAATCGCCAATTTCTGAGTTTTAATTTAAATAGGTTTCAATCTATAACTTTTCATAATAATCAACCATCCAATACACATCTATTATCTTTAATTTATGGACTCCCCTCCATTCATCGAATTTATTCCATCCCTTTCTTTGATCATATCCTTTTCTTCTCTTCTTAAGGTGAGGTTTTTTTTAAGCTACAAATTAAAATCCAATATTTGAGTAAGAAAAACAATCAAATTGATAGTTTAAATTCTGATTTCTATATGAAAGAATAATAAAGCAAAAAGATATCTCCTTTCTGTATTGGTAAAACAATCACGGTAATTTTTAATTTCGCCTTATAATTTCAATATTCTCTTGATTCATAATTAACTCCTTTCATTGCCATTTCAAGTACTTCCCTAAGGTAACTCCTTGACTTTGTAGCGTATGTCATTTTGATATGTTGAAGTCATTAGATCATGATTTGATGATCTTTATCACTTGTTACTTTTACTATCTTATGACCATAATTTACTCTCGATCGTTTGCAGTCAATCTAATCCTTGGTTGATGGTAATTTTAAATATAAACAAAATTTCCCATATTGAATATGGTAGAACATTTATGATGTGTGAGCATGGAAAACTATACTTGTGATCTAGGGATATCTTGTAACATCTTTTTAAACAATATCTCCTTTTTTAAGGGTGATTTTTCAATTCTCTCAAGAATAGTGCCTTCTCATCACAACAGAATCGATCTTTTAAAAATTGAATATATATTCCCCTTCAATGGCTGATAAGTTCCTTCACTTGCGGATTATCAAATTAATGAACTAAATTAATGAACTTGAGACTTGGTGATTTTTTACATTAGTGTCTTCTTCTCAATGACATGTCCTCAATGGCGTCGGGATCTTCTTAACCTGTTTTGGGAATGTCATGAACCAAATTCATAGAATCCACATTTACTTTTTCTTCCTCATACATGACAATATAACACTGAAAATTTCAACGTCTTGATATTCGAGCATAACTAAGTGAAGCCGTAAAATATATATAATAACATAACACGTTGATACTAGATTATTATAGAATAGAAGTGGAAAATAATGTGATATATAACTATATCTAAATTTCATAAATGGATAATCAATGCACTTTTATAACAAGAGCCACGTGGTGGCAATGTCCCCGATGTTGTTACTAGCTGTGTTATTACTATGAAGAAAAGTTTTTGCAATGAAAATAATTGTTGAAGGAGTTGTTTTTTTCCACTTGATATATCGAAGATAAATAACAATAGTTTAAAAGTAAAATTGGACCCCATCAAAACTTCATGAGATGAGATAACTTAGATCTATTTGACAACTAATTTAATTAACGTAATAAACACACAAGAGTTCTATATACAATTTATTTAGGTTGGAAAAAAATAAACAAAATATTTTTAATAGAAAAAATAACTTCAATTTGAATAATCGTTCAACATAATTTGTTTTTTTCTTGTTTTTTTATTAATATATGGACAATTGAAATTAATTGAAGTGAATGGTAACTGCTTAATAACTCATCAACAACAAAGTAGAGAATGTCACATAAATGAAATGAATACGCGTGGTACTAGTGATGTGAACGTATTGACGTATATGTGAATTCTGACGCCAAAGTTTAAGGCTTGTCGTTTGATAGTATTTTTATTTGATTAATTTTAATGTATTATTTTATAATAATGAGAATAATATTTATTTTTATAAAATACATTTCTACATTACATATTTTGATTACACATTTACAAAAGTTAGTATTTTAGTCATTTATATATTTAAATTCAAACTTATCAATTTCCAAAGGATTAAATCATTTTAGAATCATGCTCTATCTCCATTTCCATTCTAGCAGTCATTTCTCCATCCTTGCCTTCCTCTCTTGCTTCCACTTCCCTGCTACTACATGTTGTAGCCATGGCTTGCTCATAGGTCGTCCATTCCTTGGTGAAAGGATGAAGAAGATTCATTGGATGATTGGAGATTGTATATCTACAATTAATAATCAGGTTGCCAACCCTAACAAGAAACACATGATATTTAGAATGGATGATATAAGCTCTGATCATTGACAATTTGAAGCAGAAAATACATACTAGCCACAAGCACGCAAGTTGCGCCATGATATTAGAATGGATGATATAAGCTCTAATCACTGACAATTTGAAACAAAAAATACATATTGGCCACAAGGTGCAAGCTGTACCAAGAATATCAAAATGTTTTATAGCATTATCGATATGAGATTTCAAACACTTCTTTAGAAAATATATAGAGACATGTTTGATTGAGCCCATATCAAAATTTAAAAATGCATAAGATATATACAAACACGCTTGATATATACAAAAGATTTTAAAATTCTTTATAGAAAAATGTGTTATATGAGATATCCAACACTTGCGGAGAAACACCTCTTTCAGACCGTTCCTGTTACGTTGAAAAATAGGAAGATACACACTAAAAATCAGATAGTATATTGCATTTTACTGTATTTAGAAAAAACCATGCCCAAAATTAATTTATTGAATAAATAGTCGCTTGAAAGAGACAATATTCATCTATGGGTTAGATCAGTTGAGTGTTGAGGAGAAAGATATGGAAATAATGATCTCACAAGGTAAGGAACACTGGAAAAATTTGTGCAATAGCTTATAAACGAAAACTCACCTAGTTGTACCTTGATGGGTGGTTTGGCTATTTCACAAATGGTTGAGTCCTGATACATTTATTTTGTTGATTTGGTATTCTTTTTTTATCAATAGACATGAGGAGTGAACAAAACATACCATGTCTTTTCCCTAGCCTCCCTTTATAACAATTGCAGGTTGGATTTTGTTAGAAAATTTCTATGAAATTTAGTAGTAGTGAAATTTTTTAATATGTGTGTAGATGAAATTTCGTAGAGGTTGAATTTTCAAGAGGCTTGTAAATCACCACATGGAATTATACATCTTTCAAAGGTATGAAACATAATGCTGCAACAACCATGAATTATTTTGATTTCGTTCATGTAAAATAGTTAATAGAGCAGTTAATAGCCTTGCAGGTTTGGAGGTTGGAAATATTCGATCAAATTTGTCAGAAGTTAAATTTTTTTGAAGGATCCACCAACAAGCATGTCGTAGCCCTGAATCGTCCTTCTTTGCTTCATCGGATTTTGAAGTAGTTCTAACGTGTGGTCTGCCAAGGGATAAACATTTAATGTGTTTCATTATCTTTATACACAAATACGCAATGATAGTTATTACCTAGGGTTAATGCACTATATTAGGGTAGTATACTATTGTGAGTACATACAAGCAAACCATTTTTTAACAAGCCGTAGTAGAAATGTTGCATATTCTATACTTTCAGAATTGTAAAATCATGAAATATATGTCAATTATAAATGACAATTATAATTATAAACATTATATTATATATTAAACATTATAATCATAATAAAAACATAGACTATATATATTTTAATTGGATCTACTACATCTGGATATCCAACTACTACCACCTTTGCGCGAGCTGCAGAGTCATTCGCTGACTCTAAATCAATTGCAAATATAACCTTAGATTTGATATTTTTCTCTTCGTTGTTCAATATACCTTTATATAATGAAATATAAAGATGCTAAGCAAGGCACTGGTCCAATTCTATCATTTTGTTAAAAGGGTAGAACCATTTGTATAATTTGGTGGAGATATTATAATCCATCATAATAGAAAAGAAATAATTGGAGCATTTTGCAGCTCGATGCATAACGATTGATCCATTCTCATGAAAAGAGGAGTCAAGCTAATTGAGTATTGCAGTTTTGTCAGTAAGCCAGATGTTTTACATGCCCAAAGAGAATGCATACATTGTGTCTGGCTTTGGTTAATGAGTGTCTATGCTAACTAACTTTGTTTTTCGTTATATAATTTTAAAGTTCTTAATGATTGCAAAGTTTCAATTAAAACGGAAAGAAAAGAAAATTTAAGATAAAGAAGCTACCATAACCATAACCCATCCCACATGTTGGTGAAGGACAGAATGTAAGCAGTGTAGGAAGGCACCATAGCTGTTCAATCATATGTTTCATTTGATTTGATCAATTTCTATGATGTATGGTTAATATGCGAGAAAATTGAAAAAAAAACAAATAGAGGAGGTCCCTCGTAGTTTGAGACATGTTTTAACGTGTTGTATATGGATGAGAATACCGTTGTGTGCATTAAGACACCCGCGGGTCCATCCTATCACAATCCATCCAGAGGGATATCAATAGTTGAATTAAAATTAGCTAATTGGAACAGTCATGGCTAATGCTAACAAATTAAGCAAAGCTTAGAAAATATTTCTTGCCAAATTTTGATGGAATTTGTTTCATGCAAAAATTCTCCCTAAGCTTCTAGATATTTCTATTTATTTTTTTTCCATAAAGTTGAAGGTGATTTTGTCGATTTGATTTTAAATTTAAAGGAAAACTTGTCGAAATAAAGAAGCTTCTCAGCAGTAGCTATGGTGAATTCTAACAAAATTCACCTTCTATGACACTATTGGTTGAAAAAGGGTGATTTTAGAAACTTTAGTGAGTGAGATCAACCATGCCTATAACTTGATATTTTTAAGAATTTTAAACTAAATGAATAGAATTGTCTATGAAACTCAAACCTCAAAGTGAAGTACTAGGAGAAGCATACCTTACTATTATCAACTTATTATTTATCTTGTTAATTGACGTACGACCTGATGCAACAAAAGATGACTATCAATAAATAGTTTCTATAGTAATTTGAGCCATTTTATTGTGATGTTATAACTGAGCAACGAACACTCCTCTGTGGCTCAACTTTGGCTTTAGAACAATCTCATACAAATATTTTGTGTACAATTTGATAACAAGGGCCCCCTTCCATAGGATCTGTGATGTCTCCTATTATGACGTCGTATCATTCATCTCTGTTGTCGAGGTCATCCCTGCGTTGAAGAATTTTGATTAAATATTTAAACTTTAGCAAGAAACTAAGAAGTATAAAGTATAGTTTGAGAAAATGAAGCATTAAAATTTTGTTTCCTCGCATCATTGATAATGAGCTCAAGGCGAGAACTACATAATGCTTCTCTGTTCACAACAAGGTATTTGTGGAAAAAATCAATAACATATCTTACAAACAACTTTAAATCCAGTTTCAAACCTTTTTCAGTATGTTGTCCATTTTATTGTTTCTTTCACATGATGACCTATGGTTACCATGTTGTATATGAATTTTGATAAAAAAATTCAAATAAAATTGTATTTATAATTTCAAATAAATTTCACTATGTAAAAATGTAAAATTGATTGAATTCAAGTTTATAGCTTTTGAAAGTTGAGATTGTAGATTGTTTAAAACTATAATTTTGCAACCAAAATTAGATGACATTAATGTGAAAATTATCACGTGAATGTAAAACAATATGGTGAAATTAGATGACATTAATGTGAAAATTATTACCAAAATGTGAAGTGATATGATGAGTATGTATGCGATGGTGTTTCTACATAGTGCGTTTACATATTTTTGATGATACATATCAACACAATTTTCATGAAATACATCTCCATAAATTAATATAATTTGTAAAGTTTAAAGATAAATACAATTGACAGCAAATCTTCCTCATTTTCGACCTCATTTTGGATTTAGTGGATCATTAGGTAACCTAATCTGAGAGTTATATGTGACAGAAAGTCTGTCCAACGCTTACATATCCTTGTCATTTCAGTGATGGTTATGTAGTGTCCACTAGGAAAGTAGTATGAATGTCACTGTATGCGCTCAGTCCAAAACGATACATTTAAAGATCTTATGAAATAAGTTGGGGTTATAATTGTAAAACGATAAAAGAGATATTTTACAAAATATCTTGCATTATCTTTTTGTTTTTTAGATTTTATAAAAAGAATAAAAATTTTAAACAAAATGTTGGGCATTGTATACCAGTGCTTAGGATTATTGTTTACACTGGGTTTTTATTTACCATCATAATTCCAAAAATCTTAAGGCTCAAACTCACTTTCTCTTTCATTTGTTGTAATAACAAATATCAAAAGAATATGATGAATTTCTCTTTCATTAATCATATTTATAAGATTTGCTCAAAAAAATG
Organism: Pseudotsuga menziesii; assembly: GCA_001517045.1. NCBI lineage: Eukaryota > Viridiplantae > Streptophyta > Pinopsida > Pinales > Pinaceae > Pseudotsuga > Pseudotsuga menziesii. The sequence goes on from LPNX010841787.1 coordinate 369,228, forward strand.
TCCTCCATGAATTAAGTAGGGTAGAAACTTCAACTTTAAGAGATTGAGATTGTTCTTATTGGTGTTACTTTTTCTAATGAATTTTATCATAACTTTTTAATGATAGTTTTATGAAATTCCACCTTTAAACAATAATTTATAGTGAAAAGAAAAACAATATTTTTGAAACTAAATTACAATGAAAAGAATAAAAATATTTTCAAAGAAATTATTTTTATTTCCATATTAACCATAATTGGCTGTCAAAAAAAAAGATCACATCATTGACCAATAGAATAAATGTCCCTACAAATTAATTAATTACTTACTTCATGTGACAGACTAAGGCCATCAGGTGACAGACTAACTCTGGATGCACTACTAATTTGTGATAGATAAACTCGTCCACTTCTGCGCTTTGCAACTTTCTATTTATAACAAGCACCTGTCGGCAAAAGAAAGTAAGCTTGATTGAATTTCAGACTTTCAAAGAAAAGGTAATTCACAATCTTTATTTTATATATTTCTTGACAGTGTACTGCCTATATTTACCTTACCTAATGGTTATGTATTGAGCAACACTATATTCGAGTAGCATGATATCCTGGTAATTGCTCACTTCTCTATGAAGAATGCCACAAAGATAGTAATATTCATTATTTAGTGAAAAAAGTACTTGTTTCTATATATACCCACATTCAAGCTTAGAAATCTCTGTGATGCGAAAATCAACGGTAAGTTTTCCCTTTATCTTTCATTTAACTCAAACATTCATTGTTATTTTAAGTGAATCTTTAACAATTCGAGTTCACTTTAGTCAAATGAAGTCTTCTCATAAGTAATTCGAATGCTCTTGTTCTCTATGCATTTATATTTATCTCTTATATTTATTGCATGGTCAATATGTGCTAAATTTATTTTATGTTTTGTGTCATATTATACTAAGAAAAATTATCCGATGGAGTTGTGATCATATTATATTACTCTTGGACCAAATGATCATATGATAAAGTAATTCACTCTAGAGGTGGCCAGTCTATAAAATAGACTTAATAGCAATCGATGACCATGGTTAGTAATACATCACACAACATTAATGCTTCAACATGAAAATAATTTACCTCTATAACTAGAGGTCCACCTCATGGGTACCTACTATAACTGGAGGTCCACAAGAGAATATTATTTGACACACAAGTCCTAAGCCCTATCCAACAATACTTTACAACATCATCGCTTTGATATATAAAAGCATTAACCTCAACACATGAAGAATAACCTTTTATAAGGAGGGATAGTCATTCTTGAGTCCAACCGAGGAATTCTAATAAAAGTCCCTAAGTCTAACTTAGGCTCTCTACCTCAACACATGAGGCCCAATCCTTGATGCACACAATATTGGCTTGGAGAATGACTCGTAATGTTGTACTTTCAACAAAATTTAGACAAAGTTCTACTTATTATGAGGTTCTTTTGAATGGTTTCAAAACCTATTACTAGCATTAATGGAATCACATTCATTACCAATATTGGCAATCGAGGCTAACTTCTTGTGCTTTTGTTTTCAATGTTTTCCTGGATTTCTCCAACAAAAATATGCCTCCAAGATTTTCATGTTCATTGGATTGCTCTTCCTCTTCAATTGAATGCTCTTCCTTTTCACTGTACTTTACAAACCCACTTTCCTCTCCAAACGTTAAGGCAGCTATGAGGCTAGTAAACAAAAAAATTGCAGAATGACGCATCATTTTCAAGTTGAGATCGATAGCTTTAATTCAGTTCCCACCAATACACTAAATTGGACTAAGGAGAATGAGCATCTTACATAATGAAAGTGTGAAGGGAAGGAAAAGGACAACCTCATGGTGGATTTGGTACATGTACATGTACGAAGAACTTGGTGTCCATGCACTGCAAAGAGGATGGCAATGAGAGAGGTTTAAATAAAAAATAGGCTATTGTTAAATGTCTCTCCTAGGTAACAAGAAAGGAAGTCATAAGAGATCGTTTCCAAGAAACAAAACAACAAAGCTTGTAGCCCACTCGTAGTCCCAAACCCTTGTTTGTTTCTCAAGATTTCCAATTATATACTTAAAAGTTTCATTGTTCCACCACATGGCTATGTTGCAAAGGCGATTTTTATGCTTCATTAACAATAAACTATAAAATATCCTTTGTGAGAAAGTGTGCAGTCTCCTATGTCAATTTGTATTGCGGAGGAAACTTTGGATATATTATAGAGTCAAAGAAATATTAAGCCAAATGAAAGTTTTAAAATGGTCCACATTAAACAATTACAAAGCTATATTCCTCCATTGCATAACTAATTTAATGAAAAATACCCTATGATAAATGAAAAGTTCCATTTGAACATTTTTTGGATTTCAAAAAATATGACATCCCACCATTCATTAATGGAATTAGACTACGACATCCCATCATGCATTAATGGCATTATATTGTTGAATCTGGATTAATCTGATTGAAAATCATGAAATCATTGTAACCTTTTTAAATTCATATAAGACTTCAATTATATTCTAAATATCAGTTAGTCTATTTATGTTAAGGAAAAGTTGTGGATGGTCCATTTCTAAGTCCATCACAAGCATCGATTGGTATAGGTAAGAACTCAAAATCTAAGACAAATATCGATCATATTTGGTTCTTAGTTTTCATCAACGTATTTAGAAACTTACATATATTAAAATCCACAAAAAAAATTGATACTGTATGATTATATAATCACTAGCAAACAACAATTTGCTTGTTACAACTTGGAAACAACACTTGTAACAAATGCCTAATTATTTCAATGATTTTATTTTCAAATTCAAATACTATGAACATTTGATTTCCCATACATCAAATAACTATATCAAACACTTGGTTCCACCGTGCCTTAGCCTTCTATTAGATAACTCACTAACCGTTTGTTTCTTGTTTCTTAACCACCTAGTTCCACTCTACCTTAGCCTTCTACTAGATAACTCACTAACCACTTGTTGCTCGTTTCTCAATTCAATAAAAAACTAATACTAAATAAAGGACTTGCTGCTTTGCAGGAAAAGAAATGCATCCAGTCAAATCGTCTAAATCAAATGTACTTAGCCTGTAGAATATCACTATATAGACGACAAAGTGATCTCTGAAACTTATAACAAATTTCAACTTTTATATACAAAATATGTAAACTAATAAAGGGTAGCTATGAATGCTTAGAATCCGAACCAACCTTATCATCATACACTGGAAATTTTGACATGAACACTCTGCCTATTCTTTCTTTGAATTTGCAATTGTGTGCGCGTTCATTATGAAATACACCAAACATTCTCTATTTGGTCGAATTGTTTAAACTAAATGCATACGGCATGACTAAAGTCATTTTATTCATGGAGATCCCATTAAACTACCATTCATCATTCGACTCAAAGCATTTGAATGACGGCGCCCGAACAACCATCATAGCACTCGAAGCTACCAAGAGGGCCCCCAACACCAAGAATGCATCCATCAACTGAGCCAGTGTAGCCAGAGCAGACAAAATGCTAGGAAAACCAACCAGGCCCACGATGAGCCTGAGAAAGAAGGCAGCCATTGCTAGAGAGACTCTAGATGGAAAAATAAATTGGACAAGAGTCATGAGGGACTAGAACAAAAAGCAGTTATATATATCATTCAAATCGAACTAAGGTCATTGCTAAGGCATCTTACACCCGAGTGAGGAAGTTGAGTTTTTTTATTCCTAGAAGGCGAGTCGCATCGCACAGATGACCAGGTCGGCCCTAAGAAGCGCATGTTACTTTTGCAATAGATTGGTTTATCTATCTATTTGTTTGTAAATTACTCAGAGTTTCTTGACAGTGTACTTCCTATATTTACCTTACCGAATGGTTTTATATTCATAAGCACTATATCCTGGTAATTTCTCACTTATGTACAAAGAATGCTACGAAGACTTAGTGAAAAAAATACTTGTTTCTATATATACCCACCTTCAAGCTCTAAAATATCTATGATGCAAAAATGAACCATAAGTTATTACAATTCAGTTTCTATATATACCCACATTCAAGCTCGAAAATGTCTGCGATGCAAAAATCAACGGCAAGTTTACAATTCAATTCCACAATTTACCTATTTAGCGAAAAACACCAGCTAAGATTGTATTCATATTCTTCCCTTACCAAAAGCAGCATGACGGTGAGCACATTTTCGAATCCCTGACACTGCATTGAAAATGGGCGCCATGGTAATCCCGTTATATTGCATATAGGAAAGAAAAAATGAACAAAGGGAGCATTTTAGTTTCCTTATCCAAGTGGATTGTTGCATGCACATGGATGCATGCATGTAGCTGGACAAGAGCTAGACAAAATCTTTGTTAGAGCATTAGAGTAATGGACTGCATGCATGTCTATTTCCTGTACCAAACAATTGTCAGGCGTCATCAAAGTGAGCAAGTTGTATGTGTGTATCGTTAGTATTGTCAGCAGTGTCAACTTTTTCGTAACTTGAATCTGTGTACCTATCACATTTAAACCCACGTATATCCTATTTGAAACTAAATTTTACAATGAATTTTAGACAACATTTCTTCATTGTAATTATAGCATTGCTTACATCTCTACGCCCCCGGGTTAGTGGGACACATAACCCAAGGGAAACGTCACCTATACCAGACCAATGGTGGCCTAAAAAAATACAATTAAAAAATAAACTTAAATAAAAATTGCACTGAATGTTGCAAAACCTTAATCTAAACTTTTATGATTTTTTAAATTGTTTCAAATTAATATACCTGATCTATTCATATATATCCCCTTCTATGGGACATAATAAAAGGATCATATTTATTAGAACAAGAAAAACTTTATCAAAAATTGTTTCCTTTCTCTCTTTCCAAGATAACAAAATTCCACGTAATAATGATGTGATTGTCACTTAGTCAATAATTCTCAATTCAGTTGTCAAAAGATTATCATATCAGAAAAATTGAGTTATTGCATTAAAGAAACAGTGTATAGAATTTCTTATGCTAACAATTTATATACAATAATATATGTATTTTTATTTAATCAATGAAAAAAAATTCAATATTCAATTGTCAAAAGATTATCATATCATAAAAATTGAGTTATTGCATTAAACAAACATTGTATAGAATTTCTTATGCTAACACTTTATATTCAATGTATGTATTTTTGTTTAATCAATGAAAAAAAAATCAACTTTATTAATTGACAATTTTTAAAAATTTTAAATCTTAATGCATTATTTAAATGAACAAATAAAGGAAAATTAAACGTTATTAATTGACAATTTTTTAATTTTTTAAATCTTGATGCATTATTTAAATTAATAAACAAGATCCATGAGGTGGCAATGTCCCCGAGAAGAGGATAGAAATATAGAATGAAGAGTCTTTGTCAAAGTTGTATATGCATGTTTCAGATATAGGACATGCCAAAATATTTTGACTTCACTTATGAGTGTGGTTGATATCCTAATTAACCTTAATTTTAATGATAAAATGTTGAAAAGATTAATATTGTAACATTTTTTTTTGTAAATGACAATTGATGTGGATATACATTTTAAGAAAAACATATTTTTTATATAAACAATATTTTAAGTAACATCTTTTCCACATTTTTTTTTAAATTTCCAATACCATGTAATTTTAAAATTTTATTCTTATTTTAACAATATTTCAAAATTTATTTAACTTTAGAAAAAACAAATTAAACAACGATTTATTAATACTGCATCTACTAAAACTTCACTTCCACTTATTCTTTCCAACCTTCGAAATAGAAATGGGTTGTTGGAACATGTCGCAGTTATTGAGGGGCATGCGACAACAACCCTTGAAGATAGTCATTTGAGATTTTAGGGATGTTTCCTTGGAATTTTGAGGACCTTCCCAATGAAACACACAACTTAAATTGAATTGCATGAACATTAAGGTGTAACTGAACCACTTGGACTTATAGAAATACATAGAAATGTGTTAATTTATGACAAGCGAATGTTGCTTCAAGTGAATGGCACAAAAAAGGTGGTAAATCATTTATCATTGCAATTTCTGTACAGATTCATAATGCTACTTTTACTTTTATTTTTAATTAATTAATTTATTATTGATCAAATAAAGCATTGGATTATCCTTTTTAGTAAATAAAATTTAAACCCAAATTAAAAAAAATAACTTTCCTCACTAAATATATCTT